>OZ025262.1:21488074-21556406 GCA_964019135.1 Arenicola marina
AAGGCAATACATTATAAATACCGGTCAAATCTTGTTGTTTGGTCATTTTATTATTTAATGTTTATAACAAATAAAATATTTAAATAAAAATTTTAAGGTATTTCAGATGCGGATGCAGAGGGGGGGGGGGGAGGGGGTAAATCCTTCAGACTAATGAACACATGAACATTCATGTGTACACTAAACCGAGCTACGAAATCCCCCCCCCCCCTTCCGTCTCGTATTATTAAGAGCGCCCTCACGAGTTAAATACATTTACACAGTTTTTTGTCAAATAAAATCATGCATCACGATAAAATTCAGTATCGAATGTTTAAATGATTATGGGTTGAGAATAAAGTGCATGAATACAGACACACGCGTATGGCACCTGACGAAACGATCCTACGACAAAAAACACATTAAAAACTAGGACCGTCTAAAAACCATAAATTTCCTGTTTCCTTCTGTGTCAACCCAAGCGGCCGGTGTGGGATTCTTACCCCACCCGTGCAGATATATATGCCCAGGATAGAGATCACCTGTCATTCTTCCCAAAGAGTAGCGAGTTACATGACTCCACGCTACCTTTATCCTTGCTATTGTTGCAATATCCCATTGAACAGATCCTTTACTTTTGACACGATAACGCTATATCCTGTCGCCGACAGGGTTTGCAAGAGTTGAACGGTAACAGTCCATACCCACATGCCGTTTAATATAATTCCATATATAATTATTATTGTTGCATTAAAATACAGGACATAATAACGTTAGACAAGATCTTATTTTCGTCTGCTCCTTTGGAGGTTGCTGAATATTGCTGATTTAGGGCGCTTGACTAGATAATTAGTTTTTTGGTTCAGGAAATTGTTTTTTTCTTTCTGTACTTTGGTAAAAAAAAATAAAAGGCAATATCTCGTGGACTGCAAATTCATGGCATTATTACCAACGACGTTCAACATAGTATTATTACGAGTTGTGGTCATGTTAACTAGTCCAATAGCATTACATCTGAAGGCCGCTAAAATACCGTATTCTGGCCCGAACCGCCCTGCTGCCAATGCAAACGACTATCGTTGCCATAGCGACACTGCATAGAACAATGAAACATGACGTCACGCACAAAAGAATTGTAGTTATAGCTTTAAATGGCCCGCTTACATGCCTAGTTGCCTAGTTGCACGTGCCATGTTTCTTGGCAACGATAAATATTGTATAAAAAAGCCACTGGCCAACTATATGTGGAAAGGCTTGCGATTTGCGGACAGTCAATCCCAAAATGCTTTACTTTGGTCGTTGCATGCCGAAATTAAACCAAAGAAGCAGAGACAAGTCAACACCTTAAATTTAAATTCAACTCGTAATAATAGTACTAGCGCGAGTTTGCATGGCGTTAGGCATTTTATTGGCCCTTGATCAAGCTATAGCAGCCCGACATTTTCATTATCCGCACCCGGCCTTGCGGCCTCGGGCCGATAATCAAAATTGGAGGGCTGCTACAGCTTGACTGACGTCGGGCAATAAAATTGCCTAACGCCCCGCAAACTCGCGCTATTGTCATATTGATGGTGTCCCAGATATATTGTCAGCGTTAAATGCTTAAGAAAGCAGTGCCAAATATTGCCTACAAGTTGGAAACGGGGTTTAAGAGGGAAGAACAAAATGGCCACTGCTCGCCTCAAGCATCGTTTCAGTCAGCTTTTGCGCACTTATCTGTTAGCAAGAGTAGACGGAAAATGAAATCTAAAAGCGTCTCCTTTGTCACTTCTTGTAGTTGATAACAGGTTTCTATACATTAAGGACCTCAAGAAATGATTTCCACATGAAACAATTTCTCAGGAAAACTGCTGTATGAGGTCTTGAACATCGTCGCGTTGCAGGTCATGTACAATTATACATGTAATTGTTGTAATAAGAACATCGATGCGTAATGTTCACCCGAATGACTTCTCATGTTCCGACGTTCTTATAAGTCGCTTAACTGCTTTTTTTTTCATTTTCAAAATAACGTTTATAAATATGACGACGCGCTGACCAAAAATAAACATGGCCAATATACAAAATATGTATGGCTTAATTTGGGTGTACGATTGCATCGTGTTGTGGGTTCGTATGGCACGTCTGATTATATAAGTGAATGTAACTGCATCTCAATTTAATTAAGTTAGAAAAAAATATTATTAAGAACCGACAAGTAACATTTCCGTTTTGTTAGCGCCACCTCACCCGCCTCCACCACTACATCAGCAGTCGCACCACACTAAACAAGAATTAAAAGTAGGGTTGTGTACTGAGGGAGGGAATACGTTTTCCGATTTCAGCGATTGGCATACAGGAAATTCGCGATCAGCTGTTGGCCATTTTTGAGGCTCGTTATCTGTACAATTCCTGGTTCATCGCTTTGCTTATTTACCGCGATCCGTTATAGCAGCCGGCGAATTCCTCGATATTAGCGATATCACTATTAAGGTTTTTTTGACGCGCCCAGCTTTAAAATGTCCTCATCTTGGAGATTCGATAGTGGTCCCTAATTCTTGGGGATTCGCGATTCCCCCCGCCCCCCATATGTGCCGACCAAGGCCCGTTCCATGGTCAATACGTGTGGGGATCTCCCCTAGCGCAGTCGGTAAGCAGACTGAGCGGCAGATTCACAAGGTTCGAACCTGACACCAGCCCCTGTGGCAAGTTTTATCCAACCCTATTTTATTGTCCTGGGAGGTTTTCATGGCCAAACGTAGCCTTAATGTGAGCAGGAGCGGCCTAACCCCAACATTGCGTTTCTTTTAGCATTTACGGCGCAGTCACTTGTAACTTCACCACTAACCTTCCAAGACCCTTTGCTGTCCATGGTTTTAGCTATCATTTTGTCAGGTAGCTTAACCCATACCGTGATCGCTGTTTGCTCTGTGACGAGCAAACCTATCTATATAATTATATGTGTGTGTGGAGAGCAAAAGGTGGGAAAGGCAGTGGCGAATCCAGGAATTCACGAAAGGTGGGTACTATTTAAGTACAATCCAGTGAGAAACCCGCAACCCGGGGTGGCGGGTGGGGGTGGGGGGGGTGTCGTTGTGGTGTTGTGCAGAAAAAATACTGTCTGTGTCCCATGTGCCCCCTTCTTCAGACAAAGTGGGGAGGCATGTGCCTACTTCGCCTATATTCGAGCCAAAGCAGTTGGGGGGGGGGGGGGACACGTGCTCCCTGTGCCACTGGGGCCGGGGGGGAGGGGGGGGGGGCAAGAGAATCCTTTAAAGCCAAATGCGAAGACAAGCTGACTGCGTCTATCAACTGGATAATGGACCAACAACCAGTTATTCTGAAGAAAACCACTGCTTGATAAAAATGTCTTCAATCGGTTCACCGAAAGGAAATGAAAGAAAATGATACAATATAGACAATGGGGTTAGACTATATTTTGCTGCATACTATATTTAAACTGATGCTGTTCTCATTGCCATTGCCGCAGTATACTTGCGGGTTGGAGCCATGTACCATCTCGAAATCGCCACTGCTGTCATATGGCGGTGCGTGGTGGGGGGCGGGGCTTACCGTCCTGGGGGGCGAAGCCGGGCAAGAGGAAAGGAAAGACTGGGCCGGGGTGGTGTCGGGGGTGGGGTGGAATATGGCGGATAGGGGGTAGGAGAGGGAAGGGGAGGGGTACAAGAAGGGAGGGTGGTAGGAGAGGATTGGGGAAAGGGGAGGGGCAAGGGAGTGTCGGAAAGGATGGAGGTTCCAATCAAACTTCTGATGTCTGAGATGTAACTGAGGGACTTCCGTGTAGGCTTCGGAAGCCGATCGCAAATTACGCGTCTTACCGACACCCTCACCCCCCACCCCTCACCCCTGACACCCCGTCTGCCGCGCCCCTCGCATTTCGCTATGCTGTGAGATCGCCGACCTGAGCCAGAACACTTGTTAGGCTGCTCTGCATTATAAGGCGAAGCTCAACAGTTCCTGGCGCTGTGGCTCCGCCCCACCACCCCCCCCCCCTCCAATCCCCTCCACCCCCATCCACCTCCTCTCACTCTAGCACCATCCCCTCGCAGCCGACTTGTGGCTGCACTGACTGGCAGACTCCCCTACCTTCTCCAACACCCACGCTCTCACACCTTAAACACCCCCCCCCCTCTCCCTCGACCGCATCTTCCTTCACGACGCCCCTCCCTTCCCCCACCCCCTCCATCACCAACCCCTACCGCCCCCCTCACCCCACACACACGACACGCACCCCCCCTACCCCGCACAGTTCTGGACGCCGACTCTGTCGACCAGCGGCGAATTCTGAGCGGGTCTCCGAGTAGAAGGAAGTAACCCAGTCCCCTTTTCTCGGGGCCACGACGACGCCAAGTTGTCGCTGCGGCGGCCAGGCGAGCCTCGACCACCCACCCCCCCCACCCTCCCCTCCCCTCCCTCCTCTCCTGTCCCCGCCGCCCCGCCGTTAAACAACAAGGCCAGCGGCACCTTGTGGGCTGTGGTCAGAATCCGACGGGCGACAGTGGGGCGCGGGTCTTGTCACTGGCCTAACACCGGGGCGGCGAGTGGGACTATCTGGACACCACTGGAGGGAGGGCAGCACTGAGCGGCGGCGGCAGCGGCAGCACCTTGTAGATACCCCGGCGAGGTCTCTAGCCAGACAGGCGGGCGAAGGTGACTATATAGTACAGCCGGCGGCCTGCAGGTGGAGCAAGGAAGCCCCGTGGTGACGGTGGTGAGCGATGCACGGCGACGGTGGCCGCGGCGGCGCGAGGGGGGTACGAACTACCCTCCCTGCATGGAGACTACCACCAATCCCTCAAGCTGGAGACACTACTCCCGCTCCCCAGTTCGGGGAGGGGGCCCCGCCGACATTAGACAGGTAAAACAAACCACCCACCCATCCATCCATCCCCCCACACCCCCCCCACCCCCGTTTTTGTACCGCTTAAAACCTTAAAAACACAAAAGGAAAGAAGGACTTTCATCGCGTCCGGACGCCGTTATCAGGGGGCAGGGAAGCCCGTGTGTTGGCCGCTAATCCGATAACAGGGCCGGGAGATTCACACGCATCGTGGTTCCCAGTCAGCCAGGGGGGGCGGCCAGGGGGTGGGGAGACCCTCAGGGGTTTCCCCTGGCTACCTGTCGACCACGCCCCATCCCCGAGCCCCATCATCCGCATCATGCACCCCCCCCCCGCTCCATCCCTCCCTAGCGACCCCCGATCCTTCCACACCGCCACGCCCAACACTCCCCCCCCCCTCATGGTGCGTGAGTCTCACGATAGGTATAGATTTATTCATACCTTATGAACAATTCTTGGAATTTAAATGATATGCGGGGAAAATAGCGCAAATAGGGTTCTCCACACAAAACTACATATATATTTTTTTAAAAGCGACAAAACTGGCTATATACGTAAGTCAAGTGGTGAGTAGAGCTCTTGAGATGTCACAGTAAGTTAGATATAAGTGTGTGGGTATCACATTTATGTATGCATATATAATACACCCTCCCCCACCCCCATCCGCCCCACGCTAGCCTTCCTCCCGATAGATTACCTACTGGAGACCCAAAAGCATGGGTACGATAGAATGGAAACAGGAAGGGGGGTGGTAGCGGTGGTGGGAGGGGGGGGGGGAGTCGGAGGGGGGGGGGGGGGGGTCGTTCCCCATGCCCCCACGAGGAGGGTTTCCACCGAGGCAGCCGAGGTGCTTCCCTCAGGTCAGGTTTTGAGTTCCCGTGAAATCGCACGCGCGTTCGCCCACGAGGCAGGAAGACTTGCAAATAGCGCTGGTGGCGACACACAGACAGACACAGACAGAAGTACGCTGCAGTAGATCTATCTATGCAACAGTTCAGATTAAGGTTGTCCCATCAGATTGAGAACCCATATCGACACCCCATGTTACAACTGTAACAACTGCCTACATCACTCCCTTTAGCCTACCTAGCTACCTGCCTGGAGGCGGTGGCGGAGAGGAGGAGGGTTTTCTAACAAAGATTAGAGCGCAGCCGTCACAAATCCGAGAGCCAGTCAGTTACGACGGGAGGGGCTTGAAGCCTCTGGGTGGCGGGTGACGCTGGCACATACACCACACACCACACTCTCTCTCTCCACACACACACACACGTGTGTGTAGCTCCGGGAAACCCTCAAAGATCCGATTATTGGGGTCTCTTCTTCTGGTTCTGCTGACTGCACGAGAGGGCGCCACAGTCCAGGTAAGATTGGAGAGTGCCCCGTGAGCAGACGACACAACCTCGCTTGACACCCGCCAAATATGTCCAGGTGTCCGAAGAGCAGCGCTCGCCACTTTAGAATTTTAAGGGACGCACGCATCAGTTGAGGCAATAGGAACACATATATATGTTTATATATATATAATGGACTCATCTATGCAGTGATGATGTAAATGTTGTTTTGCCTTGCCACCGACGGACTATTTCATGGCGGACTCCATTGTTTGCTCCGCAGATGTGCGTCGGCAATAGCATTAATCATATGATTGGCATGGATTAGCGTTTCATGAACGAGAAACTCGAATTGAGAACATGAATGACGCATCATCTTCTGTTTGTTATCCGCCTTTGTAACTTCAAGCTACTTTTTCGCGAATGGATTTATGCTTAAAGTAACTCCATCGAGAGTTACGCCATCCAACAGCGAATGAAAACATCAAGTATTACCATGGCAAACGCTATTTGCATGTTGGGCTGTACATAGTTATTAACATGCTCGTAGGGTGATAATGAGTATTGTTATATAATTAAGGACGTAAAGATGCAGGTAGAATTGAGCGTTGACCTTAAATCGGCGGTGTCGTCTGCTGTGTCAGAAATTTGGCGCCAAAGGTGTCACCAGCAGGCGACATCAGCGGGCCTCGCTTCCAGGTAGGTCCAACACGAGTTCCTTCCTCTGTTGTGGCACTGGTCCCCATGAGAAAAGTAATATTACTGACTTAGCAATTCAATACATGTAGTGTCATAATGTTCATGAAAGAATTGATGCAATATATCTTCCATCGTGGGTTCGTGGGTGAATGATTAGCACTGTTATCGCCGGGTGAATTACAAAGGTAGGTATTTGCAGCTTACGTTGGTTTCAGATTAATGTGCGCATTATGAAATAGCGATACCTTCTTAACGTTTTTTTTGCGTATTTCTACTCCTACAGGATGGAGCTCTGTGGGCAGAATCTCAACAACAGCGGCCCCTATAGTGACTTCTGGCGAACCAGTCCTGGCGCGAAATTGTCACCGATGGCGTCGCTTGACGCCAATATGAGGTCTCCCGGCGCTGACTACGGCGTCAATGGATTCTCCTCCTCCATCGAGCTGGAGCCATTGTCCGGAATGTTCTCATTCTCTTCGGGATACAAGTAAGTTGATTTATTTACATGCCTTGCATTTATTGTAAATTATCGAACCCGTTATTTAGACATTAGCTTTCTGATATATTGGGATAATATAAATAAACAGCCCACAACGAATGATACGCAAACATAAACTGCCATGCCCGAATGGAATCTTGCTTTGGGTACAAAATTAAATCATTTCCAGCCGCCGGGAATTAATATATTTGGGCTTAACAATTACATGACAAAAACAATTAAATCAGGGTGCTTAGCAGTCTCGTATTTTGGAATTTATAATTAAGAGAGTAAACAAACGCATAAACGTATAAAATACCATAAATGACCATGTATAGGCCCCTAGTATATAATACTCGAGAATATCGGGAAAATCATACCATTTATGCTGTGTCATCCGTAGATATATGTTGCTATAACACATGCACATTTAAACCCAAATTTCTGCAGTAATATGTATATTGTTAGGTGGACCGATGCCTCCTAAATATAAGAGAGCTCACCATTAAAATAATGTCTGATTGGCTTTTAAAGATAAGTTAAACCTAAAAACATCCGGGGGTGGCAGGAAGAGGGAGGGGGGGGAGTAGATTTCAGTTATATTGCTCCTTTCATTGTTATCTTAATTACGATAAATTATAATAATAATTATAATAGTAACTGTAATAATATTAATAATAACTCGCGGCCTATAATAGTCGAAATGATGCCAAATGCATATTTAATCCTTCGCATACCCCCAAATTTACTGATCTTATACCTGGAAGTAGAATTATATGATTTAATTCTGCGACAACGCAGTTAAAACGTGTGTGATTTATACGAAAGCAAAACTCGATTCCCGATAGTAACAACGAGCAGCCGAAAAACCCGGTTTTATCGAACCCGTGATACCCTTGCGGCTGTCGAAAAGCTCTTTAAAATAACGACAAAGTTTATTTAAAAGTTAAAAACAATAAACATTACCATAGTGCTATTACCGGAAAACGGTGAATGGACACGACATTTCTCGTCGGTTAAAATGGTTCCTATTTCCCTTGGAAAAATAGATCAATTAAATGAAATTGCGAATTGTATCCAATTCCGAAAACGTAGCATATGAAGGGAGGGGGAGGGGCGGGGGGGGAGGGGGTATCTCACAGCTCCATATGCTACTAAAAACGACTGGAAAGGTTAAATATTTCTAAAGTCTTAAACCGGGAAGCGGCGTGTCTTAAATGAAAGAAATTGTATTTTTCACATGCTCCCATTATATATAGATTGGCTGTTGCCGGCATATTATTCCTTGCGATAAAACAGGGGACACGACTCAATTGCTCACACGATTAGCGTTAATCCAATAAGCCATTGTCGATAGGAAAAATTTAAACCCGAAGAACATATTATAAAGAAAGGTTTATTAGTCCATATGGCTAATGACGCAAAAGTCGATTACGATAATATAATGTCGAGATATAGTCACCATCCACAAATACATGAAGCCTAGCATAAGGAAAAGTTCAAATGTTATTCCATATGGTTAATGATGAAATGGTCGATTATTATAATATTAGTGAGAGCTAAAGGCACCGCCGACACACACAAAAAGTAAACAGGTGGAGTACAGGTGAGCTCTGTGTCAAGTCCCCCCACCCCCGCCCCGGCCCCCGCCTTCCTTTCCCACAGGAACTTGCCAACACTTGGCATATTGACCGCCAATAGTGATATGCAATGTACAGGAAAACACTTCTCTGTAGATCTATTGTCCATTAATTATATTTTACGGAAATATAAATCTGGTGTCAAGATGAAAGGGCGAGGGGTCCTCACGGTTACCTGTTCTGTGGGGAGGGCGGGTGGAGGGGGGGTGGGGAGGGGAGGGACGATTATTTGTTCCCGGTATAGGGGATTGGGCGATGCGGGGGTGTGGGGATAGGACCAGGTTAATAGATTCGATTTCGGCATTGTTAATTGATGGGACGAAAAATGCGCGGGTGGATGTGGGGGTGAAGGGGGGGGGGGGGGGCGGTATGGTGATGATTAAGCTCAACATGGTGCCATGAACAGATGAGAGGTGAAACAAAAAACTGCACGTGAAAGCACTTCATGTGATCTTCTCGGCAAGGGGTTTAACATCGGCCCTTCAATCACCAGAGGAGCTTCTTTTTCAAAGCCATCGACATAGGGACGAGTGAAGAATCGCCGTCCGAACCTATTGTTGGATAAAATGTAGGAGTGCTGACTTTGGGATGAGGATGGGTGACTGGCCAGTGTTTGTGTGTGTGAGTGGCGGGGTGGCGGCACGGGCGCGATGGGTGTATATAAGGGGAAGGTGAGCGGACATAATTAAGAGCTTCACCCAAACGCCCTCTCCCCCTCCCCCCGCCACCGCTACCGTTCCCGACCTCCCTGCCGCCCCCACCCCCCCCCCCCTCGTCCCCGCAGCCGTATAACCCCACCAACTCAGCCCCGCCTCATCTTTCACAACACAAATACACAGCTCACCTCCTGCTCGTGTGACCCGCACAATAGTCACCCCGAGGATGTCAAGGCAGGGGTCCCACACGACCATTTGATCTTGGCCCCGTGTGTCAACCTACCCCCGCAACCTCACGCCCTCACGCCCTCACCCCTGTAGGGTGCGGCGACTGCTCGCGCCCCGCAAGCGATAGGAGGGTGGCGACGGGGCGGGGGGGGGGGCGGGGGCACCGCCAAAGTAAACCTCACCCCGTCAACCCCTCCTCCCTCCTCCCGCTCCTCCTTTGCAGTCGCCATATTGCCTACTCACCGGCCACCCCCCCCCCCCCCACCGCCACCGCGCCTCACCTACCATAGAGACAGCAGCCTTCCCCCACAGGCCCCGGCTCACAGCCCCCCACCCTCCGCCTCACCCCCCGCCCCCTGTCCCTTGAAAGCCGCAACTAGACTGTTTGTTGTTGAGATTCTCTAACCGACTGTGTAGTTGTGTCTGACCGTAAGCGGGATTAAGCCCGTTGTGTGTCTTGGTTAATCGCGGGGAAAATACAATTTGGAAGCGCTATGGCGTTCTGTTGGGGCAATGCACGCGCGCCTAAAGACACCCGGGGAGAGCCTGAAGGTGGGGGGGGGGGGAGGGGGGCGTACGACTAGACACCATAATAATCCGCCCTGCCTCCTCCCCCCGTCCCTGCCCCTCTTTAGATCTCTCACCCTTGCGGGCCAATAGGCTTGGCTGGGTGCCCGCCACCATAGAGCCCATCACGTATAGCTCAAGCTTGGCTGGTTCCCTGCCCACACACACACACCTCCCTCCTATTAACTCCCTCAGGCAGGACATCCACCTACTTAATTGTGATGCACTATTACTTACCGCGCGCGATATACGTAACAAACAGCGCACCTCTTTGAAGGCGGCAGAGGGCGACACTGCATGTACCCCGGGTTATATTCCCCCTCAACACGTCGGTGAGATGGGCAGTCGCACAAAGGGGAAGCACGCGTTTCCCGTCAGTCAACCCGTCAAATACCCCTGTCTCAATGGTATCAATGACCTTTCCCACCCCCCCTCTCCTCGCCCTCCTCCCCGCCCCCCCCACCGCGGTACCGTAATACCCAGCGTAAGAGCGTCAAATCGAACCGTAGCCTGAATGTGTGATCGGCTGAGATGTGACCGGCATTCATCGGTAAACATCGGGAGGCATCGGAAAACTTCAAAGCCGTCGGGTGGCACTCGCTACCTACTTGTCAGGCAAATGCGGCGGCAGCAAATAATGCTTCTTCTCTCACTGGTGCTTGGGTTTTCAATGTATTTTACGAACTGTAAACACGCATTAACTCAATTAATTCAAGACTCTCTGATGGTGATGGTTCATAAAAACCTATTCAACTGTAGATACGCATAACTTGTTTGATTCAGGGTGATATCTGACGACCACTGCTCATATTAAAAATAAATTAAAGTCTAGCCAACCACGTGAATGTAACATTGTTATTATATCGACACACCTGTTAATCTGAGTTAATCTGACTGAGGACACAATATATATTGTTAAATGACATTTCAACTGAGTACAAGTTGTTCGCTTTGTATATATTCTTTAAACCTTCAAAAAAACCTTCAAAAAAACAATGAGCCTATCCTCAACGCGGGGCAACCTTCACAATAACACTGAGCCTATCCTCAATGCGGGGCAACCTTCACAATAACACTGAGCCTATCCTCAACGCGGGGCAACCTTCACAATAACACTGAGCCTATCCTCAACGCGGGGCAACCTTCACAATAACACTGAGCCTATCCTCAACACGGGGCAACCTTCACAATAACACTGAGCCTATCCTCAACGCGGGGCAACCTTCACAATAACACTGAGCCTATCCTCAACGCGTGGCAACCTTCACAATAACACTGAGCCTATCCTCAACGCGGGGCAACCTTCACAATAACACTGAGCCTATCCTCAACACGGGGCAACCTTCACAATAACACTGAGCCTATCCTCAACGCGGGGCAACCTTCACAATAACACTGAGCCTATCCTCAACGCGGGGCAACCTTCACAATAACACTGAGCCTATCCTCAACGCGTGGCAACCTTCACAATAACACTGAGCCTATCCTCAACGCGGGGCAACCTTCACAATAACACTGAGCCTATCCTCAACACGGGGCAACCTTCACAATAACACTGAGCCTATCCTCAACGCGGGGCAACCTTCACAATAACACTGAGCCTATCCTCAACGCGGGGCAACCTTCACAATAACACTGAGCCTATCCTCAACGCGTGGCAACCTTCACAATAACACTGAGCCTATCCTCAATGCGTGGCAACCTTCACAATAACACTGAGCCTATCCTCAACGCGGGGCAACCTTCACAATAACACTGAGCCTATCCTCAACGCGTGGCAACCTTCACAATAACACTGAGCCTATCCTCAACGCGGGGCAACCTTCACAATAACACTGAGCCTATCCTCAACACGGGGCAACCTTCACAATAACACTGAGCCTATCCTCAACGCGGGGCAACCTTCACAATAACACTGAGCCTATCCTCAACGCGGGGCAACCTTCACAATAACACTGAGCCTATCCTCAACGCGTGGCAACCTTCACAATAACACTGAGCCTATCCTCAACGCGGGGCAACCTTCACAATAACACTGAGCCTATCCTCAACGCGGGGCAACCTTCACAATAACACTGAGCCTATCCTTAACGCGTGGCAACCTTCACAATAACACTGAGCCTATCCTCAACGCGGGGCAACCTTCACAATAACACTGAGCCTATCCTCAACGCGTGGCAACCTTCACAATAACACTGAGCCTATCCTCAACACGGGGCAACCTTCACAATAACACTGAGCCTATCCTCAACGCGGGGCAACCTTCACAATAACACTGAGTCTATCCTCAACGCAGGGCAACCTTCACAATAACACTGAGGTTATCCTCAACGCGGGGCAACCTTCACAATAACACTGAGTCTATCCTCAACGCGTGGCAACCTTCACAATAACACTGAGTCTATCCTCAACGCGGGGCAACCTTCACAATAACACTGAGCCTATCCTCAACGCGTGGCAACCTTCACAATAACACTGAGCCTATCCTCAACGCGGGGCAACCTTCACAATAACACTGAGCCTATCCTCAACGCGTGGCAACCTTCACAATAACACTGAACCTATCCTCAACGCGGAGCAACCTTCATAATAACACTGAGTCTAGCCTCAACGCGGGGCAACCTTCACAATAACACTGAGCCTATCCTCAACGCGGGGCAACGTTCACAATAACACTGAACCTATCCTCAACGCGTCGCAACCTTCACAATAACACTGAACCTATCCTCTACACGTGGCAACCTTCACAATAACAGTGAGCCTATCCTCTACGCGTGGCAACCTTCAAAATAACACTGAGCCTATCCTCAACGCGTGGCAACACTTCCAAAAGCAATAAATAATACGATAATAAAAGTGCTCATAATAAAAGTGACATGATAACAGTAAAAGCGATCAAAATAAGAGTGAGGAACATAAAAAGAATGTTCACACACTAGTATTAGATTAGACAATTATTATAATATTTTAGATAATTGCTGTAATAGATTATACATTTATTATAATGGATTATAAATGCATTATAATAGACTATAAATGTATTAAACTAGATTATAAATGTATTATAATAGAATGTATATTTATGATAATAAATTATATATTTATTATAATAGATTATATATTATCATAATAATTAGATCATTATTATAATAAATAGACCTAACATTAATCAGGGGCGTGTGCAGGAATTCTTGGAAATAGGGCCCCCAAAAAATTGGTCCACAAAAACATGAACAAAATGTGTGTAAATGCCTGAGACGTATGTGACCGTGGTGCACGTTACGTACTATTTGCACACTTTATAATCGTTGGTAAGATAAAGAACATAAACTACAAAGCTTGATGCATGGTAACATAAGGTGAAGCCAGGGGGAAAGAATTTTAAAAGAGGGTGTACAGATATACATTAGGATCTGAAGGGGGAGAGGCTCGTGCCTTCTGAGTCCCCCCCCCCAACCCCCCCCCCCGTCTGGACACGCTCATGTTAGTGACAATATATTTCATTGATTTTTATTTTATCCGGTCTTGCTGATGTCGTGTTTCCCTTTTTCTCCGCCAGGGACCTGCCGCTGCTGAAGGAGAAGGGGTCACATGACATCGCCGACGCTCTCTTGTCCCTGAAGCACGCGGTCATCCACCCCTCCCAGATGGGCGCGCCCCTCTCCCCCCTCTCCCCGGGTCTGACCTCCCTGGGTCAGCCCTTGACCCCCGGAATCGGCTCGGCCCCCACATTTTCCTACAGCGTCAGCCAGCACCCCCCTCAGTCCCCTACCCTGGGGTCTGTGGGTAGCGGGGCCGGCGGCGGCGGCGGCGGCGGCGGGCTGGGGTCCGGCGGGGGTCCGACGGGGCTCGGGGGTCAGTACCAGTCCCAGGGGCAGTACTCCGAGGGGTTGTCCGGGGGCCCCCAGCTGTCCCCCGGGGCCCAGTGTCAGGCCAACATGTTCCCGGCCATGAGCGTCAACGTATCGATGAGCATGAACGTGGGGATGCCCCCCGCCATGGGTATCCCCCCGAGCGGAGGGGTTTGCCACGACCAGTGGGGGCCCTACCACCACCACCACCACCACCAGACCCACCCCCACCCCCACCCCCACCCGCACCCACACCACCCGCACCACCACTACCACCACCACCACAGCAGCAGCAGCAGCAGTAGCCAGTACACCCCGCCGCACGCCAGCGTACCGCCCCAGGCGGCGCCGTACGCCACTTACGGTACGCCGCCGGGCAGCCAGGGCTACCACACGTCGTACTCCTTCTCGCACGACCTCCGCAGTCCCGGCTTCGGCAGCAAGGAGATGTTCTACCGCGGAAACGCCCCGGAACCCCCTTACAAACCCCCGATGCCCCGTTTCTACACCCTCAACTCGCTGGGCATGCGCCGTGGCGCTCCGACCCCTGGCGGGAAAACCATGGCCACCAGTCCCAAGACGCTAGGGGGCATGGCGGAACATAACAAGGTCAACCTCTGCCGGATTTGCGGCAAGACGTATGCGCGACCCAGCACGCTCAAGACTCACATGCGCACACACTCGGGCGAGAAGCCGTACCGCTGCCACACCTGCAACAAGTCCTTCTCCCAAGCGGCCAACCTGACGGCCCACATCCGAACCCACAGCGGCGAGAAGCCCTTCCGGTGCCCGGTCTGCGACCGACGCTTCTCCCAGAGCTCTTCAGTCACCACGCACATGCGCACTCACTCCGGCGAGCGACCCTACCGCTGCCGCATGTGTAAGAAAGCGTTCTCGGACAGCTCGACGCTGACCAAACACCTCCGGATCCACTCTGGGGAAAAACCCTACCAGTGTAAACTCTGTCTGCTCCGGTTCTCTCAATCCGGGAACTTGAACAGACACATGCGAGTTCACGCCAACAACAACTGATTAATTAACCACCGGTAACTAGCCTTGTCTTGTGTCTTACTGTTGTTCTTGATACATCTAGTCATTTTTATCTCATTATTTTCTCATATTTATACAAGGATATATATATATATATATATATATATGTTGCGCCTGCGCACTCATTCACTTTGTTAATATTACTATTGTGGTATTTACAATAGTGGTGTATGTAGGTATGTATGTATATCATTATATTAAACCATGTTTACAGTCCCGAGTTTCACAGTAAAGAGGAGAATACTTTCAGAATACAGCGACATGAGTTTATTTAGTAGAAGGATTTCGTTCAAGAAAGTTTTCTTGGGGCTAGAATCTGCCATAATTATCCACGCCATTTATTTTTCAGTGACAACGATTCTAATGTACATACACGTCAGTCTACATCGGGCATCATTTAATACACCTTCAATTTTGCTCATGAGATTTAACATGATTCAATACTGTAACAAGAGCTGAGAGCGGTTGACACAATTTAGCGGCCATATTACGCATGGTTTACAAGTAATGCACTTGTGCAAGAACGTTATAGGGATGTTTTTACTTCGGTAGCTTCGTAAATATTCCTTTGACGCTAGTGTCACTTTATTTATTTAATTAACAGTTCGCAGATACCGAGTATATACGTACAGAATATACATAAAAATGGCGCCCCGAATGTGGTATCATTGCTACCGCGTTTAAAGACTTGCTGTTGTCGCCAGAGTGTTAAATATATACACCAAGCTGATGTTCATATATCTAACCACCGAAAGGCTCATATTTGTCGACAAATATTGGATTACTTAGTTTTACTTGCCTTTTAATTGTGGTTTCCCCATTGTGTTGCTGCTGTCTATAGACATACAAATATACACACGAGGTTGTACATGGTTTTGGGGGGCCCTGTTCATATTGGTATATGCCACTGGCAAAGGCGGGTGGCTTTAAGAATTGTGAAGCCCTTGGAAATGCTCGTTACGTCACGGTGTTGGTCAGCCAATCGCGAAACGACCTATGTAAACTGTTCGACTATTGTACTGACTAATTAAGAAACCAATGTACTTTTGTCAGTCCCTCGACCCGGCCTTCGAAATAAACCAATTTGTTTTGCGTACGAAAAAGCGGTGTCTTTTGTCGTTCGTGTGGACTCGGGCAACAAGCTTTACGGGAAGGCTGAATACTGAAATCTCTAGGTTACTATGCGCACTCCTATACAGTTCGGGGTCCATTTGGATTGGTGGTGGTGCTGGATGACTGTTGGACGATTTCGCAAACGGGTGTTAATCTCGTAGATTTTTTACCCCGATCGCCCAACTCCTCCTGCATCACATTTTGCAATTGTTCCACCACCCAAGTACCAAGTCCATATCTGCATTGAAATACAAACTTCTGCCCACGAAAGTTTACCTTAATATACATATTCTATAATTTTCGGTTATATATATAACGTGGATAAAGACAGATATATATATGGACAATACAGTTCTTATATAATTTGTGTAAACAATATTTATTTACTACATGCATTGGCAATCATTACAAAATACTTTGTTTCATGAATAACGGCAACTCGGTTATTTGGGTAAAATTATATTTATTAAAGAAGACTGATATTATTAATGCATTTGTACATTGCTTTCAGTCGTATCGATCGCATCGGGTAGCAACCATGTTCCCCGACGCGTCCGATTCACAATCGTGCTAAGCCCTATGCGCAGGATAACACACTGAATAAATGCGTACAAACTAAAGTTCTAAGTTACGATGTATACACTATATCCACTGGGTCCGTTTAACCTATATTTACATTATATATACACGGGACCCGTTTATCATTTATACACTATATACACTGCGGGAGCCCCGTCGGCTAGCCAAGGCTAACGCCGCTGTGACCCGCGTTCTTTTTCCGAAAGGAGACTACAATCTAAATGTGCGATATGTACCTGACGGGAGCCACGTTGGCAAGCCAAGGCTATCACCCTCGCGGCTAGTTAGGGACAAGTGGCTATTAAGAGCCTCGTCTGCTTTCGTGAAGTCAATGAGAGCTGCATGATCCTGTTTTTATTATCGGTAAACCTACCCTTCCCTCCCACCCCTACAACATCCGCTTCTATAACTACTGACAGTAGCATTTTCTGGCCTTTTGTTAACGCGGGGGATGGGGGAAGGGTGGGGATGGTGGGTCATTGGTTAAACCTCTTTCTTATTTTCTGATTTCATTCGCATCCTATTACGAGAAAGTGGAGCTCGGGGCCAAGTGAATGAAACACACACCGGCTTCGGAGGGTAGAGGCGCATTTACAGTTAAAGGGATGGGGTTGGGAGAGGGGCTCTATGTGACAGTGGGGCCGCGTGAGGGGAGGGGTAGAGCAGGGAGGGACATAGGGGGGGGGGGGGGGGGTAGGGCGTGTATCGGGTGACGGTTGAAATTCATTGAATTCTCAGCGATGGTCGAGACGAACGGTTACGGTTTGTCTGGACTTGGCTGATTCGTAACTAACATGGTTGTTTGAGTTACGAGTTGTCTCCCGAATATATTGTCGGGAAGAAGGAGATTAGCAGACGTTGATAAAAGGGATTCGCAGGAAGAATCCGACAGTGTGGGCGGGGGGGGGGGGGACCTGGTATTGGGGGGAGACCTTACCAGCGAAGACGTTACATCAGAGGCGGAAGCCCCAATCTGACAGGCGACGGCGCCCGCCACGCGCAGGAATATTTAGACAGCGGATGAAGATGTTGAGTGATTCGACCAACGAAGTAGTGCGATCAAGCGAAGGAGGGTGACACTGATATCCCTGGCGGCGGGAACCCGAAGCTCGCTGGGAGACCGATTACAAGGCGCTAAGCTGTCTGGCTGCCTGGCTGCCTGGCTGGCTGGCGGCTTCATTACGATCACGGTGATTAGAAAAATCAGAAATCACAACTCTCTTAGCCGGCTACTCAACGTCCGTCAATGTGTATGCGTATTATAGGACTGAGAGCAAACAATGGTATTCCAATATGCTACTACAAGCAAGCACGTGGGGGAGGGGGGGGGGGGTAGGAGGGTGGCGAACTCGGAGAGGTGGGGAGGGGGGGGTGGGGGAGGGTGAAGAGGAGGGTCAATGATGAGGGTGAATGGAACAACTGGGGAGTGGAGGAAGGAGCAGGGGGGGGGGGGCAATGTCGGACAGGGCAGTTACGTCATCGACGGCAGTATCACAAGACACGTCAAAGAGTTGATCCGGAGCACGTGGCATCAAAGATGAAGGCTCGGTTGGCTTTGTGTAGTGGTTTGAGCGACCCGTGTCGGTCGCGGCCTGTCTCGGCGACTCACTCCGTAGACATAACATGCGCTCACGCCACTGTTGAGGCTGTGTCCATCCATTGTGTTGGATTGCTTGACGCCGGGCGTCCAACCAAAGGTGTTTCTTCTCTATATTATTATCAGAACACATCCTATATCTTTGGCGTTTAAGGAAATAAGCCCTTAGCCCCCCTCCCCAATCCCTTCACCGACCTGTCTCTCGGTGACTACGAACTTATGAATGGTGGGTAGGAGGGGAGTGGGGGTAGGGTTGTCACCACCCTTGCTCCTCCACTTCTTACGTCCGTGGACGATACGGAAAATGAGGATGAGGCGCGTAACAAATAAAATGCGTCCATTAGGCTGAGCTACAGCCCGGCACTGTTTTCATAGAGTATCAGCACCCATGATATATAGGCACATAGGGTGGTGGCTAAATCGTCCTGGTGTAGGACCACAACATTAACTTCGTGGTGCGTGCCTCCGAAAAATTACTTACCACTCGTTTCGATATGTAGCGTCCTTCATCAAACTATTGGCCGGCATATTTCCAAACAATGTATATCGTAAATTTGTCGAAGATTCTTCTTATCTGAGACAAATGTTGGTGTACGAGAATACAGGCACTTGTGACGCGACCGCTAATTTCGTCCTAAGCGAGAAGTTTTATTCTCATTATGATTATTGTTGATAATATTCAAGTTAGTCATAATGAAGTATTTACTCTGAGTAACCGATTAAAACTATTTTTTACATTTAGCGTTTTAGTGTACAAGGACACATTTTTTTGCACGCAATCAACACCAGGGCCACTTTTGTTCAAACTTTTGTTTTGGTCAAACAGTTAACAATCACACAATGTGCCCAAGATATTTCTCTCAAAGCTTTTTAAAATCATACTGTAGGTTGCTGTGTGATTGATATAGTTAACCAATTGAGTAATAATACTAATCATAAATTTAATATTACACTCGTGCATATTATAGTAATTTCTCCGACATTTTCGGGCGGCTTCCCTAACGACTTTGATCGTTAAATATAACAATCTTGTTTTGCGTAAAAAGCTTACGACTTGGTTGGATCAGAGATTATGTGAGGTACAATACGTGCTCTGGTTGGCTACAACAAAACCAATGAAAAAATATTAATATGAGTTGCACCCGAAAGAAAATAAGCAAGATGAGTTGAACGAAGTGGTAGACTTAATCAAACTGATTCCCACCAAGCAGAGAAGAGTAACTACTCACGCTTCTTCATCAACAAAGACAACCTAAGGTGAGACTCTCACCCCTGTATCTCGCTGAGTTCATATGACGCCAGACGTGCGAGGTTATTACGTCACTATGACGTCACACCTGCGACGTGATACGGCTTCAGAACCGGCACCCGCTTAATCCATCAGGGGTATGTGGGGGTGGGGCAGGGGGGGCAGGGGGCAGCTTACATCGACTCATTTGGCGGTTGACCTCCAGGGCTAGACCTACCTTCTGTATGGTGTATTAATGAATACACTCTGTCACGTGATATATCTACTGAAGAGGTGATAGCCTTGATGATGATGATCCAGGTACCTGGATGACACCCACTTTCACTTTGATCAGTGTTTCAGACCGGCAGGTTGGGCGCGTTCGGTGTTGGGACCAAGACGAGGAAAATATAAGCTTCTCCCGTTTCGAGGCCAATGATGGGGGGGCGGGCTTTAAAAGTGGAAGCGAAAGTCTGCTAAATACGGATGGCGACCAAAAACCCATACATTTCCCGTGTTCCGGCATATTTTCAAACAGTAGCCTACCACCGAGATGGTTTGATTTGACCTAAGGGCTAGCGCTACCTTTCAAATCTGCCAAAAAGCAGTGATTTCATCAGTGACATAATTAATATACGTGTAGAAAATCAATATTTCGTGACCCCGACATACCTATGCCAGTCTGGGGCATGCGTTTACGTGTAGGAAACGGGGAATTGTGGTGCCTTTTCGCTCCTAATCCTCCTGTGAAATAAAATTTGCACTAATTTTTGTCCGAAAGAGAGAGGAAGTAGAAGATGAAGAAGATGGTTATTTCTAGCCAGGACGCTTTGTTTCGGTGTCGGAAAAGCCACTAGCGCCTTCGCGTACTGACGCCTCGAGCCTGCGACAGTGTCGCCATCTGTCGAGTAAGTGGCTAACAATTGTGCTATATCGACTTATATGTTGCGTTATGACACATTTGGGCGGAATCCGCAGTGAAATTTCACAATCCGAGTCACAGAATCGTATTTGGTCGAAAAGCACAACCAATATGCTATTATCTCTTGATGGCGATTAAACCCTATTCATTACGTGCCTTCTGGATAAGAATAAAATAATCGACCCAGTTTGCACATGTCATACTGCCATAGGGGTGAAATATTAGTCACTGCAAGTAGTTTGACACGGTGACAGGACGACGCGGTGACAGGACGACGCGGTGACAGGATGACACGATGACAGGATGACACAGTGACAGGATTACACGGTGACAGGATGACGCGGTGACAGGATGACACGGTGACAGGATGACACAGTGACAGGATGACACGGTGACAGGATGACACGATGACAGGATGACACAGTGACAGGATTACACGGTGACAGGATGACGCGGTGACAGGATGACACGGTGACAGGATGACACGGTAACAGGATGACACGGTGACACGATGACACGGTGACAGGATGGCACGGTGACAGGATGACACGGTGACAGGATGACACGGTGACAGGATGACACGGTGACAGGGTGACACGATGACACGGTGACAGGGTGACACGATGACAGGATGACACGGTGACAGGATGACACGGTGACAGGATGACACGGTGACAGGATGACACGGTGACAGGATGACACGGTGACAGGATGACACGGTGACAGGATGACACGGTGACAGGATGACACGGTGACATAACGACGGAATGGATGAATGACGAAATGAAAAACATGACGGAATGGAAGAATGATGGTTTGAACAACGTGAGTTTGAATATGGCGCTGGGCACCTGAATATTCAGATTGTTTGATCAAAGTATTCACTATGGTTGACAAACTATTGCTTATCCCTTGCTACAGGGAAATTAGATTTAATAGTTTTGGGAAATATTCGCTTTGGCACTTGCGGTCTTTGTCGCCGTGGCAACCATTGCCCAGTTATCGTATGGCAGCGGCTATGAAGATCTCTTCAGTTAAACTACCGGTGTGATGTCATGTCATACTGTTGTCAGGGTCAATGTCGGGTTACTGGGCCCAGTGTCGGTATATATAGCGTTACTGCAAGCACAGATTCAGGGTGAAAGAGACACATGGCGCGGACTCCATAAAAGTGGTGAGGAGTGGCGGTTTGATTGTATTAAGGCCGATATTCACTGACACATTCTCATTTTTCTTGGTGCGTTCAAATTATCTACGTTTTCACAACGATTGACTACGTCAATTAGCTGACTAGGGCATTGGCTAAAGCTGGGGCTGTGTGTTGTGTTAATCGTTATCAAGTCAATGCGGTTACCAATGATACATTGCCTGAGCGGCCGGGTTGTGGCTGCACGGTTCAGATTCGTTTGGACCCATCACCCCCAGCGCCTCCCAGCGGTAACTGTGGCGTCTACAGGGATGTTACATTGACATTAAAGTGGTCCACTTTTTTTAACTCGATATATTTCCATTCATTGATGCATATAGCACTTGCCGAAGCAGCGTCCTGGTTAAGGCCGCTGTGCCTCTCGCCCGGGGTCCAAGGCCCCGTGCCGCTCGTTGTGTGTATCGCACTTCCTTCACCCCACATCGGCGGACGGGGGCTCCACGTCACACTGCAGTGTCGCCCTCTAGCGAGCACGCTACCGTGTCGCCCTCTAGCGAGTGACGTGACAGTCATAAAGCCAACCGGTGACGTAGAGCTGAATCACCTGTGAGTAAGGGGGACGCCGCGGTGTGTCAGCGGGCCGTCACCCCCACCTCCCTCCCCATCCCCGTCCGCGTACCCCCGGAGCCCTGTCTGTCTGCTCTCTCCTCCCCCACTCCCCCACCCCCGCCCACCCCCACCGCCACCGCCACCGCCGCCGCCATCAGCGAACGCCTGGCGTGCACACACACCATACATACACACACACGCCGACAAATATACACAGACAGCTTCCCCGCTTTTGACCGAGGAACTGACTGACAAAGATGACGGCTGCATCAGGTGTGGCGGTGCTGGACGCCGTGGTGGACTGCTACAACGCCATCAAGCTGAAGAAGATCTACAAATACGCGACGTTCAAGCTGAACGACAGCTACACCCACATCGAGGTGGATCAGCAGGTGGAGAGCGGGGACTACGACGGCTTCGTGGCCTCCCTCCCCGCCAAGGAGTGTCGCTACGCTGTGTATGACTACGACTACAGCATGGGCGAGGACGGCAAGCGGGAGCAACTGATCTTCATCGTCTGGTGAGTGGGTGGGTGGGTGAGTGGGTGAGTGGGTGGGGGTGAGGGGGGGGGCCCTAGGGGTAGTGAGTGGGTGGGCAGGGATGGAGTGAAGAGTGAATGACACGGTGACAGAATGACACGGTGACAGGGTGATACGGTGACAGGGTGACAGGGTGACACGGTGACAGGGTGACACTGCGACAGGGTGACACTGCGACAGAATGACACGGTGACAGAATGACACGGTGACAAAATGACACGATGACAGGGTGATACGGTGACAGGGTGACACGGTGACACGGTGACACGGTGACAGGGTGACACTGCGACAGGGTGACACTGCGACAGAATGACACGGTGACAGAATGACACGGTGACAGAATGACACGGTGACAGAATGACACGGTGACAGAATGACACGGTAACAGGATGACACGGTGACAGGGTGACACGGCGACACGGTGACACTGCGACAGAATGACACGATGACAGGATGACACGGTGAGAGAATGACACGATGACAGAATGACACGATGACAGGATGACACGGTGAGAGAATGACACGATGACAGAATGACGCGGTGTCATTGTCGTCATCATCTGTCATCTTCTAGCCAGAAAGACACAGTGACAGATTGACACGGTGACAGAATGACACGGTGACAGAATGACACATCGACAGAATGACACGGCGACAGAATGACACGGCGACAGAATGACACAGTGACAGGATGACACGGTGACACGGTGACACTGCGACAGAATGACACGGTGACAGAATGACACTGTGACAGAATGACACGGTGAGAGAATGACACGATGACAGAATGACACGGTGACAGAATGACATGGTGATAGAAAGACACGGTATCATTCTGTCGTCATCTGTCATCTTCTAGCCAGAATGACACGGTGACAGAATGACACGGCGATAGGATGACACGGCGACAGAATGACACGGCGACAGAATGAGATGGTGACAGAATGACACGGCGACAGAATGAGACGGCGGCAGAATTACACGGTGACAGAATGACACGGTGACAGAATGACACGGTGACAGAAGGAAACGGCGACAGAATGACACTTGGACAGAATGACACGGCGACAGAATGACACAGGGAAAGAATGACACGGTAACAGAATGACACAGGGACAGAATGACACAGGGACAGAATGGCACAGGGACAGAATGACACGCTTTGAACAACCCGAGCTTGAATCTGGCGCTCGGCATCTGAATCTTGAGGTTGTTTCACCAAAGTATTGGTTGACGGCTTCACGGGAGGTGTGTAGGCGTGCTGGCACAACGTCACAGGTGTTGGGTGAGGGATGGGGCTGGTGGTGGTGAGAGGGGGGGGGGGGCGGGTGCGGGGGAGGCTTGATGTGGGAGTAATCACATACCTGGCTAGCGTGATGGTAGATAGCGACGGCCGGCATACGTGGTGTTTTACCGGTCATAGTTACACCCAAGTTCCTGGTTTACATGGTCGCGTAGAGTACAATGTATTCATCATCACGTTTCTATAGAAAAAGGCCGACTTACGCTTCTGATAGAAGGGTGTGGGTCGTGGGTGGTGGAAGGGGAAAGGGGAGGGGTCATTTGAGTCTCCCAAAATCGTAAGTTGTTTCAGAGACAGCGTGTTATGTACGAAGAATAATTCACCTCATCGAAAAAGCTATTTATGGTTCTATTGCCGCAATTAATATTAACACTCGATCGTTCGCTCATTCAGTCGCTGGGACCCCAAGGTATGCACAATAAAGCAGACAGTACAATGTTCCTCCGCTTCCTGTGTTAATATATATAAGGGTCTGGTAGAGGGGGCGGGGGGGGGGGGAGTCAAATGTCCTGTGTCGCTTTTTCAGATCCTCAGTGTCGGAATTTGGGGGTCAATGTCCAATGCCGATTTTTCAGATAGTCTGTCTCGCGTTTTGCCATTCACCCCTTCCAGACCACTATATGTATTTATAGGTGAGCTATATTGATCCACTGTTACGACAAAGCTATATACTACAGTATACTATATAGTATAGCAATACGAGTGAGTCATGAGTCTAGTCTCTAGTCATGGCTCTAGTTTTTTGTCTTGTGGTAATGTCCTGGCCGGGTCACGTGACTGCAAACTGGCGCGTCAGTCACGTTTGTTGAGTATATAGAGCACTTAAAACAGGTTTCCGCCTAGGACAGAAGTTGTACAGTTGGACTACTAGAACTGTTTTTACCGTCACACTGAGGAGATTGGCGTTGCCTGCAGCAAGTCTCGAGTGCCGTGTTTGGTTCACAGGGTTGACTGAAGAGGAGTGAGGATGACAGATGGATGAATAGATGACAGGGAGGATAGAATGGTCTTTAAGGCTACTTTTGTGCACACTTAGTCTAACTCAGGGCAAGACAATTGACGAAGCCGTGAAAAGGCGCAAAGGTACATAAGCGCAGGACCCCCCCCCCCCCCTCCCATTTTGTTTTGTCGAGTATACCAGTATTTACCCTCCGCCCCCTCGATAAATTTCGTTTATTGTGACCGGTCCTCAGTTTTTGAAATAAAATGACACGTTTAGGTTTTAGACCGCTATTGAGCACCTGATTGGTAGGTTAGTTTGTTATTCAGGACGCTTTAACCACTTTTGGTCATATTGCGTCAATGGTAGAAGGAAGGGAAAGTGGAGCGATGTCTCCGGGGGTAACCCCCTACTCTTTACGAAGAAAGACATGGGATCTTTATCCTGCGACCACACAGACATGGCCACAGCGGTACGCGAACCACCGATCCACGTGTCGTTGGGCTCTCAGGTGGCCAGAGCGCTGAATGCCAGCGCTGTAACCCACTGAGCTATCGAGGCGGCCCCTTTGTGCACATGAAGGCTAACGCTAAATGGGGCCAAATGAAGAGGGGTTTGGTGAAATTTGCCCCAGAAACCAAGAAAAATGATCTAGCAATAGATGAACGAGAGCAGACTGTCACTAGCCCTAGCTCTGTGTCTATGTGTGCATTTCGAAACCCCATCCAGTACAAAACGCTATATCTGGTGGGGCCAAGGGCCTAGAAGGAAGGTTTGGCCTTTAATGCTTAAAATTGTTCACATTTATTTCCTTCTAGTTATTGTCAAAATTGTTTTCCAGATTTGTCCAGTAATATTGAGGTTCTGGTGGGTCCTGTAAGAAAATCCTGATTTGCTTTTTCGTCTTGTTTTCGGACTGTTTGAAGTTGCATATCGAGCTCTTTCCCGCCAAAACTAAAGAGGTGAAAATGCAAACAATCAGTCCTTGAATCATCCAAAATTTCCTTTGTCTATATTGCACGCATGCCAGACTGCCAAATGGAGTCTCTTAGCCTTGGCCGTGATATCAATTTACCACAGGTTTTTAATTTAGTGGTAAACGTCAGTTGTTTTTGTGCTTCGCGAGGCTTTAGTATAAGTAGCAGTGAGTTCTGCGGTGTCGCGAGATAGACACGTTTGCCATGTCACAGCCGAAACGGCGCTGTTGATTAGATTTTTGAATTCAGAGAATCAAACAATAGAATTTGCTGCAAAGTGTGATAGACATGTATATGTCGTCTGGGCTTAGTTTTGGCGGGAAAGAGCCTGATATGCAACTTTAACGTAAACTATTCCGTAATTTTTTTTATTACCAACCTCTTCGCTATGTCAAATAAGTATATAATGTCTTGAATTTAAATCCTGAAATCCTGTGGGCTATCCGAAAAGAAGCGAATTTATTCACCGGAGCAGAAGTTAGTGGCCGGCTTTATATTCATGCGCGCCTGTTCGCTGTTTGGTATTCTGTGTGATGTCGACCGCGGCTCGCTAGGACGTCCGCGCGCGATATAAATAAAACGCACAGTTTTATGTTGAACATTTTCAAAGAGATATAAAAAAAAACGCAGCAGCATTTTGAGTTACTTTTAGTCTTGATTCTAAAACGTAAAAAAATCTAAGATGGCGCATGTAAGTAGAGTTCTTTAATATTGATTCGATGCGTCCCCCTGTGTGTCGTTACAGGTGCCCGGAGACGGCGGCAATACGCCAGAAGATGCTCTACGCTTCTAGCAAGGACGCCTTGAAGAAGAAGCTTCAGGGCCTGAACAAGGAGCTACAGGGGGCGGACCGCTCTGACCTGGCACGGTCAGAGCTGGAAGACCGAATCAAGCAAGGGAAATAAGGAGGGGGGCTGCCGCAAAGCCAACCCACCCCCCACAACCCGACCCACAAGACATGTTCACCCCCACTCCGTCAATCACCCATGCGTCTGTTGAATGTAGTGCGAGGCTTTGAATCGTCTTTCGGTAGCATATAACAGTCTTCCGTCATTTAGTGCTTATTAAGACTTATTTCTATTTCCGGATTGTATCATATCAATTAATGAATCTGTACTTTGGTACAGTGTTCTGTTACGTAGTTTTAAACCTTAGCAACAGGTTCTGCTATCTACTATTATAATAGTTTCATCAATTTGTACGTTTTTAATTTTGAGTGTACGATCTTTATAATATATTAAGATACATTTCAGTGAACACCAGATTAGTAACAGTACTTGATTATGAATTCACAGGTTCTGGCTTTGCTTTTCTCTGCCAGGGGGCTCCCGTACTTTCAGAATACAATTTGTAAATAAATGTCCGATCGATTTTGAGAATAAAAAATTCCGGACTTGTGACGGTAGTTTTTTTTTTTTGTATAAACTTTATTTATTTAACGAGGTTACCGATAGCGAATACACATATCAACGGCCACCTCACGGTAGTTTGCCTTGAGTCTCCCGATAAGTCGGTCCAACTAGCGCTCGGTCGAGGCATCTCTAGTTCCTCTTCGCTGCGGAAATCGTGGTCAACTTTACCATCAATATTCCTTCCTATTCCTAAGCTGTGAAATCAAATGAATCAGTTATTCTTCATTGAGCTTATCACAGGGGCAGATCCCGGATTTTCCTCAAGCCTACGATTTATTTAAGGTGAAAGGGGGGCGGGGGGCATGGGCGTTTGCAGGGTGGGGGGGGGGCACAGGGGGCACGTACCCACCTTTCAGGTCCTACGATATATCTGTGCCTCCCTTTCTAAGTTATGTGTACAGAGGGCACACGTGTCCCCCCTTCCCTGTCAGACCCTAAGATATACCTTACCCTCCCCCTTTCAAATTATGTGCACCACGGTCATCTACGTCTCAGACGTTTACACGCATTTGTTATATTATCGTGCCCTTCCCCCTTTCAAGAATTCCTGCTCACCTTTGATTAGGTATATTTTGTTCCAAGGGGTATTTGCGTTCCTCGGGATTGGGTTTTTCATTTCACCGTGAACTAGGAATGAGGAAAATAATTCTTCGTGAACTGGGAATAGGGTATTAGCCGACCGCCTTGATCAAGAATTTTCATTAATCGTAAACTGGGAATTTTAATATTAAATAACCGTGAATCGGGAAATCGTCAATTTAGTATCGTGTATCCGCCTTTCCATTGTATGCGGGGAGTTCTGCTTATAATTCATCGTGACATGGGAATAAAGAAATTTATTCTTCGTGATCTGGGAACACGACCTCCACCCCCCCACCCCCCCTCTTATGCACCTTCCAGTTTTGTTCTGGTGGCATTATGATGAAATGTGCTGCCATCTAGCGAGTGATATGGTCGCTTTCTTGCACGGTGCAGAGTGCTCTGGCCCCATGAGAGCCTAACGGCACGTGGATCGATGGTTCGAGCCCTGCTGTGTCCATGTCTGTGTGGTCGCAGAATAAAGATCCCATGTCTTTCTTCGTAAAGAGTAGGGGGTTTACCCCCCGGGGACATGGCTCCACTCTCCCTTCCTTCTCCCATTGACGCCTAAATATACAACCATCTTCTGCACGTAAATTTCATCCTTAAGTATGATTGTTAAGCGGTGCATTACTCTGAATCGATCTCTGTGAAAGAAAATAATAAATTTTCCATACACAGCGGTGGCTCCATGATTTTGGGCGTGAAGGAAAGAGTACACGCATACAATCAACCCAGTGGCCATGGTAACTTCCCCCTTCTTTCCAGACGTAAAAGAAGCATTCTACTAACCTTCGTTCGCTCTTTTCTTTAATTATTCGGGTTATCTTCCCGTTGTGGCGGCATTTCGGGGGAGGGTGGGTGGTAAGTATCCTACTGGGTTGCCCAAGTCAGGGAAAAAAAGCTAGGGGTGGTGTGTGTGTGGGGGGGGGGGGGGCGGGGTGTGGGGGTGACCTTGCTATGTTGGAGAAGGGTGTGCTCACTTCCTGCTTCGAATCACTACGCCTAATTCTAAGAAGAAGGGAACCAAGATTTCGTGCTAAGAAAAAGTGATTCAGGAAATTAGGGAAAGGGGCGAGGGGGGGGGGGGGCACGTGCCCCCTGTGCGCCCCCACCCCCCTGAATCCGTCACTGCGATTACGTTTTCATTTTGTGTTATCCCTGTCTACTAGCCGGCTTTCTATTCCTTTACCATTTCTCTCTAATAAATTTATGACAAAAATAAAGGTGAAAAGCGTTTCGGATGTAAAACGCATGTGTCATACGACAGAATTTCTGGTCAGTGTGACGTTATGATCGAAATGATAAAATTGACAAAAACGACCGGCAATAATTGTTTTATCTGAAAGGAGAGTTTTTTACTTTACCAGGTAGAATGTATCTTTTAATTTGCCCTCAAGCACGATTTTTGTTTTGGCAAACTTCAAGGCCAGAATTTATTTTCTGCCAAGTTTTAATATATTCTTTATATCATGCTGTAGGCAATATACACCATGCAGTAATTAATAGACCAACCATCATAGCCTATACAGGGTGAGATACGTGTTTAGGCCATGTCTATACAGCCCCAGGCATACGCAGGCAGGGTTTGATGCCTTAAACATGTTGTTCTGCAGTCGAGGCCCATGAAAGAACTTTTCTAGTTTCTCTTTAGGATGAATTTGGCTGCTGAAAGTTAAACATTGGTCGATCCCCTCCCCGCAGCAGTGCCAAGCCGGCTCCACAATTGAATCTGCCCAAACTCAAAAAAACCTTTTAGGCCTATAAACATGTAAATATATGGGGATGGGAGGGGGGGTGGGTGCTAGTGGAGAATTCCCCGCATACTATGGAAGGGGCGGATACATAATGTAAATTGGTTATTTCCCAATTCACGGGGATTTTGGTATTACAATTCTCAGTTCACGATTAATGAAAATCGTTGATTAAGACGGTCGGCTAATATCGCATTCCCAATTCACGAAGGATTATTTTCCTCATTCCCAGTTTACAGTGAAATGAAAAGCCCGTTCCCGAGGAACGTAATGGCTAAATAAATTACGGGCCGACCCCGGCAACGTCCTTTCTTTGAGACAGAGAGCTCATCCTATCCGAGTGGGCAGTCACAATACCTTACCATAACAATATTTTTTATGAGTATATATGAACAAAACAAAGTATAAACCATGTTACGTATATGGTGCATGATTACGTAAAAGAAAAAAATAATGAAAAAAATATTTGTCAGAAGTGGGGTTCGAACCCACGCCCGCATTCGCGGACCAGAATACCCGGAACCTGACTGCAACTTGTCAGGTAAGCATGTCGCTTGAGTCTGGCGCCTTAGACCACTCGGCCATTCTGACATGGAAACATTGTCAATCTACGGATCGCTATATTCAAAGCGCCCTGTTTCTGATGCGTAGTAATAAAAAAGAGTTAGTGTAGAGTCATTTCCTTCGCATTCTGGCTGTATTCTGACTTGAAGCTTTGTATTACACAACATGATACACTGGCGGAGAGGACAGGCTGCTGGAAATATGCCACGATTAACAGCGCGCATGCGTGCAATATTGCACTCGTTCCCTGTCTCGCTGACTCCATTCGGTAGGTGGCGCCCCGTTCCTTCATTCAACCCTGGCGGAGTGATTGAAAGGCAGCGGAGAGTGTTTCGCGCGCGCGACATTCTTTATTCTTTCTACGCCGGTAGGCGGCGTACGAACAATTTCTGTTCTACGGCTGTTCACGCAGCGCATTGTACTGTGCGTCACTATTATACATTTCTGGCTAATCCCCCTGTAATGCCCGAGAGAGCGGATATTTTTTACAAAAAAGACACTAAAATATTAATATGCAGTTACCCGACAGAGCTGATGTTTGACATGTACACCAACACTAATTTTCTAGAGGACAACTGGGAAGTTTTGGTGTCATCCTTGGGCACACATCCGGGCCGGTACATGTAGAGAGGGTTTGCCGGAGAAAACAGAATAAACCAAGCGGGTCTGCATACAAGGAGTCGAGGGGGGTCAATGGCAAGTTGATGAAAATGGTGAAGTGGGTGGGGGGTATTCTGCGGAACCCTCCCCTGCCAGCTGTGTAATAGTACCTCCCGGACCCTTTAGGCTTAAGATTCTAGCAGACCAAATATGTCTTGGTACACCAACCCATCGACCCATCCGGCCTGGGCGATTTGAAGGATTTATTTTTATCCTGATGGGGATAAAAACGTTCACAATAATATCACTGGTGGAAAGAAAGGGGACAGAGGTCGGGTGTTGGTTGTGGGGTTATCCATGGGGAGGAGGGAGGAGGGGGGGGGGGGGGTAGATAGGATGATGTCAAATTATGCACATGTATATACAATAGAATATAAAAAGGGCAAGCTGGATAGTGAACGCCGCATTCGCCATAACAACATTGCGACTTGCATATGATATAAACATGTGCTTCGCCCGTTGTGACGTCATCACACTTGTCAGCAGTGTGCACACCTCACGTTTCCGTGTTTCGCTCTCATGATTAGGCGGAAATCCTTCTTCACCACCCATGTTTGTCCTTCTCAGATACGATGTGGTAGACCTCCCGTTCAAAGAGAATATTAATGATACTACATCTTCACCGACTGTCCTTTATCACTCCACATCCTTGAGGGTGTGTTGGCATAGAAGAGGCCCAGAAGAAACAAGTTTCGTTGTATCATAATGATAAGAGAATGATAACAGAATATGGCAGACCCTATACCAGTGGCGGATCCGGGGGGCAGGGGCATGTGCCCCCACTCTTTGCACGAAATAAGCGAAATAAGGCATTCTAAAGAAGGGTGCACAGCCATTATTCTTTCTGCACAACCTCACCAGCACCCCCCCCCCCCTGTCGCAAATTTCTCACTGCTTCTAAATGAATAATGCCCTCGCTTTCGTACATTCCTGGATCCGTCACTGTGTATACTGTGTATCTTTGATAAGGTTTAGTATGGAATAATATCGAGCTAGGCTCAGTGGAACCAGCTTTAGTTATGGGATAATGTCAAACTATCCCAAGAGATTTAGTTAGCGGATAATGTCAAGCTTGGCCCAAAGGAATCAGGTTTATTTATGGCATAATATCGGGCTATAGGCAAAGAGGAGCCAGGTTTATTTATTGGGTAATGAAAAACCAGGTTAGTTATTGCAGGGTGAGTTGTCAAAGCCGTTAGAGGGCAGAATAAGGAGGCGGTCCACCAACGGGAACTGAAAACGTACTAGCATTTTGATTATCAAAGTCGGACAGGGCTGGATGAGGAGAAGAGGGTGAGGGGTGGGGGGGGGGGGGTGTAGAGGTGCGAAGGGCGCCCCTTTCTTCTGAAGAAAAGAATACGTCATTATGCACTTGTCGTTGATGCTTGTATACCTAGACACAACCCCTTTCTAAAAGTTGTCAAAGGAGCTTATGTTACAGGATCTGAAGAGTCAGCACTTTCGGTTCGCGACAGGTGTGATGATTAACACGCTTATGACTGGTTCACACATACGAGAAAGGGGCTGTGAGGGGTTGGGGGCGGGGGGGGGGGGGGGCGGGTAGCTGGTGCCCTTTACAGTAGGGGCTTGAGGGCCTGTGTGGCTGAGTAGGGTGGTTCAAATGCTGAAAGTCGGGAGTGGCTGGTTTGATAGTGTGGTCTGCTAATGTGGACTGCTTTAAAGATCCAGGGAGGGGCACGTATACGTTTTGCTAATACAGTCGAAGATGTTTCGGGGCCAATTATCAATCAATACAGAGAAGACGTAATCGGCCCACTAATATATTGAATCATATATATATATATAGTCATGTGCTTATCTGTTGAGATGTCGGTCGGTGGGTCTAGCTGTCATCGAGTTGAGGACCGACTGTGTGGAAAGCTCTGGGCTTTGGCGAGGGGCATAGGGTAGGGCACGGTGGGTGGGCGGTCGGGCGGGCGTCCGAACTAGGGGTCTGGGTCTGGGGGTGTGTAGGTGGGGGAGGCAAGCACGGGGCAGATCGCATAAAACCCAGACCACTGCCTGGACAGATTGTCGAGATAGCCAGTCGTCGTTGGTCGGGCAAAGTTGAACAAAGTGAGATAACCCTCTGGGCCGGTGAAGGCTACCAACACACAAGACCTCACCTTACGTATAGAGAGTCTTCTCAAATGCCATTGGTGATCGACCATCGGCCGTCATTGTACGTTGTATACCAACGGCCCAACCCCAATAGACGCTTACCACGACATCGAGATATTGAGATTCCACGTTAACGGAGACACGTTACGTCGAAGTGCCACAACCCTGCGAAGATGGGTAAATTTGAAGAGATACGGGACGAGTGCTTGGCGTCTGGCCGTCTTTACGAGGATCCAGAATTCAGAGCCACCAGTAGCTCCATCTACTTCAGCAAGAGGGATCCTTTCATCCGATGGAAGCGACCCAGCGTAAGGACCCATAATTTACTTATAAACCGAACTAAGTGATCGTTTATTTATTTTTACTTCCGCGAAATATAAAACACTTTTGTTTCGCTGAAGGTGGGTTGATTAGCGAACAACAATTGATATTTGTTGATCGTATTGTTGTCATAATAACAACGCATGAATATGTATGACGTGCACCGTTTTACTGGGGCACAATAGAGCATGCAAGTGGATGCAAAACTGAACTAAAATACTGATACCTAGGCTGGCGGGGGTGGGGGTATGGTTTGAAGAAATAGGAGAATATTTTTTGTTCGGTGTAACAAACAAAACAAGTTTTCTTTGTCAAACTCAATTTAGAGCCCGATTTGTTTTACACAAATAAAAAATAGCCCTCCCCTGGATATCAAATGGTCCGTCCCTAACTGTGATAACTGGACTCAATGATGTCGTGCCCGTACGTTTGTGACTGTGTACCGGTGTACAACAAGGCACGAATCCCTCCTTTGAAGCCTATGCTGCAATTTTAAAGTCAAGATCCGTCAGAAAAATACACCGTTAAAGTCGAGATCCGTAGGAAACTTACACTTTTAAATTCGAGATCCGTAAGAAAGGTACACGGTTAAAGGCGAGATACATGGGAAAAAGATACACGGTTAAAGTCGAGATCCACGTTCGCAAGTTTTCAGTGGACCACCCCTCCCCCGGGGTGGTCAAAAATTAGTGGATCCCCCGGTCGCAAGTTTGGACTCCCCTCCCCCCACTGGATCCGCCCCTGTACACCATGGCGTTGTTATGTGAATGTGAATGACTTCCGTAAACATCAGAGCATGGACCGTATTGAGACTGTCGCCTGCCATCTAATTGTGCTCCGGCACGAACACCCTTGAACAACGTCAATAACGTATAAGCCATACCACTCCTAATCAATGACCGATGTAGCCCAGTCCACATCTCTTAAAAATCCACTGAGGTATTCCATTCTAATCTAAGTTTCTTATTGATTTATATGGTGATGGTGGGGTCGGTAAACAAGCTACAGTTTGTTAAGGTTAAGTCCCTATGTTCTCTTGCAATCCGTATTCATTATCTCTCAAGATATATATTACGAGTAAATCTCTGTCATTGCCTTTGACGCGCACGTTTCTGTTTCTTTCTTCAGGAAATCTGCCAAGACCCTAAATTCGTCGTTGATGGCGTGAATCAGTTTGACCTTGACCAGGGGGCGATAGGTAAACCCGCCGTCTCATTCTGCAGACGACTTTCTGTTATCATCTAAATATTGACTGTATGATAGTCCTGTTTTGAAATTATTGTTTGACCTGATAGATGACGTCAAGCGTCGTGTATATTTTTCTGATTATTGCTCTAATCAGTTTCGACTATTTGGGAATCATCACAATGGTTCCATTTAGAAGTAATATGTAGTTGGCTTACAGCTCGCGCGGCGTCTCTACACATTGTCACGTCACTTTCCAGGTAACTGCTGGTTCATAGCCGGTGCGGCCACCTTGGCGTGTCAGAAGGAACTGTTCCAGCGGGTTGTACCAAAAGACCAGGGCTTCGGAGAAAACTATGCAGGTAAGGCCTCACCAAGAGAGAATGGGGGGGGGGGGGGGGGACGGCGGTTATACGTGACTTTACAAAAACAACGGTTATTACTTTGTGAGCCCATAGAAAGTACGAATTGTACAGAAGTACTCGAAATCGAAATCAACTTTCGCTTAGTTTGTACAATGTATAAAACATTAGAACATATTTCGTTGTACATGTACCACACTTCTTATCTGTAGAGTACTTCCAATAGTAACACAAATTAAGGTGGAAGCTAGTGTACTTTTTAATGTAAGATCATTCCATCTTTGGACGAAGAAGAACTTGCTTTTGGCCTCTATAGCCCGTTGATGACCCTTTCAACACCGATCTGAACCTGCTATCGTAATAAAACCAGCTTAGGTTTGTCACCACGTACAGACTGTACCATGTGGCGGGCAAATAAGATTTTCCTTTCTTAGCCTACATGTATTTAAGAACTTACACGCTTCTCCCATAAAGTCGATCCAAATCCCGGACCCGATATGTGATTGGTAGGAGAGGGGCAAGGGATAATTCCGTTACTCGGGTATGGGCTTTTCATTTCACCTTGAAGTGGCAACGAGGAAAACAATTCTTCGTGAACTGGGAATGGGTTATTAGCCGACCGTCGTCATAAAGGGTTTCATTAATCGTGAACTTGGAATTTTAATATTAAATATCCAGGATTTGAGAAATCCCCAATTTTAAGCCAAGTGTCCTTCCTATCGTTGTATGCGGGGAGTTCTCCATTTAATAAATCGGGACATGGAAATAAAGACATTTATTAATCGTAGCCAGGCAACCCTCCCCCCCTCCCCCCCCCCCCCCTACTCTTGGTAGTTAACTGATCGTCGGCGTCTCGTTCTTCCAGGTCTTTTCCGCTTCTTCTTCTGGCGTTTCGGCAAGGTCGTGGAGGTCATCGTGGATGACCGCCTTCCCACCAAGCTCGGCAAACTCTACTTCTGTAACAACCGCGAGGAGCCTGATGAGTTCTGGAGCGCCTTGCTGGAGAAGGCCTACGCCAAGTGAGGCCCTGAAAGATAGGCAGACAGAAATGTAGATATATATAATAGGAAGATAGCTTAGGTTAGTGGCATCAAAGAAACGTGGCCGGACAGTTTATCACGGCCTGATAGGTTATTATTTCCGGCCGTATTTGCGTCAGCTTCTCAACGACTCTTCATCCTACCAACGTGTTGTTGAGTTAATTTTTGACACTTCCCAAAAACTACAAATATTTTTTTGCTATTTTTTGTAGGGACCTCTAGAGTGTGTATTGAGTGTGAGAGGCATTTGCGGAGTGTTAAATAGATGTACAGAATACCGCTTTTTGGCGATTGTCGATGGGGGCAAAGCGCAACCGTCGCCCATGTTGGTACTTATATTCTGTCCTCTGTCAGGCTCAAGCATTTGAGCTGATAAAAGATAACAAAAAGAGGGGTTGATATGGGTCCCTAGTCGATAAATACGTCCATATTGATCTACACCAAGGGTTCGTCTCAATAGAAAGTACAAAACACATTTTTTCCGCAACGGTTATCTGTCCATACATCTTATCAGCGACGACTCAGTGATGAGTTAATCACAGGCGTTACTATTGTCGTGTGAGTGGGCGACGGTGGCGGGGGGGGGAAGGTGGGGGTAAGGACGGTGGGAGGGGGACTGGTGGGGGCGGGGAGGGGGGGGGGGTGGTCACTCCTCCATAAGGTACAGTTTAGTTATCTCGTGAACCGTAGGAACAACGTGTAAGTGGTCACGTGATCATTGTGTACCTGGTGCCGGCGTGCGCCTAGAGCCAATATCGCGCTTTTTACTTAAATCCTCTTCAAGCATTAATGCTGAGGCATCATGACATGTTCCACCAACACTGAATCCGGGTCATGTGTGTAAGGGATGATGGGGTGGGGGGAGAGGGAAGGGGGCCAGGGATATTCGCCATCTTTTTTTGCAAAATCTAGCCTGCACATAATGTTCCACAATATTTGGTTAAGGGATAAAACACAATGTGAGCAAATTGCTCTAATCACCGTAGTCTCCATACCCATAAAGACTGCGGCATATATATTTATATATAAACTCCTTAAAGGCCAACTTCTGGGTAAATGAATCCGTAGAATTAAAGTGATTTGCCCACAGAAGAGTAAATATTGAAGCAATTTAGGTGGCTGCAGTGCCAATTATGTGGCTCATTGTTTGATAAGCCTGGCGCTTTAGTCACGAAACATGTGATGACTCGGGCATCAACTAAAGTTATAATTTTCGCGACAAGTGGCGTAGATGCAGGTTCCGGTTTAATTTTTAAATATAGGTAGGCAAATGATGTATGCAAATGTTCATAAATTAGTGTTTTTGAGAAAGGAGGTAACCAGTAAGTATTTGCTGTGTTGAAAGCATAATAAAAGTTTCTGGTAAAGCGATTTATTCGGCGATGTTTGGTAACGGAATTACACATAAAAAGAAGTAGTATGAATGCCCGTACAGCACAGGAGCTCTTCCAAGGGAACCTACACTTACGTCACGAAATGTCGAATGATCGCCTCTGGCTATGTTTTTGATGTTTTAACGTGTCATATGAGATAATGGCCAATATTTCTAATAGTGTTCCCGAATAAAACTAACGGATATTATATTTTGATGGCGTAATATATTTGGATTAATATCTTGAAAGTACCGTTTGAACCTAGGAGCTGGACTTTAAGGGGTGGCAGGCGCTGAAATGGGGGCAACAACTTGGAATAAAACATTTTATCCAATTGTTGCCTTTATAACAAAATAATCCAATGTAATTTTGAGGTCATATTTTCCTTTGTAGATAGGACAAGTAAATCAAGCTGGTGTACATGTATATATATATACATGTACCCGTGCAGTGCTGTTCCGCAAAAAAGAAAAATAATATTTTAATAAATTACGCCTAAACTTACGCTTTGAGTGTTTACGCAGAAAGAGGGAAAGACATAACAAATAGGAAAATTAACTGCATCAAAAATCTCAATTTTCGTTCTAAAGTTCTCGGTAGCTGTGGTAGATACTTGAATAGACCTGATTCAATGCTAAACCCGTGGTGGATCCAGATTCGGAAACATAACAATCATCAGGATCGCCCATCATCGGGGCACATGAGTATGAGATCTGTCTGTGTGTCTCCGCAGGATCCATGGTTCCTACGAGGCACTGGAGGGAGGTTGGACGGAGGATTCTCTCGTGGACTTCACTGGCGGTATCGGCAGCCGCATCGACCTCAAGTCCAAGAAACTGCCCTCAAACTTCTTCGACATGATAATGAAGTTCCAGAGCATGAGCTCCATGATGGGCTGTTCCATCTTTGTAAGTGCCATAGAATGAGTTTCACGAGGGCCTGTTCCAACTTTGTAAGTCGATATAAGCTAGATTTTACGTAAACTTTATTGAATACTTAATTTAGAGGGCGGATGTAAATTCAGAAATACAAATAATATGAGACTGCAAAAAACTACTGAAAATAATTGTCATAACACCTCAATAAAATTGTTCATACCTCACCAAACTACAATTTGCGTTAATGGACGCTGTTATTAAGACCATGAGTGCTTGAATGTAAAGATTTGGGGTGAACTGGTGAAACAGTGGTATATCAACGACCATTTTGGATTGTATACATTATCACCATTCAGGCATCCAGGGATACTATGGAGAACACTTTACCCAACGGTCTGGTCATTGGACACGCCTACAGTATCACAGGCGTGATTAAGGTACGCATAGGAGCCTTTAATGCATGAACGTTCGTCAGTGCATCCATGCTAAGTAGTTACATTCAAAAGAACGGTTGCTACAATGACAAAATAATCTCGAGAAACAGTTTTACGTCCAGCAAAACAGTGTTAGATTGGACCATTGACATCGGGAACATAATACAAATCCCAAAATTCTTAGATAACCCACAACTGATTTCTCTGATTAATGATGAATGTACCCTGCATTTTAAGTCATTGAGTCATATTAGAAATCCGGAAGTGACGTAATGCCATGTTCGCTCTGTTAAGGGCATGGTCAACGGTAAAGAGGAGCACCTGATGCGCCTGCGCAACCCCTGGGGTCAGAAGGAATGGACTGGCGCCTGGAGTGACAAGTATATACCCGGCGACAGTTTGATACTGCTAACCTAAGGGATAACTGACACTTTGAGCCTAACAATGCCGGCAACAAAATCCCTATGGCATGATATATTTTCAACGCATCAACTGAATAGCGCCTTACTAGCCTTACTATTCACACGTAAAGTAAATCACTGTAAGATTATGGCTGGAGTATCACTTGATTGAAAGATATGTCTATTCATATCGCATTTTGCTAGTTGGGGGATCTCATGACACTTAATACTAGGCGATTACGCTATGCAAATTTGTACAAAATATCTTGTGTATATGACCCGGAAGAAATTCCTGATTTTCTTATTAATTTATTTAATTAGTATAGATGAGTAATTAAGGGGTGACTATGTATTCTAATACTACTTACAACAAGAATTCGTACTGTTTATATGTAATAAGCTGTTGGACCAGTTGAATTTTTTTCAATCTTGCATTAATAAAGTTTTATGATAAAAAAGGAGCAATAAGTGATAATTAATAGCTTGATACCTAGACTGATTAAACTGATAATTGCAGGTCGAGAGAGTGGAAGAGCGTGGACGCGCAGACCAGGAAGAAGCTCGGACTCACCGTGGACGAAAATGGCGAGTTCTGGTGAGTGTGTGAGTCATGGGGGGGGGGGGGGGGGTGGGGCTGGCTATCAATGTTGGTGTGGGGGAAAGGGGTGTCCACTTTCGGTTTGAAAATCTTACGACCTGGCAACCCTAACAGAAGGTCCACAAGCAAATATGTGGGGTTTGGTACAAAAGGAAGAGAGAGGGGGGGGGGGCACATCTTAGGTGGTGTACAGTTACAATTCAAACATCTTCGGTGTTACCATGGTTACAGGATGTCCTTCAAGGACTGGATGTCCAACTTTGAGCAGATGCAAGTGTGTCACCTCCCCCCAGAAAATTCTCTCCAGGTAAGCAAAGCGACAGGCAAATGAAATCTCTTAACTATTTATCCCAATCCGGACACCGACATTTTTGTCGTTGCTAGTTTTTCTTCTCCTGACGTCCTTATCATGGATATATGAGTCCCGCTGTTACTAATACTTAAGAAACACAAATTAATGGATTTAACATATTTTGCATCCGTCTTCAATATTATGCAGAAGTATCCAATTGACATGTGAAGCACTGATGCTATGTGTGGTGCAGGTTGTGCTCGATGTGTTTCAGGGAAAACAAAAGTGGCAGAGTTCTCAGTTTGACGGGAAGTGGGTGAAGGGAGTGAGTGCCGGGGGCTCGGGCAACCCTCCTTACGCCCGTGAGTACTTCTACCCCACACCCTGCCAACCCACTCTTCCTCCAATCGGCCTTCACATCTCTTTGCATTACACCGTTATATAAATAATTAGTAAAATATTATGTATGTGATTATAACATCTTCATCTTGTTTTATGGCTTAATTCAAAACGTTGTCAGTAGAATCGTTTATGCATTATAAATATCTTTTACGCAATCAGATGAATTTTGTTTAAAAACTTTTTTTATTTTTATGAACAAGTTTCATGTAATTACTTTATGTTCGTAAAGAAATACACACTTTATATACATTTATATCAATTACAGTTTGCGTAAGATGATTTGCGGCGTATTATGTTGCTTCTAGCTGCCATGGCTGATCGCTGAGCCAACATGAGACTTACAGAACTTTCCACAGTCACCACATAGCTGTTCTGTCTTTTGGCCCTGGCTATTGCTATGTCTTTCAGTCTGACGTGCCACGTGCAAACCAAAACAATGGTACATAGTTTAAACATATTTTTAATGTGCACGATCCTAATACAAATCGAGCCTATACGAGGTTTCTCTCGTGTTTTTGACATATTGTGAACGTGCACACATGACCTTGACATTCTCCTCTAGGTCATTACTGGACAAACCCACAATACTGCATCACTCTGCGGAAGTCAGACGCCACTTCCGGGGACAAGGTGTGGCTGGTGGTGTCCCTGATGCAGAAGCACAGCCGTACCATGCGGACCTACCTCAAGACGGACATGGCCAACATCCCCATCTCATTCGATCTCTACAAGGTCAGTGATTGTCCTAACCTCCTTCTATCAATGTACAATGTAACAGTATTAGGCACATGCAGTCTTCTCATTATGAGACGATATGCGTATGGCAGTGGTTCGAGTGTGAAATGGGTTTATATCAGCACCTGTCAGCTGAGATAAACGCGTAGTCCAGGGGCGGATCTAGGGGTGGGGGGGGTTAGGGCGGAACCAGAACATACAACATACATGTTAACATACATGGTAGAGTTCCAAGTCTTCAGAGAGCACCCCCCCCCTTGGGAAACTGAACATATAATGTTAAAATCGAGTTCTCCAAGCCCAAGGGACCCCCCCCGTTCGTCACAAGTCTTCAGAGCAGCACCCCCCCGGTCGCCAGTTTTCAGAGTGCAACACCCCTTGGAAACCTGAATATTATACACTGTTAAAGTCGGCTTCACCGAGCACGCTCGCCCCGCCCCCCCCCCCCGGTCGCAAGTTTTTCAGAGAGCACACCCCCGGTCGGAAGTTTTCAGAGAGCAACCCCCCCCCCCTTGGCAAATTCCTAGATCCGCCCCTGTAGTCCGATGTTCGATTTCTGCCCGTCATAGAGCCACAGAACTGGGGCTAAGATAAAACCATCTCGCACGAGAAACTATGTCATATGCATTTGCTCGCACAAATCTTAGTCAAATATCACCCTGGGAGATGACAATCATCTTGAGTCTGTATATGTTTTGGAGTCCGAATATGTCAGAACGGAAGTTAAACAAATTGGTTGCACGAACGAATTAAATCGAGGAAGATACATTTGTTTAATAAATATATAAGCCAGCGTCGTGTAAAAAAATTGTAAAAACAAATTGCATGCTATTGTAAATACAGAAATATTGGCTTGGCCTGATCCCGACGTGAGTAAAATCTTGCATCTCCATGTGATCCAGGTTAAATCCGGAGCGCCGACGCTGCTGGAGGGAGAGAACTACAGTCAGCACGCCCTGGAGCTGACCCGCCGGGGGCAGGACTACGATTACTGTCGGGAGAACTCGTCCCCCTTCACCCTGGATCCCGGCAGCTACGTCGTCATCCCCTCGACCTTCCAGGCCAACACAGAACGCAGCTTCCTGCTGCGTTTCTTCTCCGAGCGCGGGGCGGAGACCAGGTAGGGGTGGGAGTTGTGAGGGGTGGTGAGGGGTGGTGAGGGCTGGGGTGGTGAGGGGTGGGGGTGGGGATGGGGATGGGGGTGGGGGTGGGGCGGGGTGGGGGTGATGGGTTAATGGTGGGGTTTAAGGGGGAGTTGAGGGGGTAGGGATGAGGACCGATGAGAGGTGGGAGTGAGGGTTGAGATTGAGGATAAGGGTATAGGGTGAAGGTGAGGGTAAGTGGTGAGGTGCGGCGTGAAGGGTGAGATTAAGGAGGGTGGGGGGCTATGGTCATGGGTGAGGGTGAGGGTGAGGGTGAGGGTGAGGGTGAGGGTGAGGGTGAGGGTGAGGGTGAGGTGAGGGCAAGAGGTGAGGGTGAGGGGTGAAGGTAAGGTTGAGGTTTATGAGTAGAGGTGCATATGAGGGTGAGGATGATCGTAAAGAACGATGTGTGAGTGGAAAGGGTGAGCGGTGAGGGGTGACCGTGAGGGATAAGGCCTGCTTTCTATGACGCAGATGGAAACTTGACCATTGTTGTCGGGAGGCAAGTGACAATGGGGGTTGAAGTGGGGCCGTGCATCATCAACACCACTGCTGTCGGTATTTGTCATCGGTAACCCGTCTGAGGTACCTAAAGCTAATGATGCATTAATCCTCGTTAATACTTAACATACTTTGTATCTACTTTGCTAATTTATATATTTGTCACAGAGAGCTGGATGAAGAGACGGGTCCCATCATGGTAAGTCCCACTACCTCATACCATCAGTAACGGATCAGTAAATTTGTAAGATTCAATCTGTAACAAATAATAAAGTAGCAAAAAGCTTTTTTGATAATGAATGGATTGTAAGACTTTACATTTGGCAAATTTCCCAGAATTTGCAAGATTGAGTGAAGTTGTAAAATTAATAAATTTGTAACAATTGGTAATTAGTAACAATTGGTAATTGGTAAGAATTGGTAATTTGTAAAAAATGGTAATTTGTAAAAATTGGGGAATTTGGATAAAAATTTGTGAATTTCTATAAAAATTGGTGAATTTGTAAAAAAAAAGAGGACAATTTGTAAGAATTGGTGAATTTATAAAAAATTGACAATTTGTACAAATTGTAAAGTGGCAGAAACTATCAAAGAATGTTAACCCCATGATGTTGCTAATATGTAAGTACCTCTACATACATCGCTCGATGTGACGTCACACCTTCCGCCTGCTTCCGGTGCCAGGCCGCCCCGAGTCAGGTGGACCAGCTTCGGGATCTGTTCCAGAAGTACGCCGGGACCGACAACGTGGTGGACGCTGGCGAGCTCCAGCTCATCCTGAACGAGGCCTTCGGTCAAGGTCAGATCCAGGGAGCGTAGTCAACTACCAAGATCATATATTATGTTGTTGTTTGGCTTTCACAACGAAGGCACCGAGCGGCTGCGTGGGTTAAACGTGGCTTCCGGTTTGTTCTCTTAGAACCAGAGTGACGAAAAAGAAGCTGCCATTTTGTTCTCTCACATCAAGGGTGGCGAATTGGAAATTGCCATTTCGTTCTCTCAGATCCAGGGTGAACCTTTGTGTCGCTGTTTGAAGTTACCCCCATTGTGTTTCCTGGGTGGTAAAGTGAAGTGGTTCCATTTCACCCGGATTATAATCAGCAAATACTTGCTTGAAATTAATTGGATATACCAGATTATCCTATTCACCAATAAAACAAACTTCATTTGTAAATATACTGTTTCCTCGTAACAGATTCTGAAGTGTTATTTCGCATCTGTTTGACTGTGTACTTGACATAAAGAGAAGCCCATATCACGCACGTCCGACCGGGAACCAAGTTCTGAGCCGTGGAACCGGGAACCACCCAGTTACAGTGTCAGTAGATGCCTTTAATATGATGTAATTAGTATGATATAATTTCAGTGATGTCGGAGACCCGGTCCGAGTTTGACATTGAGGCCAGTCGCAGCATTCTCTCCATGATGGACGTATCTTTTACACAGCGGTCATGAATTAATCAGTGGGAACTTTGAAACCATATGTATTAATTAGATCAATCGGCTGTTTTATATCCCATATAATGGCAATATGGTTATGAAATCAAACATTTTAACACCACATACTTTAGCATCACGTACTGTAGCACCACATACTGTAGCACCACATACTGTAGCACCACATAATGTAAAAACACACACTGTAGCACCATATACCGCAGAAACAGTGTAGCATCACACAATATTGCCCCACACACTGTAGCACCACTGACTGCTGCACCACACACTGTACCACCACACAATGTAGCACCACACACTGTAGCACCACACAATGTAGCACCACACACTGTAGCACCACACAATGTAGCACCACACACTGTAGCACCACGTGCTATGGCACCACACACTGTACCACCACACACTGTACCACCACACAATGTAGCACCACACACTGTACCACCACACAATGTAGCACCACACACTGTACCACCACACACTGTACCACCACACAATGTAGCACCACACTGTAGCACCACCGACTGTAGCACCACCAACTGTAGCACCACTGACTGTACAACCACAGACTGTAGCACCATACTGCTGTTCTCTCCTTGACGTATTCACCTGCAGATCGACCAATCAGGAGTCCTGGAATACGAGGAGCTTCGTAAGGCGTGGACGGAACTGACCACGTGGCAGGTATGTCTGCACTTAGCCAGAACGCGTGTACTTAGCCGGTACGTACAGTCGGTACGCATGTACTTACATGTGGGCTCATAATCATTGTCACAGTGCGCTCAGCGCTAGCGCTTGTATCGTTTTGCTAACGTAGTAAAGAAGTTTGCGGATAACAATACAGGCATTATACTACTGATTGGATTAACATCAAACGTTCAAAAGTCATGCTTGTGTATGTATTCCAAAGGGAGTCTTCAAGTCGTTCGACAAGGACCAGTCGGGTTTCATCAACATCAGCGAGTTGAGATCGATCTTCAAGTCCATCGGTAAGGTTCGGATATCAAAGGCAAAGAAATAGTACTAAAATTGTGGTAATAATAAACTAACAATGTGTATATACAATAACATTGGATTAGAGTTGAGCAGCAATGCCAAATATTAGTGTTGTTGGAATGTGTGATGTTTCAAATGAAAACGTATTTTTGTAGTTTTCATAAATTGCCAATGTCTTCTTCAGCACCTTACTTATGAAAAACGCTAATATTTCTTTTTATGAATTATACCAAATTGTAAAGACACAATTGCGGGGCAAATATGATTAGTTGTGAATAAATTATCATTTTTTGTTATTAAAATAAATAGTACTCATATATAGACATAAATATAATACATATTGTGTTTTTTTGCATAAAAATGGATTTATTATACGTTATACATATGTTTAATATGACTACCCCGAAACTGGCATTTTTATGGCTTTTGCCTTATGCTACTTTACATCACGTCATGTGATTATTTTTCACCCAGGCTACTCTCTGGGACGCAGCGTCCTGGCTGCCATCGTCAGGAGGTATGGAGGCAAGGAACAGAGGTTGACCTTCAACGACTTCTCCGTCGTCATGAGCAAGGTCATCTCCCTTATACGTAAGTACTGGAGATGTTGAAGGTCATACATCCGTCTCTACACGTCAGATGGCCCTTTCATCATCCCGCTCTGAAAGTCATTGCAGATTTCATTTGGCGCTGAGAAACTTTTGAGCTAATTATTTGAGTAAGTAATGTATGTTACCCCTCTTAGTGGCAAGTTTAAACAGCCGGTGACAAGCCAAAACAACTTTAGCTCATATTATACTCCTGTGTTTATTCGCTTATTATTGTTTTTAAGTTTAAATGCCCAATTTGCAGGAGAGGAGCAATCTTTTGAATGAATTCATAGCTCCCATAGCTTTTAAGTGGGAGAAAAATGAAGCCTTAGAGAAACGCAAACCCACTATGACACTAAGATTCTGAATGACCCTTGCCAATTGCTGAAATTGCTTTCAAAGGAAAGCACTAAACCATCAATACAAGTACGCCCCATCGACAACAGATGCCTATGTACGGCGTTACAGCTCTCATGTCAATCTTGTGACCTCATAGAATAATTTCCTAATACCGCTCATATGCTATGGTTCCAGAAAAAAATAGACCGGACCTCAGTTTTGTCACTTTGATGAATACGTTTTTGGTGATTTCATGCGATAAAAACTATAACTTGTCAATGAAACATTTCTTTGTGTATCGTCAAATAAATCTGAAGTAAAAAATAACACGGCGCCAACACTTTAAGCTACATATTGCATTATTACGAGTAGTATTGTATCATTAGTATTGATTATTATTGTATCAATCTTGAAGAAAATAATTGACTGTCCCGATCCCGAATGACTTCCAAATCTCTTTCCTAATCTGGACCTCATGATTTATGTACTTGGTGTACAAGCGTGTCCCTTGTGGGCAAATAAAGATATATGTACACCTGTATTGATACCGCTTGGTCTGTTTACGTGTGTACAGGTGACAAATGTGAGGCTTGTCAACTAACTGATAACCTTTGATCCCAACAACAGATATAATAGTGCCATCAGATGTCACATTATGAATTGACTTGCATAAGCTTAAACAACTAATTCAGACCTGACATACCCTAACTATTTGATATTAGTTTCCACGCGCAATTATTCATGGGATTTCCGAGCACGATCATGGGACGTTCAATCTATCGGGCCTTTTTTTTGCAGATTCCTTCGCCTCCCAGAATACCCACGGATTGAAGGGAAAGATGGAAGTCTCTCTGGGACAGGTAAGTGTTGGCGGAAGTAATAATATATAGGCGCATTTGTACTTTTTATGTGCCGGTGACGGGATCTTAATGGAGATTGTGTGCTGTACGAACTCTGATCTAATTACATGCGTCTCTCTGACATCTTACGTGTTGTTATATTTTATTTTTCAACCCGCTTAGTATATTAATACTCAAACGATTAATGTGTTACCTTCTGAATCCGTTTTACATTCCTGCGAAGTCTCAGTTATATGCATAAACATATCTATGTCACACATTTTATATATAAACAACTTTCCTTCCAGTTCGTTGAACTTGGAATGAACATGTGAAGCGACAAGCGACCGACTGCGGGACTCCCGTGACGTCACAGACGGAACCTCGATCTCACTGAAACATGTAGCTGTACATGTGCAACCATTCACCGTGATGGCAAAACACGCCCAAAGCAGGCTTCAAAAGCGAAGACATAGAATAGATTAAAACTTTTACTACTATCAGCTTTCCAAAAAAATAGAGTGCTTCTGTAAGCCGTTGAGCAAACTGCTCTAGATTTACACATATTTAGTTAGTCTACTTTGCAAGACTCGTTGCTTATTAGTTCAGTTACGTTGCGTGACCTTAAAAATAAAGTTTAATAACATGGTGTGACCTCCAGATTGAATATCAGGGGCGGTATTCAAAAACCATACTTTGCGTTACGCAATCTACTTAGCCCTACGTAGAAGACGTGTCTCGACTACATGCATAAGTTCTTAGATTACAGGCCTAAGAGGCCACAACGGAAAGCCACAGTTCGCGCGTACCTTAGCCATTGGTATGAATACCGGCCCAGTCGCTTAGTGTGACTTGTGACGTAAATTGAAGTTCCATGACTTTGGCGTGTTAACGTAAATAAAAGATAAGTAAAGTAGTGAGCTTGGAGTTCGGTAGGTCAGTACGTAAAGGTAGTGAGCGGTAGCGGTTGTCCCTGCTAAAGATTGTGTCACCTGGAAAAACTTGAAATCGACAGATATGATTGATTGGCCCATGCGACTGTCAAAGGCACGTGACTATCCTATGAAAAGCTGTTATCCTGTAATTTAGTATTATTACCAAAGACACTGGCGCAAAACTAAGCCATTGCATTAAAATGAAACTTGGGAGTGTATTCAAGTAACCAGCGTAACCAAATGTTAGATACATGCTGTGCTTAGTGTTGTTGGTTGTTCAATAAACATAGATTGCTTGGTTAACTGCCAGTGGTTTCGGTGGCGTTTTTGTTTTCGCTTCGTAAACTTTGGACGCTAGTGACGATCACAGTTTCATCTTTGCGACATCACTTTGAAAAGTCGTTTCATTAAAACCTACTTAATTTTGTTCGTTAATTGTTAAATGTGCATATGCAAAAAAAGCTGGGCATGCCAAAAATTTGCTATAAATACAATGAAAGCATATATTTGAATCATAACGACTGGAAATACCAAATTACATACCAATGTGCAACGATTATTGTCGTGGCTCGTATCGTCGCTAAATGAGACCATATAAAGAGAAAAATCCGCCAACGCCATCTACACACTCCGAGACCCCTGACAAGTCAATGGTTGCGCTATCCAAAACGTAACCTACCCCATTTTCTGTACTTTGTTTAATAATAATGTGTTTGCTTGAATATGTATATATAAACTGACACTGACACCATGCTTATGCTGTAAGGTGATACTTTATTTGACTGAAAGGCGTGTCGATTTCAAGACAACACACTAGATTCGTAACCATGGCAATATAAACAAGTAGCATACCAACCCATTCACACATTGCGACCATCACATCCGGGTATCACATCCGGGTATCAAATACACGCATTGCATTGTGGGATTCCCTCTATATTCGCCTAGTCATTTGGCGTACACACAATCTTCTCAGAGAGACGCCGTTCCTTCTTTATATATCGAGAAGAAACTTCTAACCAAAAATAGCCAGACCCCTCCCCCCTCCCACCATCAATCAACCCTACCTTCCCATCCTCCCCTTCATATTTAATACAAACCGACATAACTTAACTGTCAAGTGACTGGGATGTAAAATACTGGTAAACTTGAGAGCGCAAATGATGACATTACCCCCCCACCACCCTTCCCCCAATCTCTCCTTCATTAACACTGAAGAACAGATACTGTCGTACACCGCATGCATGTTACAAACAAATTAGACCCCAAAAAGCCGCTACAGTCAGGAGATGCATAATGCGCATGTGCGTTGGTGACCCCTGACTTGGTGCGTGATTGGTGGGTGGGTGGGTGTGGGTGCGAGTTGTTGAAGCTCCGGTCGAGTGTGCCAATAATAGACAATAATATACAGTATCACAAGAAATCACGTGGTACAAGTGATATCAAGGGGTATGGTCAGCATCACCCGGTGCCTTGCCGCCATTTTGTTTTTCTCGGTGCCAGCCGCTGCACTGGAGTCTGGATGATGACGTCACGAGAAAGGGAGGTCTGTGGTGAAACCTCTTCGCCGTCAGACCACTTCAGGTTGACTCCGTACCACAATTATCCTCATATACCAAATCTACACTCCCAGAGTGTATCTTGTCCCAGGGCAAGTTTGCATGATACATCTCCCAGAGTGTACGTTTCAAGTACCAGTGTACAGTTTTCACCTCCTGGGCGTACACTTTACACCTCCAAGGTGTATACACTTCTCGGGTGTGCACGTAACAATTTCCGTCGTGAACACGTTATAACTCCAGGGGTGTACACTTTACACCTCCCGGTGTGTACACTTTACACCGCCCGGTGTGTACACTTCACACCTCCCGGTGTGTACACTTTACACCTCCCGGTGTGTACACTTTACACCTCCCGGTGTGTACACTTTACACCTCCCGGTGTGTACACTTTACACCGCCCGGTGTGTACACTTCACAACTTTCGGAGTGTACACTTTACACCTCCCGGTGTGTACACTTTACACCGCCCGGTGTGTACACTTCACAACTTTCGGAGTGTACACTTTACATCTCCCCGCGTGTACACTTTACACTTCCCGGTATGTACACTTTACACCTCCCGGTGTGTTCACGTTACACCCCCAGGTACACAACGTGTACACTTTACACCTCAAGGGTGTGCACCTACCACATCGCTGTTCGGTTTCGGACACCCATAGATCTTTGTACGGAACACACGCGGACAGCGAAAATAAAAGAGTCTACAATCTACAAAATGTAACCAAACTGGGTTGAATTAAACAAAACTATAAAAAAAAATCAATACAAAACAAGAGGAAACACTTGAATGCAGCAAACAACTGTTTGTCGTCAAGTTCAAAGAGTATTTACTCCCTGTTGTCCCCTCCTACCCCCCCACCCCCTCCGTTGGCCCCCATCCCCAGTAGATCACAGTCAATACACGCGCGGTTACGGTGGATGGCCCTACCCCGGCCCAGAACATTGCACGCAGAGGACGAGGACGAGGACGAGGGTACGAAAACACACATACAGAGTTACGGTGGACAAAAACACTGTACAAAAATATATTTACAAATTGCGTCATTTGCGTTTCATTGTTACGTACGTTTATAAATAGCTGGAGAAACGGGACGTGTACCTGATTTCTCTGGACCGACTGACGGTGAAAAAGGCCGATCAACATGGCAAAGACCGCTCCCTTCACTCCTGACAAGATTACATCTAAATATACATATATATAGAGATATAATTATAATATATATATGTAGATCGCGATGTGAGAAAAAATATACGTTAGATGTAGATTCTGGGCGCAAATGTGCGAGAAGAGGCTGCATTTGCATGATGCATTTTCCCGGGGATTGAAAATCCACTTCGCTCAGTCTAATAACGCAATGCTATTGGTCAATTTACAGGTCAGTCGCTGCGTAAGGGCAACGCTGATTGGTCAGTGATCGACCAATCCCGTATTGGGATTACAACATCTGCTTCCACACAACACGCCCAAAGCTACACAGTTAATCCACAGCGTCTTTCGCCACGCACGCGTCACATATACGAAGATCCATTCAGTGTCAAAGAAACCGTAAGCTCTATAGAGACCAAAGGCTATTTGTATAGTTTCAGGAATCTCGCGCAAAAACAAGCAGAATATACAGAAGCAGCAGACAACACATCGAAATCTCGTTCAAACGGACACGGGAATTCACAAGGCATAGAAAATAGCCAGCGAATCTCAAAAGAAGGATAATAAAGAAATCTTTTTGCCTTTTCTCGATATTTCCCGTCCTTACACAAGAAAAGAGTCAGTCTATACAAAACACAAAGCTTGCGGCGGTGCCAATGAGTAGGACATCAACCGCTTGTAGCTGCCGTGCTTCTTCGCTCGCTAGTTCGAAGTTGGATATATTACTCATAAACACATTCGCTACGGTGGCGCCCCGACGCCGACAGCGAGGAAGTTAAGTGAGCGCCCATCTTTGACCAGAACTCCCTGATTCTCACCCTGTCGCGCATGGATTACCTATCCGTCGACACGACCGCCATCTGGATCATATTACTATAACAATACTGCCAACATGCGCTCTCTTCGGATTTGCTTCCATACAAACTACAGATATGATACCGTGCTACGTCAGACATAAAACTCGCCCACTTTAACCACTACAGCGATCCCTGGTGTCCGTGGTCGGCATTAAAGCACAACGCGCGTGACGTCACAACGTCCAAAGCGACTGCCTCACTATATTTCGCACCATTGCCACGCTAAGACGTTGACACTACTTTACCTGCTTCTCACCCATTCTATATTACTCCGCTACCTACGCGGCGAACTACTTTCTCCGCACGCTCCTACACCGTTGAGGATCTCTGCTTTTGTCCGTAACACAGTCACTTGCGATACTAAGCCAACCAGGAGTTTAGCGACAGGTTCAGCCCGAGTACAAACACAAAACGTACGCGAAGAACGGTTACAGGAAGCGAGATGGCGACGGACATGTAAATGTAAAATAATTGTACACAAGAAAAAAGTCTTTAAGCAACAAACATGCCGTAAAAGAACACTGGCCTGCATCATAGGGGACGCGAAATTGGGCACGCGTAATGACACACACTGGGGGACAGTTGAGGCGAAACACACATCAGTTTGAGAACATACTCTCAGTAGTCACAACGGGAGAGGCTGGTCGGCACTGGTAACCAGGAATGTCGGATCCTTTTGTCTGGGATGGCGGGTTCACTTCACCTGAGGCCTAAAGGAGAACACCATTCCGCTAGTCGGGGTGTCTTCTAGAGGCGGGGGGGGTTGTTTGGGGGTTGCGCCCCGTGGAAAAATGAGAGGCAAGTTTGGCGGACGAATGATCCATATGAGAGGTCTACAAGGATCGATGGCTGGGAAAACGTATCGAGGATGTTGATGGATGCTATAAGATGGATGACGGGTCAGTGGTCAACGTTAAACTGATCACGTGCCCATCATTCAGACACGTGGTGCAAACAATGATCACGTGACCAATGAATGACTGACACGTCGTCTAAAGAATAGTCACGTGGTCTAACCAATGGTCACGTGATCAATGAATTACTGACAGGTCGTCTGAACAATGATCACGTGGTTTAAACAATGGTCACGTGGTCTAAACAATGGTCACGTGATAATGATTGACACATCGTTTAAAGAATAGTCACGTGGTCAATGAATGACAGCACGTGGTCTAATCAAAGATCACGTGATAAATGAATGACGGACACCTGATCTACACAGCCACGTGGCCACGTGGTCTCAACAATAAACACCTGTTCAGTCTGGATGGAGGCCTGGTCATACGATAGACAACATCCAACACGTGTTACCATGGCTACCATCACGTGGCCATCTGTATACGGGACACATCAAGTGGAATAAACGTCACGACAACAGCTTATTGTCTGATTGTAGCGGTGGTCCAGGTAAACTCCCTATATTACTTCAATACAAAACCTTCGTCACAAATGGACGTTACACAACGTCTAACATGAGCTACCAGTGTGCACAGCTCGCTTTGCGCCCTCCAGATAACAAACACAAGGTCTGCAGGATCCTCACTTACACGGTGACAATAGTGTGGCTCGAGTCCGTTGTTCGTACACCGCCTCGCACTGCCCAATTGCCGAACTCGGCGACACGCTGCTTGAGCCGTGGGACGGTACGCCGCGGTCTGCTGACCGTCTGGTGTTCACCGTGTGACAGCCACACCCCGGGGCGAGTACCCCCGAGTGCCGCCTCAGCTGGTAGAACCTCGACGGGCGGAGGCTCCGAACTCGCCGCCCAGAGACCGATACATGAAGACAAGGCGTGGGCGCCATTGCCGCCAATTGCCTAACTTGGCGACTGACACTTTTTCTCAGAATTGCCGAACTTGGCGACTGACACCTTCCTCCAAATTGCCGAACTGACAACCACGGGAACAATGTCTTGGACCCATACTTGAGTGGTGACGGTTGAGCTGCTGACGACCGAGGCGCGGCCCCCCAACACCCCGCGCCATGCCCCCGGCCCTCCCCTCCTCCGCTCCCTCAAGGGAGGCGAGGGGGACCAGCCCGACTGCCGAAAAATGAGTTACGACGTCGCGGCGACGTCGGGCGGTCAGCTGTCGGTGCTGCCCTCCGGCGGCGTGTTGCGGCACTGCTCCTTGTATTCCTGGAGCACGTGGCCGAAGCGACGTTTGTCGATGGACATGCGGACCGCGGCGATGCACCGGAAGAGGTCGTCACCTGGCAACGACTCGGGCAGGCGCGTCAGGTACTGCGCCAGGTGGATGAAGTCCATCTCCATCAGCACGTGCTCGTAGAGCTTCAGGATGCCTGGGGGTCAAAGGTCAACATCACACATCACACCTGGGCCAAGGTACAGGACATCAAAAAGTTTAGAAACATTGTGTGGACACAGCCGATACGCACCTATAAGGCAGACTATTTATAATGATGAACGCATGGATTGATTTTTGAGGCCACTTCGTCTACAGTAAATTAAAGCGGCTTTCCGCGATATAACACACACATGTAAAAGATACGACTGCCCAAAATACAAGAGAATACATTTTAATATAAAGGTGCCGGCAAGCAAAGGTCACTGTTCAAGAGGCATGGTCTTTCAATAAATATCATTATAGCATTGAGAATTTCTTGGCCGCGGCAAATAGTATCAATTTGATAAAGTCAAAGTGGGAACCTATATTAGAGATATTACGAAGAAATATTGTTATTATTATATTAGAAATAATACGAAGAAATATTGTCATTATTATGTCTTTGATATTTGATGTTTGCAAGTTAAGACCCGTATATTCGTATATTAAACAATAAAAAAAAAAAAAAAAAAATACAAGAGAAAGAAGCTCAGATATTAGACGTTGGAAGCAAATTCCAACACCACGTGATACTCCCACAGTGCCACTTGATGACGTCACGTGACACTCCGGAAGTGACATGATGATGTCACGTGACACTCCGGAAGTGACATGATGATGTCACGTGACACTCCGGAGGTCACATGATGACGTCACATCCGGTTGACTTACCGAGTGCGGTGCGGAAGAGGAACTCCTCGCCGTCTCGCGAGAAGACGTCCCAGACGCGGCTGGCCACGTCCAGGGGGAGCGACTTGGCGTACAGCGTGAACATCCTGCACAGACCGGGGGAGAGTGGGGGAGGAGAGAGGGTAATGGTGAATTAATGCGTGACGCGCCAAGAATATGTGCACTTGTCATTTTATGATAAGCATCCATACAGGGATGTTATTTGTTCCACGATGTCATGTAAATAGCGAACAATTATATATAAAACACCATGGGATCAATGTTACACTACGGTTAGTACGGGAATAAGCACCCAGCCTGTGATAACCAGCCGGATAACCCTAATTACCATAACATGTTTCACCAAGAAAATAGTCTCATCCATATAAGGCTACACCCTAATAAGGCTACCGTTAACTTTAAAATTATAGCCATAAGGTTATATGGTATAAAACAGATCATCGCATTACAGCCATGACAAGAGCCTTACCAGTCGATGATGTAGAGGTCAGAGGTCACGTTTAACCTCCGGAAGTGTTGATAGAGCTTCGGAAGGTTCTCCTCAAAGAATTCCTCGTACGTGTCGAAGTAACACTTCATCTGTGATTGAAAGAAAACAGCTAATGATACCCGACATCCATGATTTATTTGTCGTCAACCAGCCCGAAAACACATGGAGGATATCGCTAGATTTTCGGATTTGTTTACACGGTGCAGTAGAGCAGAAGGTGCCTCCGATAATATGGACGTAATCCAAGATGGCGGCCAATACAGACCACCACAAGCGTCCATTTAACGTAATATACATTCTTCATATCATAGCCAACGTTAGGTAGCCAAAGATGAAAGTATTGATATAAAATAAATGATAACAGTGACACAGAAAGAGAAAGCATTTAAATTATTTAATGATCCTTCTTTTAAGGAATCCTGTATTTTAACCCACAATGTGTGAGGTATCTCAAAATGTATCTCGGTACTCTAATATCTGATTTTAAGGAACACAAAACAACAAAATTATTAAATATATTTTTTTACTTGCAATTGGAAAACAGGCAATTGCCTAAAACAAATTCCTGTTGCACAGAGTAAAAAAATAAACGGTAAATGAAAAACACCCCAGAAGCGGGTCCCAGGGCGCGAACCCACGACCTGTTGATCTGCAGCCCAGCCTGCTTACCCACTGAGCTAGGGAGGCTCCACCCTCCTCACAGTACAGTACAGTACAGTACAGTACAGTATAGTAACCGACACCAAACTGATGAACTTACGAGTGACTCGTCAAGGCGGAAGAAGGCGATCTGACAGGGACGGTTGAGGAGGTTGGCGAAACAGATGAAAGCCTCGTCCACCTCCATGTTGAGTAGCAGGACAGCGGCAATGAAAGACATGCCCTGGACCTGTGGGGAGGGAAAGAGACATCGTGTGCGTGTGAAAGACTTGCCTAGATTATTTGGCTTTTATCATATATCCACATCAATTTCGTACATTAACCTTCACACAATCAGACAATACGTTCAGTGGTGGATTTCACGAACGCAGTTTAGCCGACTACGGGGTTTAGTCAGCTAAATTCACCATGTAAATGATGGGCGATATTAGCAGACCATAAGCCCCGGAGCCGGCTAAACTATGTATGTGAAATAGACTTCATGACGTTTCTCCGAAACATTTTGACAATCATAACGTAGGTATGAAAATTGCTGTATGAGGAGCTTTAACATTGGTCTGTTTTCGCCATGATGAGAGTGACACATAGCACTATGTCTGTGCATACAGGGAGCGGTATACTGGGTACTCACGTAGCCGACGTCAGGTCTGTAGCAGGCATAGGCTCCCAGCAGGCCCTGCAGCAGCTCGTAGTACGGCCCGCCCTGGCGGAGGGGGCGAAGGAACACGGCATACAGGCCACAAACATAGACACAATACACCGTGCCACACACCCAGCTATGCCCCGCCCACGCCCGCCGTTTTCATTAATGACAACAACGAAACAATGAATTTAATTTTTTTCTGAAATTTGTCAGGAATTTTATTAAATTATAATATCTCTGAAAGTAATATAGTTGGCTATATGTCATATCACCAAGATCTCATAACTTTTGCTCGTAAAATTAATTGCCGGTCCAAAGAGAAATGAAGGATATTGAACTTATTATAAATGTCAGGCAAACATGCTTTTAAGTACTATTGATGGAAAATAAATTGCACTAAGATGGCTGCGCTCCGAATATCCCTGTATAACGCTTCTTTCGGTCGTTAAATTAGCATGTACAAAATACAGTTACGTAACTCTTGGCGAAACAAACGATAGACTGGGCTATAGTTATCACTAGGAGTGGGCCACACGGGACGCGACCACGTGGCAGGAGTGCGAGGCTCACCTTCTGGAAGATGCACAGCTGCGGGAAGGTCCTGGACACGTCCAGCTTGATGAGCTCCACGCTCGACTCCCGACTGGACGGCACGTCTGAAAGACCAGCAGCGACAACGGGTCAGTCGATTGGCTGATTGTATATTCAGGACGCATTAACCAATTTCGGTCATATCGCGTCAAGTTGAGAAGGGAGGGAGAGGGGAGCCATGTCCCCCGGGGGTAACCCCCTACTACTTGCGAAGAAGGACAAGGGAAGAGCGGAGCTATGTCCCCCGGAGTAACCCCTTACTCTTTGAGAAGAAGGACACGGGATCTTTATCCTGCGACCACACAGACATGGCCACAGCGAGGCTCGAACCACCGAGCCACGTACCGTTAGGCTCTCAGGTGGCCAGAGCGCACAATGCACAATGCGGACACCAGGTCAGGAGAGGAATAGGTGCTTTTGGGCTCTTTTGGGCACAGGAAGACTAAAGCTGGGACAAGGAACCTCCCGGAACGATGAAGGATGGATGGATGAAGGATGGATGGATGAAGGATGGATGGATGAAGGATGGATGGAAGAAGGATGGATGGATGGAGGAAGGATGGATGGATGAAGGATGGATGGATGAAGGATGGATGGATGAAGGATGGATGAAGGATGGATGGTTGAAACATGGCTCAGATTAGGTGCTCGAGCCCTGGATTCGAACCCAGGACCTATTGGTCTGCGGTCGAACGCGGTAAGCACTACACCAGGCACGGAGACCCCTTCCAGAAGGTGAGTGAGTGGACCAAACAACTTTTGAGGATATACCAGATTTCGTGTTTATCAATGGGCATCATATCTCAGACATGAGACATCAGACATATTAGATATATCAGAACGTGCCTAAATATCTCCCCCCCCCCCCACACGACTAAACTCCCGACAGTTACTGATAGAGGACAGATGTGCATTGATGTTAGGTCTGAGCGGCCACAGAACCAAAGAATTCTACGGGAAAGGCAACTCTCTCTCCCCCTCTCTCTTACAATGAGCTCTCCGTCATTATCGACGTAGAAACGTGTCTGCATTATGCCTAAAGTCTAGGCAGGGCGCATACGTCTAATGCCAATATAAGAGAAACTAACAGTTACCTACACATTGGACAGTTGCATTACACGCTCAAAATATCAGAAGACACTCACACAGAAAGCTTTACATATAGTTGTATATCACTATATACATTTATATACAAATACATTTTTGTTTTGAAATAGTTTATCAGCAACCAAAAATACTGAGTGACAATGTCTTGAATGATGTATGTATTAATATATACTTATATTCATGCCTGTGTGCCAGATAACAGATATATTACAGTAATATAATACTATGTTTCTCCCACAAAGGTTATTTATACCTTATTATTGATACCTATGCATTATAACCATTAGATACTTGTGTCTTAATCAATTATGAACGATGCAGAGATGTTGATCATCCTATTTATCAGAAACAAATTAACAATACAACCACCTTAGCCAGTAAAATTGGTGAAACGGATAGCGCGAAATAATCACAAAACGGCGCCATATATATCACCAGAATATCTCGTTACAAAGTAGTGGCCAACAAAATAAGAACGTGTAATTTAGATTGGGGGCGGTGGGTCTTACTTTTGGTTTAGCACCGCCTGATTTATATAATACTGTCCAAGGCAAGGGGGGGGGGGCGTGGAGAGGTGCTGGGTCAAAAATCATGGATGCGGCTAGAAATCGGACGCCTTAAACCACGGTAAAAAGGTGAACTTAATTAAACTCGTGGACATTATGTCACAAAAGTGCAGATAATCTCAGATGTAATGCTCAGTTCAAGATTTTAAACATGAAGCCGCCACCCGTGTAACATCACCTGTTCTGATCCGTTGTACAGGGGCTATTGTAAACAAAGTCAAAGTCGCTTAGAATTTTTTTTTTCACAGTACTCCATATCCACACACTTTATCTCCAGCTCTACATACATTGCTCTAAGTAACATTCCTACATATCTTTCAACGTCTCCCCCACAAGCGATAGCATCTCTCTCTCTGTCTCTGGACATTGGCAACATAAGTAAGCATTGCGTAGACCAGAAGTATCACAGGGAAGTAAAATATATAGTCTATAACTCTGTGAGGACACCAAATGAACCATGTGCATTATAATGTCAGACTCAGTACATGCGACATAGCAGTTACGTATTACGCATTCTCTGCAGAGGCTATAGTCTCGCCATAAACGAGACCGCGACGAGAGCCTGCCGCACGTTTCACTTGGTACCTAACAGTTTCCCCGAACGAGCTCCCACCTTTTTGCAATATGGGCCGATGGCATTATATACGACAATACCCCCCCCCCCCCCCCCGCTTATGTTGGAATCCTCAGACACCCACCTGTAAAGGAGGAGAGACTGTCGGTGTCCGACCCCGCCTCCCTCATGATCTTCAGACGATCCTTGGCCCTCGTCAGGCAGATCTCGTACAACTCTGGAGCGGAAGAACAAGAGATATATACATATGAACAACGTTGTAAATCGCGTTCTTAGCGATTTGTAGCTGACTTATTTCCTCGATATCGTGACGCCATAGACCGGGGCCTAGGTAACGTGACGCCATAGACCGGGGCCTAGGTAACGCGACGCCATAGACCGGGGCCTAGGTAACGCGACGCCATAGACCGGGGCCTAGGTAACGCGACGCCATAGACCGGGGCCTAGGTAACGTGACGCCATAGACCGGGGCCTAGGTAACGCGACGCCATAGACCGGGGCCTAGGTAACGTGACGCCATAGACCAGGTCCTAGGTAACGCGACGCCATAGACCAGGTCCTAGGTAACGTGACGCCATAGACCGGGGCCTAGGTAACGCGACGCCATAGACCGGGGCCTAGGTAACGTGACGCCATAGACCGAGGCCTAGGTAACGTGACGCCATAGACCAGGTCCTAGGTAACGTGACACCATAGACCAGGTCCTAGGTAACGCGACGCCATAGACCAGGTCCTAGGTAACGCGACGCCATAGACCAGGTCCTAGATAACGCGACGCCATAGACCAGGGCCTAGATAACGCGACGCCATAGACCGGGGCCTAGGTAACGTGACGCCATAGACCGGGGCCTAGGTAACGCGACGCCATAGACCGGGGCCTAGATAACGCGACGCCATAGACCGGGGCCTAGGTAACGTGACGCCATAGACCAGGTCCTAGGTAACGCGACGCCATAGACCAGGTCCTCGACAACATGACACCATAGACCAGGTCCTCGATAACGTGACACCATAGACCAGGTCCTTGGTAACGCGACGCCATAGACCAGGTCCTAGGTAACGCGACGCCATAGACCAGGTCCTAGGTAACGCGACGCCATAGACCGGGGCCTAGGTAACGTGACGCCATAGACCGGGGCCTAGGTAACGTGACGCCATAGACCGGGGCCTAGGTAACGTGACGCCATAGACCGGGGCCTAGGTAACGTGACGCCATAGACCAGGTCCTAGGTAACGCGACGCCATAGACCAGGTCCTAGGTAACGCGACGCCATAGACCAGGTCCTAGGTAACGCGACGCCATAGACCAGGTCCTAGGTAACGCGACGCCATAGACCAGGTCCTCGATAACGTGACACCATAGACCGGGGCCTAGATAACGCGACGCCATAGACCGGGGCCTAGGTAACGTGACGCCATAGACCGGGGCCTAGGTAACGCGACGCCATAGACCGGGGCCTAGGTAACGCGACGCCATAGACCGGGTCCTAGATAACGCGACGCCATAGACCGGGGCCTAGGTAACGCGACGCCATAGACCAGGTCCTAGGTAACGCGACGCCATAGACCGGGTCCTAGATAACGCGACGCCATAGACCAGGTCCTAGGTAACGCGACGCCATAGACCAGGTCCTAGGTAACGCGACGCCATAGACCGGGTCCTAGATAACGCGACGCCATAGACCAGGTCCTAGGTAACGCGACGCCATAGACCGGGGCCTAGGTAACGTGACGCCATAGACCGGGGCCTAGGTAACGCGACGCCATAGACCAGGTCCTAGGTAACGCGACGCCATAGACCAAGTCCTCGATAACGTGACGCCATAGACCAGGTCCTAGGTAACGCGACACCATAGACCAGGTCCTAGGTAACTTGACGCCATAGACCAGGTCCTTGGCAACGCGCCGCCATAGTCCACTTCCTTGAGAACGCCCCGCCGCAGACTAGCTCTACAGTAACGTCCCATCGCACGGACCCGTCCTTGGCAACGCCATGCCGGCAAATTTAAGCCGAAATAATTTTTTTGTTTAACTACACTGAATTTATACACATAGTCCACGGTAAGTGCATAAGAGACAGACCAAGCCCCGCCCCGCCCCGCCCCGCCCCCCTGCCCGCCACCCCGCGCTCACGCCGTACCAGGGGTGAGGTTGAGGTCATTGCCGAAGGCGAGCTGCCAGACCCTGCCCCTGACGCTCGGGGGGATGCCTTGCCACCACAGCTCCCGGGTCCGTCGACAGCTGCTCCTGTAACACAGCATAGGGCGCGTGTTATACGGCCATCTCTCATCACTGCAGAACGCCATCGGGGTGAATAACAGGGACGTCAAATCAGGATTTGTTTAATTACATTGTACTTGCAAGCAGCGCAGCGTACAAGGAAAGGTGAAAGGGTAATAAAAAATCCGGCTTGATATTTAATTACGCTATCTTCTTATTTTATGTTTTCTAACAACGTAGCATACAAGTACAGACCAAGTTTACTGGAGAAACCACCCAATTCCAACTTCAGACACGAAGGCATACGTAGCAAAAGCAGCCAGCCGGGAATGACGCTTTGGCTTTGGTCATCCAGTCGCGCCCCCACACGGGAGGAGAGTGCAGCAGTACTCACATGGCCTCCCAGTGGCGCCCCACACGGGAGGAGAGTGCGCAGTAATCACATGGCCTCCCAGTGGCGCCCCCACACGGGAGCACAGTGCGCAGTACTCACATGGCCTCCCAGTGGCGACCCCACACGGGAGGAGTGCGCCAGTACTCACATGGCCTCCCAGTGGCGCCCCCACACGGGAGGAGAGTGCGCCAGTACTCACATGCCCTCCCAGTGGCGCCCCTACATGGGAGGAGAGTGCACCAGTCCTCATATGGCCTCCCAGTGGCGCCCCCACACGGGAGGAGAGTGCGGTAGTACTCACATAACCTCCCAGTGGCGCCCCCACACTGGAGGAGAGTGCGTCAGTACTCACATGGCCTCCCAGTGGCGCCCCCATTCGGGAGGAGAGTGCGGCCGTGGCGCCCCCACACGGGAGAGTGCGGCAGTACTTACATGGCCTCTCAGTGGCGCCCCCACACGGGAGGAGAGTGCGGCAATACTCACATGGCCTCCCAGTTGGGCAGGATGTCGGAGTTCCAGACTTTGAGGGACGACGCTAGCGCCTCCTCGTGTTGGAGCTGGCGCTGCAGGCGGCGCTTCTTCATCTTGGTGTCCCGCAGTTCTGAAGGTCAAACAGAGGCCAAGTGTAAGGCAGAGGTCAACTTAGGTCATGTCAAGGACAAATATAGATAAAGGTCACCTTTATCTCACGGACGAAGACAATGTCACGTGATGGGTAAAGGCCAAAGAAGGTGACGTGATGGGCAGAGGACAAAAGTCACATGGTGGGCAGAGAACAAAGGTCACGTGATGGGCAGAGGACAAAGGTCACGTGATGGGCAGAGGAGAAAGAAGGTCACGTGATGACAGAAGACAAAGAGGGCACGTGATGGGCAGAAGACAAAGAAGGTCACGGAATGGGTAGAGGACAAAGAAGGTCACGTGAGAAACAGAAGAAAACAAATCTCGTTATGGACATAGGACCACATGTGATCATGCGGGAAAAATACGCTGTCAAGAGCTAGATGTACTACCAACAGGTTCCCTTGAGAGATTCACTGACACATCTGACTTGTGCTTACCAGCACGTGTCGAGTTTTATGGTTTAAGGGCATACCACCTTGTAGGAAGTAGAGCATCGTTGAATGGAGCATCATAAACTAGAAGCATCAGTTTGTTCAGCTGCTGCTGTCAGACCACGCAACACTTCCTTGACCCAGCAACGTAGTTGACGGAAATTGTAATACACACGTGTTTAATTCGTCTTAAGTCTTAAGAAGAATTTGAGACCTAACGCGGACAAGGCTGGCCTTAACCCCCGATTCGTCAACCCACTAATGTATCAACTCGTTGAAAGGTTATTTCCTCTTAAGGCAGCAAAGGTGTCTAAATGGGTGTAAAATGAGAGAGGGTGGGACACACAACGACAACATTCTCCCCGTTGTCATGACGACCCCAGGGTGAAGAATGTCAGGCCGCTCATGGCTATCCCTCCCATCCCCCTGACAATGGGCATCACAGTTCAGGGCTCACTGGCCTACTTGGAACCATATGGGGCCTGTGGCATTAGGTCATGCTGCGGGAGTAGAGAGGGTGAGCGGGGGTGGGGGTGAAGGTAGAGAGGGCGGGAGGGGGGTGGGGGTGGGGGCGGAGAGGGTCATTACCCTAGAACGTCCGGGTTAATAAATAGTACAGTTTTTGGTATTTAGACTGAAAGTAGACCACGTGGGCAAACAATTCGTTCACAAAGTATGTCTTTGTAGGAAGCTTTGGATGTATTTTTGTGTGTGAAGAACAACAGTAAAGGTATGTAAAGCACTTTATATGGTTAGGTCATGGGCTTTACGCTTCCACCGGTATCACATGTTTGCCAGGGACTATTAGACTGTTGTTTCAGTATCGCTTACTTATTACCCCGGCAGTGCATTTCCTACAATAATTGATCTCAGGGCCATAGAACCGCCATCGTGATCAGCACAAGGCAAATTATTCGTGACGTTCTTATTTTATATCAGTTATAATTATATGCCTTATTCTAATTGAGTTGGTTCTGCTAGGGGCAAATATTCAAGGCATAGTCCACTTACTGATCGGATATATTCAATCAGAAATGGCACAGAAATACCAAGGAGACCGGTTCTCTTCTCACGGTTTCTCATTGGCCTGTTAGCGAGTTTGACACCCCTTTTATTTGACATTGACAAATGAAGCTTATTGTCGCGTCAATGAGAAAAATCAAAGGTAGAGAGGAGCCATGTGCCCGGGAGTAATCCCCAACTCTGTCCTGCACAGACATGGACAACCCAAACCGCCAGCCAACCGTGGAGGCTAAACATAATTCAAGGTGTCGTACTCAGAGAGATCGCCGCTTGACACGAAGAACTTCTGTAGATATGGTTGGTTGGTTGTATATGCAGGACGCTTTAACCACTTTTGGTCATATCGCGTCAATGGGAGAAGGAAGATAACTACAAGACCGCTACGGTATGCTGTGTCACTGCGGCATAGCTCCCGTAAGCTACCAGGTAAGGTACACACAGGTATTCCCCAATGTCAATTCCAGAACAGGTTCATAGTTTAAACCACAGTTGTCGTCCAGCGCTCGAACACAGTTTAAAAAAAAAGGTGATAAACGTTTGAAGAGTCATGGCGGCTAGTTAGTTTAAAAGTCAACAGGTGACTCGGTGACGTCATAAGTGGGACTGGAGAGCACGCGACACAGTCACATCCATGTCAGTTTCAAGTGGCCTTCAAAGGATCTCCGCACAAAGGGCTGAAATCAACATCACAACAACCAAACGGCTCTATGGTTTAGGAGACAAACACTCCTGAGAAACAGTACATCGGCGGGGGGGGGGGGGGGGGGGTCGTGTGGGAACTGGTGTTGTTGGCACGGCTTATGCGACAATTAGAGACGGGTGGGATGGGAACTGTGTGGATGGGTGGCGGGGGGGTGGGGGGTAGGATAAAGCATAGGTATAAAGTATATCTATTTTCGCAAGGCTTTTATGCGACAACGCCTGGTTAATGCTTTACATATCACACGAACAGTGAAAGGTGAGACATCCCATTAAAGGACAGAAGTGCAGCGCCCTCCTCTGCACTCCCTCTCTCCCTCCTCTGCAGTCCCTCTCACTCCTCTGCACTCCCTCTCTCCCTCCTCTGCACTCCCTCTCTCCCTCCTCTGCACTCCCTCTCTCCTTCCTCTGCACTCCCTCTCTCCCTCCTCTGGACTCCGTATCTCCCTCCTCTGCACTCCCTCTCTCCCTCCTCTGCACTCCCTCTCTCCCTCCTCTGCACTCCTTCTCCCTCCTCTGCATTCCCTCTCTCCCTCCTCTGCACTCCCTCTCTCCCTCCTCTGCACTCCCTCTCTCCCTCCTCTGCACTCCCTCTCCCTCCTCTGCACTCCCTCTCTCCCTCCTCTGGACTCCCTCTCTCCCTCCTCTGCACTCCCTCTCTCCCTCCTCTGCACTCCCTCTCCCTCCTCTGCACTCCCCTCTCTCCCTCCTCTGCACTCCCTCTCTCCCTCCTCTGCACTCCCTCTCTCCCTCCTCTGCACTCCCTCTCTCCCTCCTCTGGACTCTTACACCCTACTAGCCCTCTGGACAAGAACCCACTCAACCCGGCCTAACCCCTTGCCAGCTCCTCATCGCCATGGCATGAGCGAGTCCGCTTAACCTACATTCTAATATTGATCAACAGCGGTAAACATGTTTGAACGGATGTTGGGTGCTCCCGAGGGTTAGAAAGTTGGGGGTGGGGGATAAGAGCAGCGAGAAAGAGAAGGGGAGGGGGGGGGGGGCGGCGGCTGGGCACATCGCCAGCCCTGACACCACGGGTGCAGCCCGCCACCGACCGTGGCCAGGGACGACCAGCACGCCAGCCACAGCCACCGTCACGGCTCAAACGGTCCCGCGGAGAGCTGCGTAATGACGCCGTCACGGCAGTCCTGGTGACAAACAGCGGCGGGGAGAGGGGTGTGACGAGGTGGGGGGGGAAGGGGATGAAAAGAGTGGGATTGTCACGGGAATTCTGGTGACAAACAGCGGTGAGTGAGTGCGAGGGGGGGGGGGGAGGGGCCGCTGGGGGTGCGACGGAGCTTGTGACGGGGGGCGGGTGAGGTGGGGGTGAAATGAGGGGGGGGGCGATGGGGGGGGGGGGAGTAACGGGGTGTGTGACGAGGGGCGGGTGAGGTGGGGGGTGAAATTAGGGGGGGGCGTTGGAGGTGTGACGGGGGGATTGAATTTAGGAGGGGGGGGGGGAGGGGGTGAAATGAGGAGTGGGGGGATACGTGTGAGAGGTTACGAGGAGAATGGGGTGGGGAGCCGGGGCGGGGGAGTGGTTGGAGTAAAGGGGAGGAGGGGGGGGGGGTAGAGGGTGGAGGGAAGTACAAGAGCGAACATGATCAATACATAAGCGTCTTCTCGAGACCGGCAACACCCTTTACAACCTTTACTCCTTTCCCACCTAATATTTGAACACTGAACATACTTTTTTTCCGAAATTCCATTTAGCCGACATTTGTATGTACCTGTCTTTAGTTAAATATACGAGCCATCAATGACTAAGCGGTCTTCTGGGCCAAAGACCACAGACGACAGCCCCTTCTTTTCTTAGTTTCTTTTTCTTGGGCGCATTCCAACCCCTTTGCACATCATGCTCAGTTCGTTCGCATTTACACCAGTCCGTAAATTTCACCTGTTTGTTTCTCCAGTACTCTGGGGGAGATCGTTGCCCGCACTAGATATTTTCTTTCCCTTGGTGACACGGACTGCCCGACCCGGCCCCGGCCCCGGACTGCCCGACCCCGGCCCCGGCCACGGCCCCCGCCCCGGCCCTGGCCCTTACCACAGGTATGTGACCGTTGCGGGGCCAGGGGATTGGAAGAGGAGGGGTAGGGGCGGTGTTATTGGTGACGCCGAGTTTCCTAAGCGGTGAATCATCACAGCACACTGGTACGCATCTTTCAGATATCATTTTAACCCCGATTACACACCGGGAGTATGGCGGTAAGCTATAGAGGAGGGGGCATGAGAGTGTGTGGTGTGTGTGTGGGGGGGTGGGTGGAAACAGAGGCGGTGGGGGGTGGGGTACGTTCCATAGCTTCCAGAACTCCGACTCACCGACCCCCACCCCCACCCTCTTCCTATGACATCCTTGTTCTTCAGTTAGTTCAACTTTAACTAAATGAGGTTAACCCTGAAATAGACAAAGGGGTGACTCTCTCTATTGCGCGCTTCATATACATGGGTCAGAAGAAGCCGAGCGAGTGTCATCCCCACCCCCCGTCCAAGGCTCCCCGCCCCTCACCTTCTCCACCGCCGCGCTACGTCCTCCACCTAGAATTACGCCTTCATTAGTTAAGCGTCGCTCGGCGCAGGGCGAAGTTCACCAATTTCTCGACCATTGACAATGCAGTCACGTTACCAGGAAAAACGAGATTGCGTCACCCGTAGGGTGAGATGACGTAAAATGTAAAACCCAGATTATGTCTTCGTCCACTACCATGACCTTGATCTTAACAGTTGACTTGACTGTGACTTTGACCTGTGACCTACAGACGCCGTTAACGAACTTGCTCGGATGTCGATGAGTAAATTTATACGACGAAATGCTGCGCTTTGTGGCCTACACAGAGTGCACAGACACAACCTGAGATCCAGATTTGACCATTCAAATTCGTATTTAGCCTCTAAGATCCAGATTTGATACCTCAGATCAACATTGCCCCCTCAGACCCGGCAGCTCCGTAACTCTCGTTATAGTGAGCATCCTCTCAATTGTTAGCCCCATCCCAAAAGTAAATGTCACTCTTCAGTTTCGCCCCCAGGTTCAACGATCTCACTCGGTGGACATCTGAAACCAAACTGCCCGTTTATTCAGTTTCGGTCTACATTTCTAGTTTCTACATTCCTACCATGCACATTAGTTCCATAGCAAACCACTCAATCATGAAGAGCCTCGCTGTAATGTTGTTATAATAAGATTAGCGAGCCGCGCCCAAGTGACGAGTGAGTCCCCGGCCACACGTCATTGAGGTCAGCCAGCTGTTCCTAATAGTTAATAGCTCTCGTAGGGTCCTATGTTAAAGTTTAGCAATTTTTTGCAGACAAACTAATTAGGCGATTTGCAAATTCAAAGACGTTATACAAGTTACCTACGGGCTCAATACGTGACATAATGTACAGCGTCTATAAATGAAAACTGTGAATAGCGACTTTCCCGATTTTGGTCCTATCTACCAATGGTTAAGGAACAAACAAAAAAATCCTGTGACCTGGACCTTTGACCTACATACCCCGCTAACGAACTTGATCGAGCCATGT
>OZ025262.1:21556606-21909620 GCA_964019135.1 Arenicola marina
CGCCTCTTCTCAGCGGGCGGTACTACGCAGCACGGGCCGGGACCACGTGGCGCTCAGACCTGGACCTGCCCCCCCCCCCTCCCCTTACCCTCACCGGCCATCCGTCCGCCACGCCCCTGCCCCCCCTCCTTGACGTTGACATCAGGAAGGCCTACAAGGAACGTGTGCGTATGACAACGGCGTAATTCTCCAGTCCAAGCAGAAACGCCGAGGCCCGACAGATAGATCACCAAAGAGGTTGGCCGGCAGAGTCTCCTAGATCTAATAATGATCCTGTCACAATGACGAGGAAGCGCTGTCTAAAGTGCCAGAGGCGACACGACGCTCCCCGGGGCAACAAATGCACACTAGCGCCGCCTTGCGGAGAGTCCAGTGTCAAACGAAATGGCCGACCCGTGAAGTCATTACGAGATGGGAGGGACAAAAAGGACCTGACGACTTCGGCACTGGCCGGCGGCTTCCGAAAGGAGAAACTGACGATAATACGTGAAATCGACACGCTGGAGAGGCGGCTGGAGACACTGCGCGAGCGTTGCTTAGAAACCGAGTTGCCCCTGGCGACCAAAGCGGCGCGGGAATCTCACCCAGCCAGCAGCGACAGCAGCGCCGCCTCGAGTGACAGTTCCGAGAGCCGAGGGCACAATCATATAGCAGGTGGCGCTGCGAGCGCGAACGGATATCTGCCGCTAGGAGCTGATGAAGTTTTCTCGCCGAATTTACCAATGGAGGTCCAAGGGCAGTTCTCTGCCGGGACCCCAACGCCTGTAGCCGCGAAACAAGCGGTGTACCGGGCGTCGTCGGACAGTGTGGTAGTAGCGACGAGACCGGTCAGTAACCACCTCCACCACCACCACGGGGCGGTTCACAATGGAGTTGGCGGGCCACGGGGGGAGGGCCGGAGCCACAGCTGCGGGGCCCGGGACACCTTCCCGCGGCCCGCCCACTACGTCGCCAAGGACAACTCGCTAACAGCCCTGACGCCTATGGAGTACATCTGCGCATGCCTGGCCTCGCTGGAAGCGCGTATGACGTCATCGAGGTGCGCGCGCGGCGAGGGGTCGAATCCCGGCGGGACGACGAGAGGGGAACGAGAACTAGAACGGAAACGGGAAGTGAGCGGCGGCGGCGCGGACGGCACGCAAGGGGCCGACGCCAACAACAACATAAATGGCGGATTCAAGTTCGGTCCCAGGCCGGAAGTCGGGTACTTGAGCCACATCCGGTTCCTGGCCGGGCAGGTAGCCCGGGGTCAGCCGCTGGAGGCCGTGACCCGTTACGACGGGGCCTTCCACGACATGGTGGCGCGCGGCCAGCTGACCTTCGGGGCCCCCGACCCCGAGCTGTGCCAGGTCCACTTCAAGGCCGCGCGCCCCACCAGCTGCAGCGGCGGCGGCGGCCGTGGCGGCCGCTCCCGCAGCAGTGGGCGGCGATCTGGGCCCTCGCCCTCGCCCCAGCATAAGGACAAGGTCAAGGTCGCGGCCACCACGTGGCAGCGGCAGGATCTCCCCACCAGGGGGCGCTGGCACGCGAGCAAGGCGGCGACGTCCCCAGGCGCGGGGACGGCAGGGGCAGGGGCAGGGGCGGGGGTGGGGACGGGGGCGGGGACGGCGGGGGGTAATAGTAATAATAAAATTAAGCCCCGCCCCCTCAACCCGCGGACCAATGACAGGTCGAAGCCGTCCGCCACGGGGCAGTCGCAAGGTAAGAAAGCCGTCGACGTCAGCGACCAATACGAGGCGACGCCAACGTTAACTCAATGACACCTGACATCCCAGCCCGACGTTTACCGCATGAGCCACTCCACATCGCCACCAGTCATAACGGCATACTGCAATACAGGGCATATATATAGGGCATAGACCCTACACGGTGACTGTATGACGAGACGGTTCCCGCCACCGCTGAGCGTCTTGGGCGGGGGGGTGGGAGTCCCACGGGTGACGTCACGCCACTCGGCCGTTACGATAAACCGAAGGCCTTACTCAAGAGCGTCTCAGGCATTTCCATGGTTAGAACACGGGACGTTGTGATAGGGTGGTCGCCTGGTCACCCCGGCATAGAATGTACGGACATAGAGTGAGCGCGAGGGAGGGTGAACGAGAGAGAGCGAGCGAGTGTGGGTGTGAGAGAGAACAAGAGAGACAGAGAGATGCAGAGAGCACGAGCGTACAGAATCAGCCACAGCACGGCTGGCTCGATTATTATATCTTTTGTGAAAAGGAAGAGGCCTGAATATACTAGGAATACAACAGGGTACCCTACAGCTCTCCTGATCTACCCTACAGCTTGCCTGGTATACCTGACAGATACCCTGATCTACCCTACAGCTCGCCTGGCCTACCCTACAGAACGCCTGATCTACCCTACAGAACGCCTGATCTACCCCACAGAACGCCTGATCTACCCTACAGAACGCCTGATCTACCCTACAGAACGCCTGATCTACCCTACAGAACGCCTGATCTACCCTACAGAACGCCTGATCTACCCTACAGAACGCCTGATCTACCCCACAGAACGCCTGATCTACCCTACAGAACGCCTGATCTACCCTACAGAACGCCTGATCTACCCTACAGAACGCCTGATCTACCCTACAGAACGCCTGATCTACCCTACAGAACGCCTGATCTACCCTACAGAACGCCTGATCTACCTTGCAGCTCCACCGATCTACCCTACACCTCGCCTCGATGACGCAAACCACATATCTTTTCTAGGTCTAAAACGTCAAATTTCACGAATATTCATGGTAAATAAAGTCTGCAATCCCGTTAAAGCCTCGTGTTACTGGTGAAATATATTATTATTCAACAAAGAAATGTTTACAGCAAACATGTTTCTGTTTACATGCTGAACTTATTTGTGGTAAACATGCAACGTAGAATTGTTTCCGGTCATATGTAAGGTGGCATTGATTATAGTACTGACCTTTTTTCTTGGCGGCCTCGACCATTGCTTCATACTCCTGTCTGTGCCGCTCCTCCTCCTCTGGGTCCTTGGAAGGCAGACCCCTGAAACACATAACACGTACACTGTAAACTACAAATGTACCAGACCTCTGAAACACATAACACGTACACCGTAGACCACAAGTATTCCATATCCCTTAAACACACAACACGTACACTGGAAAATATAAATGTACCAGACCCCTGAAACACAACACGCACACTGTAAGCTACAAATGTACCAGACCTCTGAAACACACAACACGTACACTGGAAATTATAAATGTACCAGACCCCTGAAACACACAACACGTACACTGTAAACTATAAATGTACTAGACCCTTGAAACACACAACACGTACACTGTAAACTACAAATGTACCAGACCCCTGAAACACACAACACGTACACTGTAAACTATAAATGTACTAGACCCTTGAAACACACAACACGTACACTGTAAACTACACATGTACCAGACCCCTGAAACACACAATACGTACACTGTAGGCCACAAATGTACCAGACCTCTGCAACACAACACGTACACTGTAACCTACAAATGTACCAGACCCCTGAAACACACACATACACTGTAACCTACAAATGTACCAGACCCCTGAAACATACAACACGTACACTGTAAACCACAAATGTACCAGACCCCTGAAACACACACATACACTGTAAACTACAAATGTACCAGACCCCTGAAACACACACGTACACTGTAAACTATAAATTTACCAGCCTTGCAGGGTGGACATGTGAAATATACAACAGCTACACGGTGAAATACGTGGCCTGGCGTTGAGCTTTGACAGCGGCCCTCCCTCAGATGTGTATGCGTATTACGTATTTAAACAGGCACGGCTAACATATCGCGGAGGCGGCGGTTTATTGGCGGCGAACGGGTTATGCGGGTCCACACCATGGGGTTCAGCACGGAGACCGAGTAGCGGGTGTCGTAAAGGTTGGGACGAGGCAGTGAAATGTAGGGTGTTCAGGCCCCTATGGGGTGAATATACACGCTTAATCTAGCCCAATAAACTGACCGGGACAACCACGTGGAGTCGAATTGAATTATGCTCTAGCTGCAGGCCCCGGGGATTCGAACTAATGACCTTTTTCTGTACACCTGCGCTCACTGAGCAAGGGATGGGGGTTGGAGTGGGGTTAAGGGGGGTTGAGGAGGGTGCGGCGGGGACACAACTGGGGGTGGAGAATGAAGATGTAAAGCGGTGAATAGAGGGAGGGCATGCAGGGTGGTTCAGAAAAGGAGTCACGCGCCGGGGACACACCCCCTTTCCCACGCATACTACTCACTGAGGCCGGTGCTGCAGGATCAAAGCCGTGGTGGACGGGGCCTCCACGTCACTCTTCTTCACCCGGCCGGCGCCCAGGGTGGCGTTGCTATGGTGACCTGAGGGGTCTTGCTGCTGCTGATGCTGGCCGCCGCCCGGTGGGTGCGGGGGTGGGGCGGGCAAGGCCGTGCGGTTCCTGAACTCCTGTGATATCTCCTCGGGGTCCCTAGGGGAGGGCACCTGCTTGGGGGGCACCTTGCCGAAGAGCTTCCACCCCAGCGTGCTACCCTCGGCCGTCTGGCTCTGGTCCTTGGCCTTGCGGAAAAACAAACTCCTGCAAAGGAAAGAGCAAGAATTCAAAGATTAACATTTTATTCTTTTAAATATGTCAATTAAAATATGTCACATCACGTACGGTAGGTTGTATATCCAGGACGCTTTAACCACTTTTGGTCATATCGCGGCAATGGGTGAAGGAAGGGAGAGAGGAGCCATGTCCCCGGGGGTAACCCCCTACGCTTTGCGATGAAAGACATGGGATCTTTATCCTGCGACCACACAGACATGGCCACAGCAGGGCTCGAACCACCGATACACGTACCGTTAGGCTCTCAGGGGGCCAGAGCACTCAATGCGAGCGCTCTAACCCACTGAGCTACCGGACCGGCCCCTGCAGGCGGGCTAAATCTAGAAGAACAATATCAAACCACAATATCACATCAAAGATACTAGGGTACCTAGCATACAGGACTACATCAGCTAAGGCAGGTTATTACATTATGCGGCTCGTGTACAGGATTGTAAAACAATTGGCTGGAGTACACGCGTAACCCACACAACCAGGCACAGGTGAACATACTGAACAAACAAACGCGAAAATGCTTTGACCTCGTGTTCAAGATTTTAGTGTGGACAGGTCTAGGGGTTTCAGCCCAACTTTGTGTACGCACGCTATCTCTCGACCACAGCGGCCCCCCGCGGGTGGGGTTTGAACCCGCAACCTGTTGGCCTGCAGTGGAGAGCGCTACCTCTCGACCACGGTGGCCCCCTCGGGTGGGGTGTGAACCCGCAACCGATCTACAGTGAAGAGCGATACCTCTCGACCACAGCGGCCCCCTCGGGTGGGGTTCGAACCCGCAACCTGTTGGTCTGCAGTCGAGAACCCTACCGCGACAATTGCTTGATAGCAAGGTAAGGATCGAGTTGTCGTTCCAACAGCTTAGGACTCACGAAATCAGGGTGGCTTAATGTTGGCTATAGGAGACGCGATTTCTATGGGGTGACACGGCGCTTGGTGGGGGGGGGGGGCACACGGGCCAAGGGGGGGGGGGGCACACGGGCCAAGGGGGGGGGGGGGCTCCCGGGACAATGAGGGAAGGGAACGTCGTCCTTCGAGAGCCATAACATATACATCATCCCCAGGGCTGGACAGCAGATTTGCTTTTTGGCATGGGATGCGTCGCCCGAAGACCATTTATTCCGTGTCATGAAGCAATTAATGGGTCGGGGGATGAGACGTGTCCGGCATAGTGTGTGTGTGTGGGTGGGGGGGGGGGGGGCGGGGGGGGGGAGGTCCCTGGAGCTCCGAGCGGACATCGCTGTTATCTCCTATCGACTTACCACACACATATATATGAATACAAGACCCAGGATATAGGCAAATATAGAGATGTAGGAACGGTCTAGAATGTAGGCTATGATAGCAAGTATAGGAATGGTCCAGGATATAGGAAAATATAGGAATGGTCTAGGATATAGGCAAATATAGGAATGGTCCAGGATATAGGCAATATAGGAATGGTCCAGAATATAGGTAAATATAGGAACGGTTCAAGATATAGGCAAATATATGAATGGTCTAGGATATAGGCGAATAAATGGTCTAGGATATAGCCAAATATAGGAATGGTCCAGGATATAGGTAAATATAGGAATGGTTCAAGATATAGGCAAATATAGGAAGGGTCCAGGATATAGGTAAATATACGAAGGGTCCAGGATATAGGTAAATATAAGAACGGTTCAAGATATAGGAAAATATAGGAATGGTCTAGGATATAGGTAAATATAGGAATGGTCTAGAATATAGGCAAATATAGGAATGGTCTAGGATATAGGCAAATATAGGAATCGTCCAGGATATAGGTAAAGATAGGAACGGTTCAAGATATAGGCAAATATAAGAATGGTCTAGGATATAGGTAAATATAGGAATGGTCTAGGATATAGGCAAATATAGGAATGGTCTAGGATATAGGCAAATATAGAATTCGTCCAGGATATAGGTAAAGATAGGAACGGTTCAAGATATAGGCAAATATAAGAATGGTCTAGGATATAGGCAAATATAGGAAGGGTCTAGGATATAGGCAAATATAGGAATTGTCGAGGTTATAGGTAAATATAGGAATGGTCTAGGATATAGGTAAATATAGGAACGGTTCAAGATATAGGCAAATGTAGGAATGGTCCAAGATACAGGAAATGTAGGAACGGGTCAGAACATACAGGAACATAGGACAGTTACTGCCATCGCTCGGGTCAGCAGAGGACGGGGGAATGGGGCGGGGGGGGGGGGGGGAGCGCCATAACCTAATTGGTCACCACGTGAACAGCCAAATGCGGTCGGCCTCTTCCGCCTCCCGCCCTCTCCGACACCGCTGTGACCCCCCCCCCCCCCCCCCCAACACACACACACCACTCTCACACCATGGCCCACTTTGACACCGCTGTGACCCCCCCTCCCTCCCACATCCCCTTAACCATGGCCCTCTCCGGCAGCCCTGTCACCACAGACCTCCCCCACCCCCCTCGTTAGCATGCCAGGCTTTAATTACACAGTGGGCCAGGATCTATTATTGAGGCAGGACGCCTCGTGCCATGGCGGCACCCACCCGGATAGCGCCCATCAACCCCGATGAACAACTCGGGCAATCGATGCCCCGGCGCCTTCTATGGAAATCTCACACTAGGTGTCGCTGGTGACGACGGACGGACGTGGTGTAGCCGCCTGGCGTTGACACCCCCGGGGACTGAATCACGACAGGAGACACGGCGTGGGACGGAAACACAGGTCGGGGGGGGGGGGGGGGCGGGGGCTGGCACTTGCCAGGGGGTTCAGCGACCTCTGGGGTCTGAGCCGGGTCTGAGGTGAGAGCAAGGTCCGAGCGACATCTGAGCGAGATCTTAGCGAAGTCTGAGCGAGTTCTGGGCGAGGTCTGAGCGAGGTTGCACGAGGTCTGATAGAGGTTGCACGAGGTCTGAGTGAGGCCTAAGCGAGGTCTGAGCGAGGCCTAAGCGAGGTCTGATCCAGGTCTGAGCGAGTTCTGGGTGAGGTCTGAGCGAGGTTGCACGAGGTCTGAGCGACGTCTAAGCGAGATCTGAGCGAGATCTTAGCGAAGTCTGAGCGAGGTCTGAGCGAGTTCTGGGCGAGGTCTGAGCGAGGTTGCACGAGGTCTGAGTGAGGCCTAAGCGAGGTCTGAGCGAGGTCTAAGCGAGGTTTGATCGATGTCTGAGCGAGTTCGGAGCGAGGTCCGAACGAGGTCTGAGCCATGGGGATTGCACGATATAACCCCACAGGCTGAAAGCGCGGTGCAACCCCAATAAAATCGATTGAATGGACTGATTTTACCGTTGAGAGTTAGTTAGAGGGCAAGATATGTGACAGGAGAATCCCCAGGAGACTTGACACCGGGTCATACATGGCCATCCAGACCCCATTCCCTAGCACCATACACTGTACATGCCTACGCCACAGGGGCTAAAGACAATAGTCTCACCACCCCACCCCCTCCCCCTCCCTCTCGGCGGCTTACCTGGGCGTCGAGGTGTCGCTGTCGCCCTCCACCACCCCCCAGGGGTCGGGGTTCGTCGACGGAGCCCTGGGGGGTAAGGAGGGGCCGACAGGTGCGAGGGGTGCACCGTAGGCCAGCACCAGCCCGGCATTAACGGCCATGGTCCCTGCCCACCTCCTCCACCCAATCCCCGTACAAGGCAGCGGGGTTCAGCGGCTCAGTGACGACTATATCCAAGGTTCGATCCACATCTAGTGAACGGGTTTGTTGGCTGTCTTTTGCCTATCTATCCATAGGCGTTAATATCTATATCCAATGCACATTATGCCAATATCCCACAAGCATTTTTGTCAATAATCAATGAACATTATTGTCAATAATCAATGAACATTATTGTCAATATCAAATGAACAATATTGTCATTATCTAGTGTACGTTATTGTCAGTACCCAGTGTACGTTATTGTCACCATCCAATGTATCCGTTATTGTCAGTATCCAGTGTATGTTAGTTTCATTTTATCCAGTGTATGTTAGCTTAATTTTATCCAGTATATGTCGATTCATTATCTAGTGTATGTCATTGCACTATCCAGTGCACGAAGCATCCAATATCCCCGAGTTCCAGGGTTCAAAGCAGGCTCTACCATTACAATACACAGACAGACCCCATTATCCAACCGCAGCCCATTCGCAGGCCGAACCAAAGCTTGGGGTATTGTCCTAGTCACCCACACCGCCTGACCCCCATGGATGGACAGGGCAGTCACCAGTGCCCAGTGCCTGTCTCGGGGGGGGGGGGGGGGCGTAGGAGAAGCGTCCCCCTCCCCTCTTGGCCCCACACCGCCACGGCCCCCTAGCGGCGATCGATAGCACAGATTGAATCTCCAGCCAGCCACACTACACCCCACACAGCCATGGGGTCCATCTTCCGGCCATGCCAGCACTGTCCAAAATCGATCGCCGTCGTTAACACCTGGGCGTGAGCAAGACGTGAGCTATTCGCACGCCACGGCTGGAGCCGGATGAGCCTGTTACTGAGGGCGGCGTCACCTGAAGGCGGCCACGCCCATCCTGTGGTGAAGCTATAGCAGTATGTATTATATAGTATTGACGCCGGCCCACGTCTCAATTATATGGCATATATAGGCGTCCGCCGTTCAGCCTAGCTGTCAGTCATCATTGCGTGACATTAACTTTACCTACCACTTCTGACACCAAACCTTAACGCCCACCCCTCTGCCACCAATATTACAACTGACCAAAATTTAAATCTAAAACTGACTAAGCAAACCTGTTGACGAGGGCTTCGACCCACAGTTTTCGACTGCAGGGAGGAGTTGTGACTGTACCTTGGTTTGAGCAGCCAGCCCTGGACTGTGACTCAGCCCAACCTGTCAGACTCACGTCCTCTAGAAAGTCCAGTGGAAAGCAAAACTAAAGCAAAACTGGGCCTCGCACTAAAGTAAACATATTTGTTGTGACGCCCCCCTGCTTTGCTTTAAAAAAATAACAAGTTTGCTGGCGGGCGAAGCAAGGTGTACCGTAAGAGGGTGACTGAGGGGACATAGATTGAGGAAATCTTCAGAAAGGAAAACTCGCCAAGCCGAACGGAACGCTGACACAGATCTGACGTTGAGGCTGACGCCATCACTGACGTTGCTGCTGACGCTATCACTGACCTTGACGCTGACGCTATCACTGACGTTGCTGCTGATGCTATCACTGACGCTGATGCTGACGCTATCACTGATGTTGCTGCTGACGCTATCACTGACGTTGCTGCTGACGCTATCACTGACGTTGCTGCTGACGCTATCACTGACGCTGATGCTGACGCTATCACTGACGTTGCTGCTGTCGCTATCACTGACGTTGCTGCCGACGTTATCACTGACGCTGATGCTGACGCTATCACTGACGTTGCTGCTGACGCTATCACTGACGTTGCTGCTGACGCTATCACTGACGTTGCTGCTGACGCTATCACTGACGTTGACGCTGATGCTATCACTGACGTTGCTGCTGACGCTATCACTGACGTTGCTGCTGACGCTATCACTGACGTTGCTGCTGACGCTATCACTGACGTTGACGCTGACGCTATCATTGACGTTGATGCTGACGCTATCACTGACGTTGCTGCTGACGCTATCACTGACGCTGATGCTGACGCTATCACTGACGTTGCTGCTGACGCTATCACTGACGTTGACGTTGACGCTATCACTGACGTTGCTGCTGACGCTATCACTGACGTTGACGTTGACGCTATCATTGACGTTGATGCTGACGCTATCACTGACGTTGCTGCTGACGCTATCACTGACGTTGACGCTATCACTGACGTTGCTACTGACGCTATCACTGACGTTGCTGCTGACGCTATCACTGACGTTGCTGCTGACGCTATCACTGACCTTGACGCTATCACTGACGTTGCTGCTGACGCTATCACTGACGTTGCTGCTGACGCTATCACTGACGTTGCTGCTGACGCTATCACTGACGTTGACGCTGACGTTGCTGCTGACGCTATCACTGACGTTGACGCTGACGCTATCACTGACGTTGACGCTGACGCTATCACTGACGTTGATGCTGACGCAGACACTGATGCCGATGCTAGTGTCACTACCACACTGATGCCGAAATTGACAACGACGCGAACACTGACGCAGACGTTAAGCGATGCTACCACTACTGACACAGACACAGACACCTTTGCCGCCGAAGTTACTGGGAAAAAGTCACCTACTGCCCACTGATAAGTTGTCCTCACACCCTCCCCCCCCCACCGCCCCCAACCCCTCCCATATCGCCCGACCGCGCCAACTGACAGTTCAGGTGAACTGAGACGTCACTCCACCCACCCTCATCCTCACCAAGTCATCCCTGTGTCAGCTCAGCGTTATCTACCCCAGTTATGGCCAGTGACCCATAGGCGGGGGTACCTACCCCTAACAGTGGACCTTCACGGGTCATGGCCATACATCACTAACTTGGTGAACAGAGCGCCCCCATCATCATCACCTACCTCACATCATACCCTAACCACTCGTTCTCTAACCACTATTTCTCGTCGAAATATACAACACTTGTCGACGAGAAATCTACGCCGCGGGCGCATTCATTGCTTTAAGTGACACTAGTTCTGAGTAGTACACAGCCGATGAGTCGTGAAATAGACAGGTCTCCAGGGTGATTGTCAACTTACCGGGTATTTAAAAATGTGTGTCCTATCGCCGCTCAACGTTGGTGCTGCGGCGTTACATATCAGATCTGTGTCTGCACATATATTGACAGTACGCCAGTGACGTTGCCTTTAAATCACGCCCACCGCACATGACCAACGCACGGCCGCATTGGCCGACCCAAAAGGGGGCGGATGAGGGTCGAGATACTTTCTGGCCGGTGTATTTCACACCATTCACGGGTGCCTGTATTGTCTCTCGGGTGTTAGTGGGTGAACAGGACCGTTATTCGAAACGTCAGCCACAACCCTTGAGCCGGCACAAAGGTTCTCAGTGATTAGAAAATAAGTGACTTGGCGGTCAAATAGCTTGGGGCCGCGAGATAAGTACTAGTGCACCAATGTACCCGCACACATTCGCCATATCAGCAGTAACACAGGCATGGCTCACTGGAAAGCCAGTTCATACAAAAAGGACGATAAACACCGATGTTGCTTCCGGATAAATGACCTCCGAAACATACGTTAGTTGTCAGGATCTCGGGTACGGGATTTGGAGGGTAGTTCCATATATAAGCTGGAGCCATTGTTCCAGAAGAGCTCACGTAAAACTCACGTCTGTCCCAAAAGACCAATCCAGGCTGTCAATCATTCACTGACGTCACTGTTGCCTTTATCCAATCATGTGGTGAAAAAAGGTTTTCCACGTGCGCTATGTCGGACAAACAAGTCGGACAAACAAAGCAGCAGGTCACCTTCTTGTCAGTTTCAGAGATGAGTATTGCTCACTTGTACCTACCATCAGCTATGACTGTCAATTTCATACTCACGATTTACGAAAAAGGACTCAAGCGTGGACGAGGCTAAGCGTCGGAGCCTGGATCGTTTTTTTTAGCAACATCCATGAAAGGGGAACAAGTTGAAGTGTCCTTCTTCAAGACATCGATTGACGCGGTGAAGGTTAGGCGTGAGTGAAACGTGAGCAATTCTGAAACAATAGTTTGCATTGACTCTGAAATACAACCGCAGGTGACATGAAGCTCGCCAACCATGGTCCAGGGCGGATTATATTCCATGTTGGGGCATACGAAGTGGAGTATTAACTCTCACGCCCTCTCACAAGAGACCCAGACATTTTTGTTCCGCCCAATGACAGTTGTGACCTATTGAACCCAGAATACTGTCCCAGAATTCGACCGGCTGGTTCCCCTTGGTAAAATATTTCCCTTCGTTTGACCATATCTGGCAATATTACTTCAGTTTGGGAAATAAAAAATATAATAATTTAACTGGTACAACTGATTACCGACTATGCAAGAGCCAGTCGGGTCCAAAATAAAGTCTATTTTTCTACCCGGTGCCCCTTGACCGTATTTTTTATGTCATTTTTGCTTGCTTATGTGATCCCTGACGCTTCCTAACAGTCATATGAGGAACATTCGCTTGGGCTGTAATGGCCACCCAGTTCCACTGGTCCCAACTGTAGAAAAACTGTGTGCATTACGCGCATCTGAGTCTACGCACACCTGAGTCTACGCACATCTGAGTCTACGCACATATGAATTTACGCACATATGAATTTACGCACATCTGAGTCTACGCACATATGAATTTACGCACATCTGAGTCTACGCACATCTGAGTCTACGCGCATCTGAGTTTACGCGCATCTGAGTCTACGCACCTTTGGCCGTCATGGCCGAGCACTGTTCACTCTCCAAAGTCCGATCCTCATCCGATGTTAACCAAAACCATTGGTTCTCAATAGAACCAAAACCATTGGTTCTCAATAGCTCACATATTTCTCGCGTATTGTACTTACCACATGTAGCAGAAGTTTATCCTTTATGTGCCGAGACCAACCCTTCCAGTTTGTTGAATGTTACAGACATGACAATGTCGATAGGCTAAAGGGGGATGACCGGGACCATAAAACTGTATGTGCCAGTCAAAGCTGACATCATGAACAATCTGGCCGACACCCCAGGCTGGCTGAACACCACGCTAAACCCACTCGAAAGGTGTCCTGGTTGCCAAGTATGACACCGCACCTCAGAGGGGGGAGGGGGATGAGGGGTGAGGGGGGGGAAGGAGGGAGGTGAGCGGGGGGGGGGGGGGGGGTAAGGGGTGAGGGGGGGTGGTGACGGTGGGGGGGGGGACTCAAAATTGCTCAAATTATCAGTCTTGGGGCACCTCTGGGGACATGCTATATGACATATTATATTAGCCATTACCAGTACGGTCTGTACACATGTTTGGATGTGCATGGCAATTTTACATATACATATATAACCCAAATGGCTTGGTTGGCACTGTCCAAACACCAAGGATAGTGTCCATGCCATCAGAAATGAAATGTTTAGGCCGCATTTGTGCACATCGAGGCTCAACTGGGCTAAGACACCTCCCGGGACAATGACATGGGGCCGGATGAACCATGCCTCAGATACAGGTGCCAGGGCTCGAACCCACGACCTGTTGGTCTGCAGCTCAGCCCGCTTACTAAATGAGTTGAGGTGAGGATCCCATCATGTTCTAAGACAGTTGGTATAAACCCTTCCCACCTACCCTTGATCTTCAATTTGCCGTCGTGGGTTAAAGCGGCCATTCCTAAAGCTTAGAGCCTAACGGCACGTGGGTCGGTGGTTCGAGCCCCGCTGTGGCCGTGTCTGTACGCAAAGATTAGGGGGTTATCCCCCGGGACATGGATCCGCTCTCCCTTTTTTCTTCGCCCGTTGACGCGATATGACCAAAGTGGTTAACGCGTCCTGAATACACAACCAACGTTCCTAAAGCAAGCAAGCAACCCACCAAGCCAGAGGACTGAAGTAAGTAAGCTGGATGGTGGGTTGATGGTACGCCTTTACCCGACATGTCTTATATTACGAACACGGGAAGTGTCATTTTATAAAGGAGCCATGCAGGGACAGACATTAACTGTGGATGTCGCCTGTCCTGTCTGGCATGTTTTGTTGAGATTGACCTGCCCCCTGAAAAATGTACCTGTCCTATGAAATTGAGAAACAACAACGTTGATACAACGATAAACAATGATGACAAACCACGTCTTTGGGAGAATTCCATAAGGTTTTTTACTCACGAACTAGCATCAAGGGCATCACTGTATGCAAACACGATTAAACAGCAAGATACCATAACGCTACTAAAGCAACTATCCGTAGAATATAGAAAGTAATCTAGCATACACAAAATTGTAGGTATAATTTATGTACCATCAACGTGCTATACCATCTGCGTGTACTATATTTCTCTGAATAAACTTTTATATTAAAAAAAAAAAAAAAAAAAAAACCCAAAAAAACAAACAACGATAAACAAATTATTTACTGTGTTATTTACAAGGATTTCGATGATTCTGCAACGTCACGTTCCGAGAACTGAGCGCCTGTGACTGAGCGCACAGTTCGATGTTGTCGGGGCCAACAACGAAAGCTAAAGTTCAGTTATTGTTCACACTGATCAGTGCCTGCAGGTTGTTTGCTCAGTGTAACTGCTGAATATTACTGAATAGCGAGAGATCGCAGTCTAAATCTTCAACTGCGGCCGTCGGGTACCGAATACAACCAGTATTCTGACCTGTCCGACCCTGTAATTCAGCTCAATATTTGGGCTCCGTAGCCTGCACCAACATTTATATTTCAGACGTTTGCACGGATGAAGCACGGCCCTATGTACACAGATCCTGGAGCACAGGGTACAAGTTACATTCACAGGTACCAGCATGCGCCCAAAACAAATATGGCGCCGGGTTCGGACGTTGGTGCTCAGTAAAACGTCTTGCACACACTAATCTAATATTTAGCCCCAGAGTGCATCCAGCTGGAACCGAGACACGGTCTCCCGAGGATACAGACCACCACAGTTACAAGTATATGATGCACTTAAGAATCCCAAGAAAAAGGCAGTGCAAAATATTGCATTTAAGAATCTCGAGAAAGGCTTGCTGATGATACAATGGAGAAACCCGAGAAATAATTTCTGATACACTTGAGAAAACCGAGTTTATGACGCATTTGAGAAACTCGAGAAAGTAGTTATGATCAATTGGAAAGAATCCAAGTTTCATTAGAAGCTCTTGTGTTCCAGTTTATTTCACTAGACCTGATTGCCTACTCTTCACTTTGATGGGAAATAAAGATCAAATCAAATCAAGTAAAATGCATTGAAAAAAAGTCAAACAAAGATTTTATGATGTATTGAAAACAAAATCAAAGACAGATTTTATGATCCACTGGATTTATAAACGTCGCATTTGAGCGACTGCAGAATGATGACGCTCCACGTACCTGGCCAGGAAGCTGGTGATGGCTTTCTTCTTGGGCTTGGCGCCGAGCCCGCCCAGGGGAGGTGGTACGACGACCGCCGCCGTGGCCGCGGGACCCCCGTTACGCACGTCGATGCCGCTGTCCTGCGAGTTGTTCTGCGAGGCCGTCCTCTCGTAGGAGTTCCGCGTCTGCAGGCTGATCTCAACGAAGCCCGCCTCCTCGGAGTCCACGATGACCTTGTCCTGCTGCTCTAGGTCGCTGGCCGAGGCCGCCGACGTGGACAGATCCGTAGCTGTGCTCAGGCTGGAGATGCTAGAGAAAGAAGAGGCATCCGTCTTGGCCAGGGACGGGTCCGTGTCCGTCCGGGGAAGGATCCCGTCGCCGGTACCGTGCGTCCGTGAGTTCCGGTCCAAGCAGATCTTGGTCAGCTCGTCGACCGGTGGCTCCCCGCTGCGGTTGTCGTCGCAGTCGCAGTCGCCGTGGTCGACCGAGGAGGTCTGGGAGGAGGCGTCATCGTCTCCATGGTTACTGGTCCCCGCCGACGCCGCCTCCTCCCCGACTATCGTCAGCGTGCTGAGGCTGGACACGTCCGAATCCGGACTCAATACGCAACCATTCTCCACCTCGACAGGGGGCGCTACAGTTGTTACCGAGGACGGAGAGCACGGCTGCCGAGTGCCGTTATTGTTGTACATGTCACCACCAGCTCCAGACTCAGATCTACTGCAGTCCGTACAGACAGCGGAACCGGATCTACCGTGGTCTTCCGGCTCAATTATGACGTCATCACAGTTGCGGACCGAGGCCGGCCCGTTGCTGCTGAGCTCGTGTACACGCGACCCACCTTCCTGGGCTCGACGCGCCGCCGCCGCCGCAGCCGCCGCCACCGATTTCTGGCGACTGACAAGCTGCTTGGTTCCCGGTAAATACAACAGCTCCATATTCTCCAGCACCGCCGACAGCCGATTATTGTTCTGCGTCGATGACGTCACCAAGTCCTCCTCCTCCTCTTCCAGCTCCGCATTCCCCGCCGGAGACGACGACGAGGAGTTGAGTTGCAGTGCCGCCCCCTTGCGGCGCAGGACGTTACCGCTGAACTCGGCGTCCGGAAAGCCGAGAGCGACGCCGCAGGGAGCGTCCCCGTCGATGAGTCGGGATCGATCCGTCGGGATGCCGTCATCCAGGCTGGACGTCTGCTTGGCGCCGAAAGCGTTCCGCGCCGTCTCCGAGAAGGAGCCTCGTTTTGGCGACCCGTGGCCGGAGTCCCGCGCCGAATCCCTCCGCAACATGTCCGAGATGCTTCCACCACCGCCCAGCAGAGGGCGCTCCTGTGACGTCAGCGGGCAGTCGGGCGCCTCGACGCCGACAGCCAGGTTGGGGAGGCTGGTGGACATGTCATGTATGAGGAGACCCACGTGCTTCAGACAGGCGGGGTCGTGGCCCCGGAAGTGAAAGCCGCTCAGCACAGTGAGAGGCGGCGGCACGGCATCAGGCAACTGGCATTTCATGCTGCACTCCGGCCGCAGTCACTCTGGTCCTCTGCAGAGACAATAGGCAGAAGGGGGCTGTTATAGATACTACAGACTTCACATGAGGATTTCAGATTGTACAGCAATCGTTTCCTTGGTGGATTAATTTCAAAATGTTCTAATATTACTAAAATTCATAGCCTGGAGCCTGAGCATCCCTCAAACTGTGCTTTAAACCAGTAAATTACATACAAATCTGACATAATACTTGTAGCCCCCAAGTAACAATTGCCTTTCAAACATAAGAATACATTTTGTACCATATTTATCATTACAGTTAAATATGAATGCTACTCCTTTATTTGCCGCATATTACACAGAAGTAAACAAAATAGATGGAACATATCATTATGCCAAGTGTTCTGTGCTCAAGACTCTATATGTGATACTTTTATAGCTGCATTCTGGAAAAGCCAATACACTTTCATATTCACCATGAAGGCATCCCAGTCATGATTTAGGATGTGGAATTGTTGCCCAAGACTGAACCATAGCTGACAAGTGGAAAAAAGTTAATTTGCTGTGATGGGAAAACCTGTTGTTGGTAGCTTGATTTATGTTGTTCAAACTATTGGTTGGCATCCGTCCGTCTGCGAAAGACGATGGATGTGCAGTTTTGTTTGGTTTAAGTTATACGATTCGTAACGCGGCATTTACGCTGATGACTGAGTAAGCCTATCTGTGATCGACAGAGCCTTCCGCACTCATCACAACGGTGACCTGTCGATAGATCTTGGTTTGTGCTCGCTGGTGGACGCCTAGATTGGCGTTTCAAGCCCAGTTTCACAAACCATAGTACCTAGGTCAGGGTGGGCCATTCCGTCATGCACGACACGTGCCCATCCCCTCTTTTGGGATGCCAAGTCCTCCCAAGAATCTGGATCGATGCCGAAAGCCTTCATGTCCCACTTACAAACATCCTTAAACTTAAGCTTTGGCTGTCGACGAGTTCACCGTATAGCACATCCTTGGGAATGCGTTCATCTTGCATACAATGAACGTTCCCAAGCCAACGTAGACAACTTTGCTTCACAAGAGCAAGAATGCTTGGTAGGTTGGCCCGGGCTAACACTTCAGCATTCGTGACCTTGTCTTCCAAGATATGCCTAAAATGTTTCGCAGGCAACGAAAATGGAAGTTATTCAATTTACTTTCTTGGCTACAATACGTAGTCCACGTTTCACTGCCATACAGCAAGCTACTTAGAACGCACACCCTGTAGATTAGCATTTTGGTGCAAATGGTAAATTTTGAATTACGCCAAGCACGTTTGTTTAACCTACCAAACATGGTGGCTGCCTTCAAACTAGGTAATTGATAAACACATCTAAAATATGAGTTAGCATCATACTACTGTTGCATATGGGGGATTGTATAAGCAGATATGATATAGTGACTTGAGTTTCTTGATGGGTATATATTTAACAATTCTTGTTATATTAACAGAACAGATTTTATTCTATTTTAAGACATTGATCTCCCCATAATGCCTATGGTCCCTATGATTAGAGTCTTGGAAGGATTCTATTTTAGGGAATATCAGCAATATTTACATTTCTGCTAGTAATATTATCCTCACTTGATCAGTCTATATATGGAACAATGTTTTGTGACCATAGATATGGTATGCAGCTATGCATGCATATTGATTTTTATATCACACAGCAGGGAAAACTCATGCAACATACAGTGGTTCCTGTTTTATACAACTTCTGTTCTGCCAGCCTGAAAAGCCTGTATTGCGGAGGAAGTCATATAATAGACAGATGCTGCGAGATGGGCAATTTTTATTTGTCAGTATTGTATCATCCGAAATGGCACTATAATACAGCTTCAGTCTTTGATGAAGCTCTGGCTCCTTTTTCCCATTTATCCATGATAGCATCACCATTCAGTCGATCAAAGTTGCCATGCTGATTATGGTTTCTCCAGGTCTGTGCCGTTGAATAGCATCGACATACTGTTCCAAAGATAAAACCTTTCACTTGCATTTTCCAGCCATTGTGTACATGTATTGACTGAAATACTTAGACATATCTACTTAGATGAAATGTGCGCAAAAGGTGTGAATAACAACGATGCTCACGAAGACACCTGCTTCTTAACAAACCAGTCAGATTAGTGTAATGTATTGTTTGTTTAGAGCCAATCGAGTTGACTTCAACGCCACGCCGTTATGTAGAGCATTAACAAAGGGATTGAATTTTGTGTGAAATGACTGGAAAATGGAGGGAATCATATAATGGAGTGACCGTATAATGCAGACACCACTGTATTAACTTCTCTGACACTGATAGTCACTCATGAAACCGAAGCATTCAGCTTTATCAACTGTCTAAGCACTCATATATTATTTAAACATACTCTGATAATTTTCATTCTGATATATAGAATAAATTTAATGGCTATTTCTGTAACGATCCAAGAATACCTTCAGCTATTTTTTTTATATAAAATGAGTAAAGGCAAGCACAGAAAGTACTCAAACACATACTATTGATGCCAACAATAAATATAAGTATCTCTGGCTTGTGGGTAACAAGGCTGATGAATTCAAGAGTAGCTACTTCAGTTTGTTATGATATATATCTTATCGGCTGATGAATTCAAGAGTAGCTATTTCTAAATATATCCTGGACATAAACATATAACAGATATGTCGTGTCTTCATTACATTTTTGTGGAATCCTGAAATCTGTCACCACCCACTACTCCCCGATGCCAGGTTGAGCTCGGCCATCCATGGCCCTCCACCTCCAGTCCACCCTGATGCCCAACCCCACTGACTGTCAAAACACCTAGGTCAAAATGTGAACCGATCAGACCCTGCAGTGACTGTACAGCCTTAGGTATGCATATGCCTGGGGACAACACAGGCACAGACACCTGGACACAGACCACACTTCACACATTTATTCCATGGACATGCCTACCACAGCTCCGAAATCGTGGGAGTAGTGGGGGTTATTTCTATCCGAAACTTAGTCTGAGAGCTACAGTGGTTTACGATATGAAACTCTGGGGGCTTCCCAGGCCAACTTAGGTCTATAAATATCACATTTGATTTGATTTGACCATTTCAATTTGTTGGGCTGACTTGCCACCGTGCCGTGGTCATAAACAGTAAAACACAAACAGTTTAGACTGCAATAAAAAGGGATGTGAAACATCATTTCCACCAGCTCGATGAACTCACCAAGACTTCTTTTTGAAAAGCACATTCAGAAGATATTGATGACGTACCCTAGGATATTATAGGACTCTCCTCCATGTAATTATCGCCAAAAAGTTACCGAGTATTACGTCCACCGCACTCCTCCGTCTGCCATGTTGAATATGCTAATGACGGGGCGTAAAACAAATCCCAGAATGCCTCAAAAGTAAACAAGTTTCAGCCTGGGTCCCTGTCTTCGCCGAACTCCTTTCGCCAGGTGGCGCCACTAAAGGCGATCTGGCACAGCGGGTGGCCGGTGGTCTGATATGGTGGTAGGTAGCGTGTTTCTGCGGACGCGTGTCGGCATAAGTATTTATATCGCGTTTCTCTTTTTTTAACTTGTGAACAATATATTACGAAACGTGGAACCCGTCTTACTGTGAAGGAAATTCACAGCAACACGGAACAGATTTGTGGCGAAACAGTAGAAAGACTATGGATGCATGCGTTATGACTGGTCTCCAGCTGTTTTGGGCACGCATCAAAATTCAACGTTAAATAGGCATAGCGTTGCAGCTCTTTTGGCTGTAAACATAAACGCCAAGTAGATCAGCCAAAATGACCGGGGGGTGTATGTGTGTGGGGGCGGGGGGGGGGGGCACTGTTATACAAATCTGCCCCTTGATGCCTGAGAGAGCGGACATTTGTGATCAAAATAATACCCCTATAGAACGGATATTTATGATAAAAAAGATACCCCTATTGAGCGAATATTTTAAAACTTGCGACCGGGGTTGGTGGGGGCGGGGGGAGAGGGGGTCTGCAAATGTGCGCTCATAGAGCGGATCGCCGCGAAAAAAATACCCCGACCGAGAAATGCGAACCTTTACAAACATGATAAGTTTTTTTTTCACCCGATAAGCGGGTTAATTGAAAAATAACATGGAACAAAGATATTCAATGTCCTTATTGCCTACATAATAAGTAAAGTGGCACATTGTTCAAAAATAAAGCGTTAAATTGAGCCAAAACCACTGGTACACGATTCTCTTATATGGGAAAGTGCCAATCTTGGGTAGTAGGCCTATATCCTCATCAGGCAATTGTCGCCTTTTTTTGTTAACCTGATGGTCGATATGATATGGCGTTTATGCATTTGACCCTAACAACATCAGACGAGCTGTTCTGCAAAAATATGTAAAGACTGAAGTCATCTGACTTAATTGCTTTGCCACAATAAAAATCAAACGCATTCAACTAACTTCTACGTCACTAACACGGTGGAGCCACCGTTCACCAGTTTTCCTTGCCTTTGGGGTTTAAGATACGCGCTATCAAGTGGAGTTTCTTGCAAGTAGTTGGTTGGTTGTATCTTCAGGACGCCTGAACAACTTTTGGTCATATCGCATCAATAGGAGCTAATAGGAGAAGGAAAGGAGAGCAGAGCCATGTTCCCGGGGGTAACCCCCTTACTCTGTGCGAAGAAAGACGTGGGATCTTTTTCCTGCGACTATACAGACATGACCACAGCTATTCTGCTATTGGGGGCCAGGGAGGTGATGTTAAGTGGACATATATATAAATGATGAACATTGCCCAAAGAAAGGAAGAAATATACATTGTTCGGGATCCGTGATTGTACCTAAAATTACTATCGTGATCGAGAACTGAGGAGACTTATTTGCGTGATTCGTGATTGAAGTAATTTTCGGGATCGTGATTTGGGTAAAACTGCAAATCCCTGATGCGTGATTGGAAACAATTGTTTTCGTGATCCGTGACCTCCGTTTCACTTGTGATCGTGATTTGCAATACAGTTATTATCGTGATTGTGATATCCGACTTTGTTTTTTGCCCTGATTCTTGGCATTTAGTTCCTTTTTTGCTGCCATGAATAGTTTAACCCTCTGAACTCGTTATGGAACGACATTGGTCACATCGAACTATTTCCATTTGTTGCGGGCATGCTTGGAGGGTGTCATCAAGAATCTGACTGATCTGGTGTATTTTGTTTAAAAATTGTTATGTTAAGTCTAAAATGTGTATTCATTTATTATCTACATTCAGTGGTCCAATTAATGCGTCGGTCAGTTAAGTCTAAGGGTAAACGTTTGCTGGTAATCACGCTGATGGAGTTGATTATCGTTTACTAATTTATTTTGTATATGAGGCCACCAGGCCTATATTAGCTTACATACAGGGTTTCATTAATTTAATTTAAAGGGAAATTCAAGACCATGAATGATTTTTTATTGAAACTATGAAACCTTAGGGGTTCATCCCCAGAAAGAACATTTTTTTTTTATGAATCTGATAACGGAGTAATCATCGATTGCACGCTAAACACTGCCCCGGTCATAGAGGTAACGCATTGCAGCTGATGATGACGTCACGGTCGCGATCAGATATTTTTCATCTGGCCCGATTTCATGCAGCCCATCACCAGGCCTCAATTATTTCACTCGTGAATTCGAAAACAACTCACGCGCCGTCAATCATGAAACGCCCATGATACATACTTTTCGGAGTTTCGGTCCGAAGTTTTAACATGTTGGAATTTGGGACACAAAGTGTCCACATCATTATGGCCATGATACATCTAAAGTTTTGGTTACTTTGTGTCCGAAACAAGTTTCCTATGGTTGAGAGGAGGCCAAGGGGAATTAAATGTCTGCGCCTCCCGAAAGTACACTTATGGGCGACAATAGATATATGGCCCGGTTCTTGTAACGTGAGAACACAGGTCTTCGTGGCGCTTTCATTTACCATTTAGGCGTACATATCACAAGTGAAACTGTATGACTTCTCAACCGGTGACTACCCCGTCTCGGCACCTACCCCCCCCCCCCCCCACCACACACACACCCACACACCATCCTCAACCCACCACAACACAGTCATTCATTTAATGTTCATAACGTAAGTTTATATAATACTTATAAATGATTAGTCAGTCGACACTTCAAAACTCGTTACGCAGTGTGGTCAATGACAAAGGCATTGAACAGCTCACGGCTGCAAAATACATTATTTGATCAGGGACGTCCTGTTTTCTTTTCTCAAATGCTCGTTCCACAGCTGATTTCATCATTGAACTAGAAACCTCTCCACATCTACTGGCCTGTATTTACTTGCACATGTACGCCATCACCCGCTCCCGTGACGTAGTGACCCGCGTAGTGTCCTTCATCCTGATTGGTTGATAAGAGGCCAAGGGGAATGAAATGTCTGCGCTCACCGAAAGTACACTTATGGGCGACAATAGAGTTTTTAAAGTCTAAAATAGTTGATAATAATGTAATGTTTTTCTTTTAGGAAACATCTTTATACTATATTCTCTCGTTGGCACTGTCCTTACGGCCGGAATTGGCTTTCCATTTAACATCACGGTGTAACAATATCTCGGCCATATATACGATTTCTTTGTTGCCGTTTGCTTGGTGCAACCCTTCCACCGCCATGCCTTTTATACATCGATAAATCTATTATGTCTTGCTTATTTTGGGACGTCATAAATTTGGCGAACATTTGAGAAGAGTTGGTGGACTTGGCGGAGTGATCAAGTAAGGTCGTGAAACGGACGGATAACGGCAATGGGTTGGTTTCAAAAGTAGGTTTCCGGTGATTTTTTTTTCAAATTACCAAAAACGAGCGGTCGCGTAGCATAATATTAAAATGTGTCAGCGAATATTCTGAAGCAAGCGGTAATACTGTAATGAATGCTAACAATGTTCCTTTTGGAAGACCCGCACTGACCCTCAGTTGACCGCCATCTGACTCACAGTAGCTCCACCCAATGACAATCACGAACATACAATGGAACAACCTACATAATAGGCACTAGAATGGAGTATAAACCGCTAATTAAAGTCATAGCGCCGGCCAGTGATTGTCGCTACAAAGGGAACCGGGTCGTTCTTCCATGTAAGGGCGAACCATTGTTTCTGCATAGCTCACGTATTACTCACGCCTGACGTTTACCACAATAATACATTTCGTGTGTTCTTACATGGAAGATGGACCGGGAACGGCCTAACTAACCCCGGGGAGCACGATCGACCGCGATTAACCGCCTCAGCGAGGGGATAACCCGTAAATATCGATGCATAATAATTATCCTTTATTTATCAATATGTTACACTATTTCGGATGTGCTGGTGGTCATGGATATGCCAGCATAAATGGTACGCGGGGGTCGATCGTGCTCCGCAACTTATCCCTGGATATTATGCATCGATATTTACGGGTTATCCTCACGTATTGCAGAAGAAACGTCGTCTAGAATTTAATATTATGATGCGGGACTAATCTCGCTGAGGCGGTCGATCGCGTCCGAGCTTGCTCCGCCACTCAATCCCGGCGCACTGGAGCGGAAAAACCGAGAGACTGACGGGAGAACAAGACAAAGAATGAAACAGACGAGTTGACAACACCTGTGATGCAGTCGGCTTGAAACCTGACAGCACCCTTGGCATGGGCATAATGTCCCTCCCCACTTAGTTATATGTCAACAACACTTTGTCTACGGCATTTTTACCCCCATAAAGTAGTGCGAAACACAACGATACCCGAAAATATTGATACCTAACATTTGTTTTTTTGAGTATTTGACATCATTCAGTTTGTGTCATTTACTGTTGTGGGCAGCAATTGTTTGTGGCGGCGACCGAAGCGTGACAAATAGCGTACACATGGTCGTTTCACCACTGGCGTTCATCATGAAAGTTGACGATCCGCAACTGCGCCCTGGCCAATGTTGCGGTTTTTAAATCGCCATGTCTTGCGGGTTTTTCCTGGTAAACGTTATGGCCAGCATCGCCTGTTATTGTAAATAGCAGCAGCGGATGTCACAGAATGGAAGGGAGATCACCCGCATGTGCTGGTATATTGACACACGAGCTATAGGGGCGCAACAGTACCATGCAGCTTGCAATAACAATTATTCCTGTATAATGTTTAGGCACTTTATAAATGATCATATGGTTTAACAATGGGATTCACGCCCCTGCCGAGTCCACCATGGAACCCATCTGTTCACTCTTGTATATCGCACAGGCAGCCCCCATTTAACGACTGCTGTAACCAGCCAAGCTAGCTACCTCGCTTTACCTGGCCCGAGCTATTCCCCAATTCCGAGATATCTAGAGATCAATGCGAATCTAGGTTAACATTCCCGATGGCTTTATTGTGGTCCTCAGTTAAGCAAATTAATATACCCATTGCATGCAAAATGTGTCCGTAGTGTCGTTGTGACTAAGCTCAACATTTAGCGAATGTCGATGCAAACAATTTTAACTGCAGTTTTGTCAGGAACTTAATTCTGTTCTTCATATAATATACACAACTGCTCTCTATGCCAGTCACTCTCCAACTCCCAGACAACCCTATCCCGCTCGTGCACTCCGCAGAGACGGACACCACTCAGCCAATCCCGAGACAGCGCGGGACTCGGCGCGTCCCCCTGGGAGAGCCGGCGATCGGGAAACACTGGCTAAGAGGCGGAAAACGGAGTGACCGTTTGGACAGGGTAAACCCGCTGAACCAGAGGGCAGGGGCAAGCAGTATATCCGCGGCGATCTCTATCCACACAGCTGTTCCCGATCCATATCTCCATAATATCTGGTCCCGAACCCTATCCAGATAATTGACCACGGTCGGTATCCATATAGTGGTTCACAGCGTATCGTATGTTTTGCTTAGAGTACGACACTCCTATTCGCCAAATACGTTTCTTTCAGTTTGTTCTTTGAGATATCCCCATTCGCATCAGATCATGGACGCCCAATACATCTTTCGTTTTTGCAACATTTCCATCCGTGGCAAAGACAATCAAGGGGTTAATTCCATGGATCACTGACAAAAAGGGTTAATCCCTCGGAACACGGACAATCACCGCGTTAATTTATAGGAACCCTGACAAAAGAGGTTGATACCTCGGAACACAGACAATCACCGCGTTTATTTATAGGAACTCTGACAAAAAGAGGTTCATGCCTCGGAACACAGACAATCACCGCTTTTATTTATAGGAACCCTGACAAAAAGGGTTCATACCTCGGAACACAGACAATCACCGCTTTTATTTATAGGAACCCTAAATAAACGAGATTCGTACCTCGGAACACAGACAATAACCGCGTTTATTTTTAGGAACTCTGACAAAAAGAGATTGATACCTCGGAACACAGACAATCACCGCGTTTATATATAGGAACCCTGACAAAAAGAGATTCATACCTGGAAACACAGACAGTCACTGCGTTTACTTATAGGAACCCTGATAAAAAGAGGTTTATTAGCGCTTGGCTTGTTATTTTAAGGTTCACGTACTGCATTAAATGAAACTTGAATCGGAGTGCATAACACATGCAACTGTTTAGTGTAAGCCCGCATGGTTTGAGTTTAGGCCCGCATGGTTTGAGTTTAGGCCCGCATGGGTTGAGTTTAGGCCTGAGGTTCTTTCATAATGACTCCATAATTGCAGCTCTTGACGCAATATCCCAGACGATATCGAAAGCGTTCAAAATAAAATTGCAGCTCGTGACTATATATTACGGTTGATATCGAAAGTGCTCAAGCAATTAACCTCCACATACATTGCTATGACTGTCCATTTGGGATGCCTTTTTGAACCAAATTGTCTCTCTCAGCCCAACTGGCACTGTTCTCCAGCTCTCCAAATGCCCTCTGTTGCATGGGCGGCACCCCACCACGACGGTAGTAACGAAGTGCCCCCCCCCCCACACACACACCCCGGGGATATTATTACCTTCAAGGTAGCCCCCCTGTAATGTAAAAGAAGATACCGAAGTTACCACGCACATCTTCAGCCCACTTAATTTAATAGAATGGTGGACTGTAGGGTAGAGTGGGGCAAGACGCCCTTGCCATCAATATCCCAGACGCCCGTTTTGCTTGACCTTGAGCGACGCATACGTGTCGCGTGAGGATAGCCGAACGTCGTTTGCAACCGCAAACTTACTTACGGTACTTACCCCATCGTCATCCAGAGCGGATAGAAATGCCGCTGTCACGGTGTAATCAATCGGGACGAGCTCAGCTGAGCCGAGCGGGCTGGTCTGATGTTGTCAGAACTTGCAAATTTTACGACAAACAATGAAATGTCACTGTTAAGTTCCAGGGGTGGGGGGGGGGGGGGGCTTCAAATTGACTGGTGCATTAGTCGATCGGAGGTTGTTTCATTTTAAAGCATACGGCTATTATACACAGGGAGAGAAGGATTTTTATGCGATCCGACGTGGTGAGTGATACATTTTGTCTCCTCTATTACAATCATGTATTAATCATGAACAGAACTAATGCCTTGTTACAACAATTGTATAAGTACGTTACAAAACTCGCTGTCGTGCATACCCTTGGGAATGCGAAGGCACGTCAAATCGTTCTTTAAAGCAATATACTTACATGCACCATCTTAGATTGAATACATTTCAGAATCAAGACGAAAGGTATCTCAAAATTATGATGCATATATGTTTTATATGTCTGAGAGTCTGTAAAACAACATTTTCAACATAAAACTGCGCGGTTTCTTATATCGCGCGCGGACGTGATAGCGAGCCGCGGTTGAAATCACACACAAAATACCGAACAGCGAACAGGCGCGCAGGGATATAAAGCCGGCCACCAACTTCTGCTCCGGTGAAGAAATTGCTTCTCTCCGGATAGTTCACAGGCTTTCAGGATTTAAATTCAAGAGAAAATATACTTATTTGACATGGGGAAGAGGTTGGTAATACAATAAACTACAGAATATATTGCTTTGGCTATAGTACCTATACAGACTATTCCGATTGCTAAAGCACGCGATCTGAACCCATGCAGGCACAAGTACAACCCATACAGGCACAAGTACAACCCATACAGGCACAAGTACAACCCATACAGGCACAAGTACAACTCATACAAACAAAAACTTAACCTTTGAAGGCCAAAACTTAACTCTTGCAGGGCCCAAGTCGACTCAAGGTTTGCAGGCTCCAACTCAACCCATGCAGGCACAAACTCAACTCATGCAGACATGCAGGTACGAACTCAACCCATGCAAGCACAAACTCAACCATTGTAGGCCCCAACTCAACCCATGCAGGTACGAACTTGTAACCCTTGTGAGCACTCAACCCAGGGCTCAACCCTGCGGAAAACCCGGTAGGGGGGGGGGGTGTACTTAAGACATTGCTGGGTTAGGGGGGTTTCGCGGAAAAGCTTCCCCCCCCTTTTCGCCGCCGAAATTCGCTCGATCGGGGTTTTACCGCCGAAATCCGCTCAGTCGAGGCGTTTTACCGCCAACATCCGCTCGGAAGGGGTATTTGTTCGCGGCAACCAGCTCTATAAACGCACATTGCCAGAGCCCCCCCCGGTCGCAAGTTTTAAAATATCCCCTGTATAGGGGTTTCTTTTTCATCATAAATGTCCGCTCTATGTCAGACCCGTGACTCGTGACTCATGGGGTTAGTCAACTACGACGCCTCATACGAAAGCAAACACATGCGCGCACGTCAGCCGGACACTTTATCACGCTGTCATGCTAAACCGGTCAGTGCAGGGGTGGGGGTGTCAGGACAGGACAGCTTTGATGACATCTTTGACCCTCTAATAGATGAACTGAGGAAGCAAATGAAACACTTTCCAAAGACAATAGTTTACTCGACATTAAAATGGTGTGGCTATGGATATGAGGAGGTCATTCTCTGTCAACCAGATGTAACGCCATCATCAATTGCAGAGTTTGTTGGCCAGTTTCACAAGCCTTGTACAATTCCGGTATGATTTCATAACAATTTAGACATTTGCATCATTGTGTCATCCGAAATGAGTGTTATATATGGTGTAAGTTAATCTGTTAATAGCAATAATTGGTATACATAATAATGCATGTCCTGCAAAAACAAAATATTGATAAATCATCAACTATGTATTTTGATTCTGTAAAAAAAAAAATGGACACAGCAGGTAACATGCAAATTGGGCGAGTACGATTGCTCTTTGCAACTGAGGCTTATTCAGTGGGAACAGATGTACCCGATGTTGAAGGAATTGTTCATGCAGAACCACCACACTGCCTTGAAAGTAAGTGCTGAATGTCTTTGCATTACTGTAGATGCGACCCCCATGTGATGGAGGCTATTTTTTATGACATGCATACATTTAAAGCAGGTTTTGGCAAAAACATGTCAACAATGATTTCCATGAATTTAAAGTTTCTATTATAGCTGACAGAATGCTTGTTCTGGGACGGTAAGCAGACCTCCAGGATGGTTGGGAAAATTTATGCTAATAGTGCTGATTTCTTTCTTGGGTGGCGGTCCATAGAAGTCATGGTCTGTATGTATATGTCTCTCTCTGGATTCGTCAGTTGAAAGTCGGAGCGCACATAACTGTAGGTTTAACACAGTTGTGTTTACATTTCACCACATGAACATAATTCCACTAATGTGTTAATCAGTGCACATTAAATACTATGTTCGCGTTTGAACCCAGCTTATCTGCAAGAAATTGGTCGTGCGGGATGAGGATCGACGTCAGGCAGTAGCCACCTTGCATTACAACGCATCCGACATAACAAATGCTGTGAAAACAATGACGGATTCGATCCGTCAGTTATGTAAGACAGACTCGTGCCGACGTCTCCTTTTGTGTGAAAACTTCAATTGTGACTTGGTGTTTGACTCAGTCTCACATCTATGTTGCGACAATTGTGCTAAGCTGTGTGTCTGTGATAACTACCAAGCCACCGTAGTGCAAGAACGAACAAAGGAAAGCAGCGAACGTGATATCGAACAAGCAATATGGACATATTTTGGACAAGAAAACCGGGTGAGTCCCACTGGATTCACGCAAACATTGGCACGTGAAATCGGATCACTGGTTCGTTCTTCCCAGTGCTCCGAAGACATGGCTACCACGCTCAACATTCCGTGCGACGTTGCCCATAACGTAAAACATATCATAGATAGCTTTAAATAGTAGAAGTGTATAATTGTCTTTATGAAGAAGTTGTATTTGAATGTTATTTTCTCTGCTTTCTCGGAAGTGCGAAATGAAATATGTAACATATTTATCAAAATATGTAAATTGTGATAACGGCTACATTCTTACGTTATCTTGACGTTATAAATAGTAGGTTTAGATCACAATGTTACTAGATATATCCGGACAGATGACTTGATGGTTAATAAAGTATTGTAGGTTCACGGTTTGCATGCTTATCATATGGGGTGAGCTCACATGTTGTTGTGGCCCTTGAAGATGAGCATAGACAGCTTGAGCAGCCTGATACCTCCCTCTTTGTCCGGAAGCTTGACGAAATCCAGCAGATTCTGGCACAGAAGCCCCAGTTCCAGAACCATGTGATCGTAGTTTTTGACGGAATCTATGGCTTCCTTCTCAGCTTTCCTCCCTGAGGCTTTCACAGACAGTTGAATGATTTGTCCATCGGATAACTTCAGTGTTATGACAGAACCTGTGGAAGAGAGAGCATGTAGCGATGGCGGTTTGTTAGATGACGAAGTTCACTTTGTTCTTGAATGTCGCATGCATAAACATCTCAGGGAGAGCTTAAGCCCAAAGTATTTTGGAGACCAACGGGTAACCATATTGTCTGGCTGCGATAGTGTGTTGTTATTCTATTTTCGCTATCTCGTAACAAAATTTGATACAATTTATAAAGCGACGGAAAACAAGGGCCACATGGCCCCATTTACAGCAATAGATATATATATATTTCCAATGATTACATGCTTAAGGAAAGGCAATAGTTAAAGTATAGCTACATTGCCATACCGCAAAAGGATAAAACGCAAACACATACATGTTACTACAATAATAAAGCTTCACCAATATTAAAATCCCATCATATAGACACAAATTGCAGAAGTTTGTCTCACCTAACACAGGCTCTTCTTGTCGTAGTTTTTCATGGTATCCATGAAGCGAGGGGCCACAAATATGTCCACAATCTTAGCGAATTGTTCATCGTACCAGAGGCGCAGGCTGCCCTGATCCGGTACTGCTGGTGGCGGGTGTTTCGTTGGGGCGCTGTAAACGTCCGCCATACCAAAGTATTCCAAGACGGCTTCTACAATGCAAGAATTTGCGAGACTGTTGACAAAGTCTCTGTCCGCATCGTATGCCTTACGGACACCACTATCGACATTTGACCTTCCGATGCGAGTTTATTCTGCTTTCATCGTTCCCATCTGGTCACTGCTCTCGTCTTTGTACAGTGCTTTGAAGAACGACATTAAGAAGTTCATAAGCATGTGGAAAATCTCAAATTTTCAAGGGTTATTTATACTGAATACGAAGGAAAATAAATAAGGTAGTGATAACCTGGTTCACACTGAAGATCTGAAAAGTCCACTTGTTGCAAGATGGCTATTGATCCAAAGGCATGATGCATGTGGCCTTTTCTCTCGTCTGACGAGTCGTTCGTCAGATACTCTCTCTTTCCAATTGATGTTGTCGCCGCATAAGCAAAACCTACAAGGATTCGAAGAATACGTATGAAACTGTCAATGTCCATAGAAATGTGTTTATATGATACAGTGGTCCCTGCATTATACGGTCTATTATACGACTACCTCCGTTATCCGGTCTTTTCGCTGTGCACGGAACACTTTTACATGTTAAAGGCCCTTTATTAAGCGACATTTCGGCTGGTTATACGACCGACACACAATTTAATCCCTTTGTTAACTCACTACATGACGGCGCGGCGTGGTGTGGCAGTCGACCCAATTGGCTCTGAACAAACAACACATTGCCCTAATCTGACTGGTTGTTTAAAGTTACATGTGGAGCTGACCGTTGCAACGGCTGTACCAAAATAAACATAAACAGGAAATGTTACCTTTGACCACAAGCAGTGTCAACGGCAACCGCCAAAGAACAAGTGGCGCTCCGGACGCTTCTAGTGTTTCATATAATTTAGCGCTTGGGCCCTCTGTCGGTGGCACCGGTAAACGACTTGTGTAACCAGGTTTATGACGTTTCAAATCAGCACAAGTTTTCATTTTTGTGGCGGACAATTCATGAATTTGAAATGTTTTGCTCATTGGCAGATAATTGGTGAGCGATATGGTAGGTATTTATTGTCTGTTATGAACCTTAAGGCCTTAGGTTTGTGTTCTTATACGCAAATTTGGCATTCAAAAACAGCGAAACAACTCCACATGCAACGTTAAGAAGCAGACGTTTAAGAGCGCATCAATGTTATTCCAACCCTTTGTGTACACGTACACAACGGCTGGGAGATGCAAGCAAAATGAGCAGCGTGTCGATGCAATTTAACGGCACAGATCTGGAAAAAAAATTATCAGCATAGAAGCTTTGTTAGACTGAATGCTGATGCTATCATAGATAAGTGAGAAAGAGGAGCCAGAGCGGCATCAAAGACTCTGAAGCTTCGGAAAATAGTGTACGATGAGCCTTACAGACTGACGTTTGGCTGGTTCAGCACTGCACAGTCCAAGAACATTCCTCTGACGGAATAGCTCTTATATATTGATCTTCTCACTGGACCTAGACCTTCCAAGGGGTGGCTGTACAGCTTCCAGCGACGCCACAATATAAAAACATCAGTGCTGAGTGGAGAGTCTGCCGAAGTTAACTCGAAGACGATTGTTGATTGATGTTGAGCGAAGACTGCCCATCTCGGGGCATCCCTCTATTATACGACTCGTTCCCGTTAGGCGGTCTTTTCTGGCTGCAGAACAGAAGTCGTATAACGCAGGGACCACTGTATGTAACTATGATACTCTATCTGCTACCACTGGGAAAGTCAACACTTGAGCACTGGGACCAATGTCCTGATATTATTTATTATGATGGGTATATTGAATGATGATAAAAAATAGAATATGTCAAAGGATTTGCACCGATTGAGAGGCAGTATTTCAACAAATGAAAAAAAAATACTATTATGATAGATACCTTCTCCTCTTCTTAACCCACTCCACTATTTCAGAGTTGAAATCTCCACTAATTATCTCCAGTAAATTCAGACTACGATAATAAGAGACATAATCCGAGGGGTTGCAAGCGATCAAATACCTGAAATGTATGAGCTTTTGCACAATTAATAAAAGTATCATGTCTACAATTATGCATATAAAACTACGACAAAGACAGAACACTTGTGCTTACTTGAAATAAACTTAAGATGGCAACAACAGCACAGCCAGTATTATTATGACATGTTCATTTGCTGATGCTGAGACAACACCCTTTGCGGGTGACATGTGAAAGTCAGAAATTATTACATGTATTTAGTTCATAACATTTCTAAAATCTTATTAAAGACATATGTTGACTACCCTTATACAACAGGGTGCATGGGGGTTACTTCAAATAGACCATGCTCATTGTACAACACTTCGTAAAAGAAACTACAATACAAGAAGAGGTGGAAGTGGTCTTGTTGAGAGACGGCACACATGAAACTATACAAATAACACTACCCACTATCACCAGTACATGTGAACGGGACTGAATGACAGTCAAGGATACTCAATGAATACACATGATGTGGCGAGAAAAGCAGTGGCAAGAGGCTAAAGACCCATAGCAAGTGTAAAATGGTTTATAAATGTTTGTATGTTAAGCACCACTCTATGGATAGACCGAAAGTGCTACATGCAATCATCAACAACAGTGTGATGGAGTGGAACGTAGATGGAATGTCTATGAATAGGTCAGGAAGTCAAGCATATAAAAAGTGTAAAGGTGTATAAGCATGATATAGTGTGGTACTGCCTGTTGCAGTTACTACTTGCAGTTGTGCCTAGCAAATATATATAGTAGGACTACCACGACGACACAACCAATCAAATTACATGATATCTACATTTACCTCCGGCAATGACTCACTGACTGAAATAATTTAAAAAAGAGATGATACAATAAAACAATAATGGATAATGTAACCATAATATTATTCAGCTCTTATGAGATAATATCTGGCAAAAATCAAAGTGTGACAGATATGCATCATAATCACTGGTTGAAAAATAGTTATACTTTAATAAATGTATGATTACTTAACAATGTAATACCTGTTTTTATTACTTAACAATGTAATACCTGTTTTTATAATGTAATACCTGTTTTTATTACTTAACAATGTAATACCTGTTTTTATTATATAACAATGTAATACCTGTTTTTCATTAGTTACAATGTAATACCTGTTTTCATTACTTACAATGTAATACCTGTTTTTCATTAGTTACAATGTAATACCTGTTTTTATTACTTACAATGTAATACCTGTTTTCATTACTTACAATGTAATACCTGTTTTTCATTAGTTACAATGTAATACCTGTTTTTCATTAGTTACAATGTAATACCTGTTTTTATTACTTACAATGTAATACCTGTTTTTATTACTTACAATGTAATACCTGTTTTTATTACTTACAATGTAATACCTGTTTTTCATTAGTTACAATGTAATACCTGTTTTTATTACTTACAATGTAATACCTGTTTTTCATTAGTTACAATGTAATACCTGTTTTTCATTACTTAACAATGTAATACCTGTTTTTATTACTTACAATGTAATACCTGTTTTTCATTAGTTACAATGTAATACCTGTTTTTATTACTTACAATGTAATACCTGTTTTTCATTAGTTACAATGTAATACCTGTTTTTCATTACTTACAATGTAATACCTGTTTTTATTACTTACAATGTAATACCTGTTTTTATTAGTTACAATGTAATACCTGTTTTTATTACTTACAATGTAATACCTGTTTTTATTACTTACAATGTAATACCTGTTTTTATTACTTACAATGTAATACCTGTTTTTCATTAGTTACAATGTAATACCTGTTTTTATTACTTACAATGTAATACCTGTTTTTCATTAGTTACAATGTAATACCTGTTTTTCATTAGTTACAATGTTAATACAATTTAAAATAAACATTTCATATTACCTTTACATTAGTATACATACCTTCTGATCACTGAGTTGTCATAGAGCAATAAAGAGATGACCCTTTGCACACGGCTCAATTCATGGTTTCCTTCTTGAACTAGAATGCCATAAATTAGCCCCAACTTTGGCGCAAGCGACCTGATTGTTTCCAGTCTATTGACATCAACATGTCGTAGACTTAGTCAAACCAACAGATGCATAAGATGTGGAACTTAGCAAATGCTTCCTGCACAATTTCCATCCATTCCAAATTAACTAAGTCAGAATATTGTTTCGACATCAATGTACTGACAAAGCTATGCTTGCGATTTCCCATACTCTGTAATGTAAGAGCTTCTTTTTTCATCATATGATGAATGATCTCTGTACATAATTCTTCTGTATCCAGTATAGTTGCGACAAGAGAGTTATCATCTTTTTCCTGCACATATTGCTCAATGCCACTCCATTGAAGAGTTGATAGGTAAGTGGTTCTTCCTTCCAAGAAATTTTGATATCTTATTAAAGTTTGCTTCAGGACTGTGCCAGACAAATAGCTACCTGCTTGGATGTCATGTTTACTGGCACTTGTCACATAATCATGACCTGGTATGATGCCAAGTCCAGCACATTCTCTATTTTGACACTTGGAATACTTGGATATGCATCATGGCGGATCTCGAGGAGCGGAATCTTTGATGGTTTATAATTCTGCTGAACAGTTTCAACATTAAGTTGAACATCAGGTTTCGGCAATATCTCCCTGTGACTTTGTGTCATGGAAGGAGCTTCTCTGGACGTAGTTGCTTGAGGAGTTTTCTCAGCTGCTCTTGGGAACTTGTCTTGGCATCTGACACAAATACTTTCCTTCCTAGGAGAACTATACACTTTTGTAAGAGAAGGAATATTTTATACTTTTTGTGATAGAGGTTCTTCAGATGCTTTTTCTGTTGCTTTATATGGAGAAGCAATAGATTTTGGTGCAGTCCTCGGAGATGCAAATTCTAACTTTGTACGACATCTTTTTGGACTAATATCTTCATTCTTGGGTGTGACATGTTGAGTATTCCTCATACGATTTGCATTCACTCTCTGCACATAGCCGCATCTTGTTTTTCATTGTTATATAAAGTTTGCATTTTTCTATCGCAATTACGAAATCAATATCCGTCGATGTAATGCACTCCGCCATACCTCTCTAATAACTTTGGTAAATTTCGACATAAATTGACTGTAGAAGTCAATTTTTTTCTCGCTTTTATTCACATGTTTGAGACTAAAATCTTGTCCACATGCAACACAGAATTCCTTGGACTTGACAGGAGTTGCAGATGTAGCCAAGCCAGCAAAATTATTATCTTAAATGAAATAAACAAAGTATATAGACTCATATCACATGTATTCTTTGGATACATGAGATATACAACAAATACTACATAAAAAACTCTTATTTGAATAAAATTGAAAGCAGTGCATTCGTAAATAGTCCAGACACCAGCTACTATCTTGAGACTTTTCTCTAAAAGTTTTACTTGAGGCACTGTAATTTGTAAACAGACGGACAAGGGTACAGAAGGAGAGGGGGGAGGGCAGGGGTAGGTAGCCTGACACTTGTGGCGTTGCGGTCAGGCAAGGAGGGAGGAAGCCTAGATTGGCTGTGCGGGGCTTAGAGTAAGACCAGGGGCAGTAGGCAGTATACTTAGTGCAAATCACGGGCACAAGTGAAACGGAGGTCACGGATCACGAAAACAGTTGTTTCCAATCACACATCACGGATTTGCAGTTTTACCCAAATCACAATCACGAGAATTACTTCGATCTCGAATCACGTAAATAAGTCTCCTCAGTTCCCGATCACGATAATAATTTTAGATGCAATCACGGATCACGAAAAATGTATTATCTCCCCTCTATTAAGATTTAAGACTTGTCAGTGTTTCTTCGAATAAGACATTGTGACCAACATCGCTCCATTTGATTTTTCGCATTATCGGTGATTAAGTCACTATGAATGATTTCTGACACGTCTACCTGTCCTCATCGAGTTACACGAGTAACAAGTATCGTGTGCCGGTGTAACATAATAATCTGTCCGGCCGTGATAACCAGTCCGGCCACGCTTCTTCCATGTCACTAACCCTAACCAGAACCCTAATCCTAACCTTAACTCTAACCCTGACCCTGACCTAATCCTAACCTACCCGTAAACCTAACAAAATGCGCTATTTACATAGCAACCCCATTCGCTGCGCATGCGCACGTTAGCCGGACACTTTATCGCGGCGGACAGGTTATCATGCTACACCGGCACAGGCGCCGCAGATCGACAGACACAGGCCGGGGTGGGAAAGGGGGGTGGGGTCGCGCAACGCCTACATAGAACAAGTTTTACATATGCGGTGCGGACCCCCCAACCCCCGACCTGTGTCAGTAGATCTGCGGCGCCTGTGTGTGCCGTTGATGGCTTCCAAACCAAAGTTCCAGGTTCAGTGCGAGCGTGTGACTGTGCATTAACGAATCCAGAGGGGGGCTACTGCGGCTTAAACCCCCCCCCCCACTCCCACCCCCTGGTCAAGCCGCAGAAGCCCCCCTGCCGACAAGTTTAGCCCCAGAAAATAAATAAGCCTATCTATGTCCAGGACAGCAGCCTGATGCTGACGAAGGGCCAGAACCCACCCCCCCCCCCACTTCCGCTGACTAAGCACTGTAATCGCGAAATGCAAGCCCCCCCACCCCCTAAAGTGTGGATCCGCCCCTCCTGTGAGATGGGGCCCAGCACATCTCATAAGCCTATCTATGTCCAGGACAGCAGCCTGATGCTGACGAAGGGCTAGAACCCCCCCCCACTCCACTTCCGCTGCCTAAGCACTGTAATCGCGAAATTCAAGCCCCCCCACCCCCTAAAGTGTGGATCCGCCCCTCCTGTGAGATAGGCCCAGCTGCATCATGTATGTTTATTCCCGTTCATCTCTTGTGCCTTGCATGCATGCATGTCAGGGGCGTGTGCAGGAATCCTTCAAAGGGGGAACACATGAAATATTGCGACCAGGGGGGTGACACACTGATGAATTCTTGTGACCAGGGAGTGGGGGCGGGGTGGGGGGGGTGAACAAAATTGCGACCAAGAGGTCAGTTATTTTTTTGACGCCCGGGGGTGGGACACAGATATACTATAGTGTCTGAATTTAAAGGGGGGGGGGGGGGGGGTGCGCACGTGCCCCCTATGCCCCCCGTCGACACGCCCATGCATTTACAAATAATATGTCGAAAACGATTACTCCATTGTACGTGTCAGCTACTCTTAACTAAATTGTTACAACATTCTTTATGACAAGATTTCGGCCATACACGCCATAGCGCAGACCTACCCTCATGCACATACTGTCATACACCCAGAATGGACTCCCTCCCCCTCACACATACCTAGGAGGGACCCCCACCCCACCCCCACCCTTCCCCTCGCATTAGCATACATCCAGGACTGCCCGGGGCCCTCCCTCAGTAACACATATAGGAGGGACTTCCCACTTTACCCCACTCTCACACAACGAGGATGGACTCCCTCGGCCCTTCACACATACACCCAGGACTGACCCCCCTCCTTCTCATACATCTAGGAGGCACCGTGTAGGAGGCCTCAGCGAAAAGTCAAATGCAGGGATAATCCTGTTAGCGCAGGTAGTTTTTAGTCTATTTATGTCACAACGGACCGATACTGAGATATAATATTCTACCCTTGCCCATTGGACTGCGACTTTGCAGTCTAACCACCACGTCCTGCATATGAATCCAAGACTCTGGTCCCTACAGGCATCCGAGGTGTAACAAGGACAATGTCTTGCCCAACTAAGTGGAGATCTATGTATATCCTTTGTATCAACCTCTAGTAGGCAACCATTTGCAAGGGTGGCCCCTGGTTCGTCTTCCGTCGCCACCACTGTGATCTCTCTCTGTCCAGCCCTCTATGGACCCCTCCTAGGAACAACCCCTGAATACAGGGATCAAGAGTCACAAACTGCCTGGGAAAGTTAGGTACCCGCCATGGCTAAGACTCTATATTGTGAGGTTGTTCGGAGCCAATTGTCAAACGGGATGCGCCAAAGGGATAATCCCCTTGGCACAGGTAGTTTTTAGTCTATTTATGTTAGACCAGACTAGTACTGAGATACTACACACGAAGACCTCACCCAGGATGGACCCCCACCCCCGCACGCACCCCCATATCGGTATCGGGATCCGTTAGAAAGTCATGGATATTACTGGAATTTCTGGCTTATAAGTTGCACTGGTGAATAAGTCGCACCCACCTAATTTGAGAAATATTTAGGCCATATATATAAGTTGCACTGGTGTACAAGTCACACTGACTGTGTGAGATTCACCTGCGTGTTAAAGCACTGGTTTTCCTGTGTTCATGTTTGTTAAGACGAAAATGTAAGACGAAAATGTTCCATTTTCGTCTTATGTCGGTGTGTTCTGTTAGCATCTGTTTGTCACGCGGCGCATTATCTTTCGAACGCCTTCAGATATCAACTTCCAAATTCACAGAAAGATGCGGAGTGGCAATCGTCAGGCTAATTTCGTACATGGGCCATGTAGGTCAAAGGTCAAGGCCACAGGAATTTTTCGAAATTCGCTTAACCATTGAAAGATAGGACCAAAAACTGGCAAAATCGCTATAGCGTTCCCATTTTTTACTTAATGACGCTCAAAATTAATTCACGTATTGTGTTCACAGGTACCTTGTATACGGTGTTTCAAATTTGAAAATCCTCCGGATAGTTCTTCTGCAAAAAAATTCCCAAAGTTTAACATGGGATCCCACGGCAGCATTTTGGCGGGAACATGGTCTCAATTTCTCCGTGAAGGTTACAAGTGAGACAAACGTCACCGGGCGTGATACATGACATCGGGCACGAATAACTATATTGATCAAGGTCACGCTTCCAAGGTCAAGGTCACAGCAAGGTCAAGGTCACGAAACAGATTTTCCCGCGTAACTCCGTTAATATCGGGTCTAGAGATTCACTAGTTGTTTGAGAGTATTCGTCAGGGAAAGGCGGTGACGCAGTACTCGCTCAGATTTTTCCGGATACTGAACGATTTTCGAGTAATCGGCCAATCAATATTCAGCGTACGTGTCAAGTGGCGTTTTGAACTTTGCAAGGCCATAACTCGGTCAATATTTGAGCTAGGGAGCCCAGATTTGGCATGAATGGAGAGACAAATGTGAGCTAGGTGAATCGAAACCACCTCAGAATTGCTCTAGGACGCTTAGTTTGGCCGCTAGAGCGCTCGCAAGAGGTGCACCTCCCTTCATGCCGACGCTCCCATTATGAGTCAACGGCGATATGGACCGGCACTCTTTCGGGGTTGCGATGGCCGCCGTTCGCTTAATACCGACGCTAGAGAATCGGGACCGGTTGCAAAAGACGGGCAAACGTCGACTTGGGTATGGGAACGGCCTTCGTTTTTTGCCTATTACGCTTAGTTCCGCCGCTAGGGGGCTCCGTAATTCAGCGATGACGAGTCCGAGAAGAACGAAGAAAAATATGAAAACATAAGTTATGTTTTTTAAATTTGGCGACTAACAAAAAAGGCTGGAATTCCGGCCCTTTATAAAATGGAGGATACCCGTTACCAGCGGTCTGTTTCGGACAGGCAGGCTGGTTCCCAGCGAAACATGGAGCCATGCGCTGGGCGGCTGGCTGGCTGGCTGGCGGGATGCGGGCTGCTGAGTTGATGGACGTGATGCGGGAAAAAAAACCCAGGGCTGCCGCCACACCCGCTCCCCCCGCGCCCCATACACACCCACACACGCAGACGGACTGTTCAGCTGCAGCAGACGCCAGTCTGGGCGATACATATACACTAACTCTGCACTCACTATAAATAAGCCATGGTCGGTGTACACCACATGCTAGCAACTGGGCACTCATCACTTGACCGCGACGCCTGAGGAGGAGGAGGAGGAGGAAATAGAGATTCACAGCAGTATTTTGCCATGTCCGGCCTACTATGTCGGTGGCGATTCAGACGGATAGTGTTCCCCCTGGCGGCGTCTATCCTGTGCTTCTCCCTCTTCCTGCTACAGCCAGCGTATGACGTCACCGAGGACGATTGTACCGCCCAGGATTTCACATCCTTCCCCGCCGGATACCCCGCTCCGTTCGCCGCCTCCGCCACCGCCGCCGCCATGGAGCAATTCTCCGCCGTTCCCAAATTGAAACGGGAATACATGGATATCAACACTCTGGCGGAGCCATCGGATATTCCCAACGAGAATAGCACCTTCGTCGTCTACGTCCACAGCGCCGCCGGGCAAGACAGCTTGCGGCAACTCATTCGGCGAACGTGGGGCAACCCCCGTTACTATAGCAACGTCTTGGTCTTCCGAGTGCATGTGTTTTTCGTGGTAGGTGTCCCACTGCGGCTGTCGCCACCACTCAACGGTACGGGTTTGGAAGCGCTATTCGAGGAAAGCCGCCAGTTTAAAGATTTATTAATAGGCAATTTCTCAGATTTTTACGACAATCTAGTCTTCAAGGGATTGACGGCGATGAGTTGGATTGCTAGATATCTGCCGGAAGTACGCTTCATCCTCAAATGTGATGACGACGTCATCGTGAATACGTTTGCCTGGATGGAGGAGGCGAGGTTGCTAGCAGCTGAGGGGAGAGAAAAGGACACTATTCTCTGCCACCCCTGGGCCAATCCCCCAGTGCTGCGTACGGGAAAATACCGAGTTTCCCGCAAGGAATACCCATTGCCGCTATACCCACGCTTCTGCAGCGGAAGCGGCTACCTCATGACGCGAGAGGTTATGGCAAACCTCTTGCTCGGCGTTCCCCAAACGCCATTTCTCAAGCGTGACGATGTCTTCTTTACAGGCCTAGTGGCTTACCGCATGAAAATCCGCAAGTGTCATGCCGTTAACCGCACCAGGACCTTCTGGTTTCTCGAAAGATCGGACTGGTTCACCCCAAGCGAGCATGTATCATTAGACGTACCCCCTTCCCGCCACCTACTGATTCACTCCGCCAAGCTATACCGGCCCGAGGCGGTGGAACGTTACTGGAAGGAAGTAGTAACCGAGTCTGCCTCAACCACAGGGGCAGATCTAGCAATTTGAAAAATAGGACATAACGAGTCACTTGTTACATATCAGAAGTATCCTGTTGTGTGGTAGGTCACTTGCAAATTAGTAGGATCCCGTTATATAACAGGTCTCTTGTTATGTTGAAATATCCTGTTGTATATCAGGTCACCTGTAATTCTAGAAGGATCCTTAGTTTAGGTTAGATTACAGGCATATTTGTAAAAAAAATTATTATATATATATGAGGGGTAACTTTCACTTATAACTTTAAAAGGATAATGTCATATTACGGGTGTACAGGCAGAATTTTAATAATTGTTATATTCTTGAAAAAACAGTCGAATCGGTTTCAAGGGCATTCATTTACCGTGCAGTTTATTTCAAAGAATGCGTTTTCAATAATAAAACATGAAAATAACGAGCCTTGCGTACTTACTTCAGCAAAATATTATACTATTTCCAAAAAAATTAGTCCCCGGCACTGATTTGTAGATATGTGCGGGGGATTTATTCATCAATCTGTGCAGCGCTGTGTGTGTAAATGCATTGAGATAGTAGGCGGCAACAGAGATGTAACAGGAACGGATGTAAACACCCGCCCCATTATCGCTCGCTTCGAAAAGTAGAAAGACAAGAAGAAAGTCCTGGGTTTAGCGGCGAAGAATCTTCGTGGATCGCCCCTCAAAGTCCATGAGGACTTCAGCCCCCGGGTGAGGGACATTCGTCGGCAGCTGATCCCACACTTGAAGTCGTTTCGCGAGAAGTATGCGCCAAACGTGAGGCGAGTCGTGCTTCGGTATGACAAACTAATCGTTGGCCGAGATGTGTACTCCTTGGATGACAGTGGAAACCTCACCCAGATGACAGGCTCTGAAGACCGATCTCCATAGGACAATGGCAAAGGCCCACACCCATGGGAGGCACGCCCATGCGGTGTGACAAGGGTTAATGAAAACTTTAATGATGAAATTATGGACATGATAGATCTAAATAATTCAAGGATACTTTCTGATACTCTGGATTCCACTTTACCAGTGATAACACCAACAGCAGGTAAAAATCTATTTGTGCTCCCTTGGAATGTCAATGGATTAATTTCCAAACTACAAGATTCAGACTTTATGTAGTTTATTACTAAATTTGAGATTATATTTTGTAGTGAGACATGGGCACAGGTATCAGATAACGACCAAATATATGTTCATGATTACTCTTGTTATTTAAAGCATTTTCCGAGATTAAGCCACTTTGGCCATGCTCCTGGTGGAATTGTGCTGTTTATCAAGGAATATCTTTGTCAAGGTATCAGAATTATCGAGACGAATACAAAATATGTCATCGCTATCTTACTTCATCATGAATTTGTTGGCTGGTCAAATGACATTATACATGTGTTTGACATACTTACCACCTGAGGGATCTACATCATACCAAAATGAAAATTATGGCATAGAAATTCTAGAATATGTGACATTTTCTTTGAAAAATTCCAGTGTGATCAAGAAAGTTCCTCCAATTTACCACGTAAGTCACAAGATTCTGAAGGAGCCATTAACACGTTTGGTTTTTCGCTGATCGATTTTTGTAAAGTAGCAGGTTTGCATATATTAAATGGCCGGTCAAGTAGTGACCCTCAGGGATCTTTCACTTATATTGGTCCAACAGGTTGTAGTTTAATTGATTATGTATTGTTACCCGCAGACATGTTTTATGACTGGGATATTGATCTCAAAGTGTTAAGTAATACAGAGTCAGATCACATGGCAATTTACCTTTCTATTGGTTTTCCTAGTACATCAGTTAAAAATGATTGTTTTGAATGTACCAAGTTTAGGGAAAAGTTTACATGAAAAGATTCACACTTAGAAAGTTTCAAGTGCTGGTTAGAAGATGACAACTCTCTGGAGGTTATAAGAAATATTGAATTCAGTCTCTCTGAAGGTGATATCGACCAGGCGGTAAACAATTTAACTCAGGTGCTGCAGTATGCAGCTGAAGGTATGAGATCACACTGCAACCTGCAACCTGCAACTGGTAGTTTGACATAATGGTGTGTCAAAGTGTCAAGAGATGTAGAAACCATGCTTTAAATGTATTCAGGTATAACAATACTCAACAAAGTCTTGATGAATACTTGTCTGTTAAAAGAAAATTTAAGAGACTGCACTATTGAGAAAGAGAGTTGGAGATGCAGACAGAGGGATAAACTTAGGAGTGAGATGAAGGACAAAATAACTTGTTGGAAAGCTATTAAGCAACTCAGGAACAAAAAGACTGCCGTATCTCACCTACAATGTGGAAGACATACTTTAATAATTTACTTGGAGGGAACCCAGATAAAGATATAGACACTGATTCACAAGAAAATGTAGACGCAATGTTAGTTGATCATGATTCTTATTGTGAGAAATGCCAAGCTAACGAGCCAGTTGTACTTAATGAGATTATAACTCATGATGAAGTCAGTAGAGCCATAAATGACCTGCCCAATCAAAAGGCACCTGGTATTGATGGTATTGTGAACGAGATGATTAAGGGAAGCAAGTCTGTAATGCTACCATATATTTGTGAATATCTTTAATAGGATTATGGGCTCAGGGTATTTAATTATCCTGCTTGTTGGTGTGAAGACATGATATCTCCGTTACATAAAGCAGGTTCTATAAATAGTGTGAATAATTACAGGGGTATTTCACTATTACCCAACTTGGCTATATTATTCACCGAAGTTGTAAATGAAAGGTGTGTTACATGGGCAGAAGACTCTGACAAGTTTCTTGAGGAAGTGGCTGGCTTCAGGAGGGGGAGGAGTACAGTAGATCAAATTTTTACACAACAGGCTATGATTCAAAAGTACTTGTCAAAAGCAGGGGGAAGATTCTACTGCGCATTTATTGTTTTTTCGAAAGTTTTTGACAGGGTTCCACACAAGCAACTATGGTTCAGACTATACAGTGAGGGGGTGCATGGTGATATAATGAAAGTGTTACAATCAATGTATACCAAACTGCAGTCCTGTGTGCAAACCTCTAAGGGTCTTACCGACTCGTTTACCAACAATATTGGTGCTCGGCAAGGGTGTATATCGAGTCCCTTCCTCTTTGATATATATTTAAATGAACTTGCATATACATGTAAGAAGGCTGGCTGTGAGGGTGTGTATGTGAATGAGGTCTTCCCTAATGTAATTCATTTAATGTTTGCAGATGATATTGTTAATGGAACGGACACAGTGGGTCGTTTACAGAAACATACCTAGCCGTGTAGACCTAGACGTAAGTGTGCGTATTTAAAAAGAAGAAACCACAAAACAGTGCATTGTCTTGATAAAGAACGAAAAAACTGTGCATTCTCTTGATAATGAAGACTTGCTATTAATATTAGAGAATTATTGCACTACGCATCCCGATCCGTTAGCGCCGATACGTTTACGTTTCGGTTTTCCACTCTCATGCGGCGCATAAATGAGTTACTGCAGTCGGTGTTCAGGCGACCGTATGGCGACGGCCGGCGTTCTTTAATAACGAAAGCGATTCCAATAGAAACAGAATAGAATACAACTAGAAAACACAGTTGTGATGTTTTAGTGTTCTGTATATTTATATTACTTCTTTCGCTATCTTACCTTTAATCCAATAAAAGCACAAATTGTAAAACAGAGCAGTTTCTTTAGGACTAATTCTGCGATGGATTATGACAGATGATGAAATAACCATTTCCAAAAAACACTGGAAATGGTTATTTCATTCATTTACATTTATGAACAGTTTTTCCACATGGAACAAGCTCTTCAACAAACAGATTTAAAGCTGAAACTTCTTATTTAAACAACACTTATATTATAAATGTGAAACCATCTAAACAGTTTACATCTTCATTGAACAATTACTTTTCATATAGGTTCTAATCCCTAATCAGGATCTGGCCTGGACATTAATATTTTTAAATGTAGTGGGGAACTACGGTTACACCTGAATAAATGAAAGTAACGCATCAATGATATATGTATGTAAGGTTCTTTTTGCAAAGTTACCACCCTTCAAAAGCTTCTGATATTCATTCGGATTTGGATGGTCCGTGTATGTACCTGCCATTCATTTTTCATTGCAATGGGAAATAGAAAAAGCAAAATGTTTACTCATTTTCTTTTGCCTGTTTCAAATGGGTAATGGGAAAAGGACATGTCTTCCTATTTCCTTTTACACATATCAAATGAGTAATGGGTTAAAGATACATCTTTCCTTGAACCATTTCCCCTTGCAAAACGATAATGAAAAATGGAAACAACAAACCCATTTCCTATTACTCATTTGAATGTGCTGACTAGCGCACGGAAAACGGGGAACCAGGCAGGACGGGAACAGGGTGCGGTGTGGAGGTGGGGATAGGGAGAGGGGTTTTGGTGGGGGGGCGGGGATGGGGGTGAGAGTCGACGGCGCGTGCTGGCGTGGCCATGCAAACTGCTTGACAGGAGATTCGCCGGAGAGGGGGGGGGGGGGGGGCGCTATTACACAGATCTGGTAGAGGGTGTCGCTGGTGCTCCTTGATGCCTGAGAGAACGGATATTCATGATGAAAAAGCTACCCCTATAGAGCGGACAGTTGTGATAAATAAAGATAAAACTGATACCCGTACGAAAAAGAGATACGAATTTCAACTGGATCACTGGAGTTAGTTTTCAGTTGAAAGCGACTTCAGTTATTGCCCAGCTGAAGAATTGACAATTAACTCATTCGCATGATAAATTCTAGTTGAAAAATAATTGCTCAGTTAGCTTTCTGCTGAGGACTTCCTATAATGCAGCTGCGACTGTGTGTGTGTCTGGGGGTGGGGGTGGGGGGGGGGGGTTACATAGAGCACGTTTCCGGGAAAAATATTAAATCGAGCTGCGACATCCCGGGAACGATACAATGCTGGTGATTAGATCATGCAGCTCGGGCTGGGACATGTTGTATTTTATATGTCGAAAGTCAGTTTTCAGATTTACGGTGCCCAAAATCATTCCAACCTTCGTCGTGGTATCTTTTTCATCACACATGTCTGCTCTCTCAGGCATCAAGAGGCACCCGCGAAACCCCACCCCCTATCAGATCGGTACAAGAGTGTCCCCTTCTCTCTCCCCCCCCCCACGGGTTCCGAAACTGAAACTTTCTGTTCGCAAGAAAATAAAATGCTCCATATTGTTCTCGCATATTTCGGTGAGTCCCTTGCCCGGAGATCTTAATCAGGTAAATCCCCAATATACGTTGCATAACTGTCATTGTCCAATTTGGCCATTTTTGTTCGCCAATTGGAAAATATTAACTCTCGCTAAACACAAATCGCGTACTTTTCTCTCACTGTCCATATGACATGGGCGGCACACCCACACCACTGCAGTGCCTCCGCCCTTCCCCCCCCCCACGCCCCATCGTGGGGAAGGCTCGGTAATTAGGTCACACTGGTGTATGCGGTTGTCAACCAGCTACGAAATCGCTGGACATGTGCAGTCATGGCTACCTTTGAAGCCAACCCCGGCCGCCGCCAAAAAAACGGAAGCCTTTCGTGTGTAGTGACGCGGGAAATCTAGAACATGCGGAAATACACGACTATGCAAATCAAGGTTCGGAGTTGGTCGGAATCACGTGACTAGGGAGACGACAGGGGTTTCGGCGCGAAATATGGACAGTAACTAATTGGACTTTGACAAGTACGGACTAACGTAGCTGTAGGTCGACAGACTGACGGACATTTACCTTATTTTATACAGACGCCCATACCATAAATATTCCCAATACTTATGTAGAAGCAAAGCTCCATATGATGTTGGTCGGTACAGAGGTGATGTGTGAAGCTTAGGTAGTCTTTTCGTCAGCGCCATCGACGTTCTACGCAAGTCTACTGTAAAACCTTTGGTAAGTGATCTTGGACCGAGTTCATTGTGATGTCGTTATTGTTATTGGATTAGATCGCATGTATAATGTATGAAAACTGTAAATATACTACACGTGTCTGACATCGCAACTTTTAAGGTCACACTAGCACGCGCCGTCTACCCCCCCCCCCTCGCCCATCCCCAACTCCACACCCTGCCCCCGCCCTGCCTTGTTCCCCGTTTTTCGTGCGCTAGTCAGCAGGTATAGGTGAGGAGAAGTAGAAACACATGTCCTGTTCCCATTATCCTATCCATAAACAACGCACTGGATGTTCCTTGTTTCAAACACCATCGCAACATCGCTGCGTAACAAATCTTTTCAGTATCCAAAAATTTGAACGATTGCATCTTATTCCACATTCAAATGACAATATCGTCTGTATAATGACACATAATCCATGCGAAGTAGCCTACGCGCCTTGATGCGAAACACGACATCATTCTTGCAATCTGTAGATGAACTAAACTTGTAGCTGCAGGGTCCGACGTTCTTCCATGTCTGGGCGAACCATTGTTTCAGCATAGCTCACGTATGACTCTCAAGCCTACCATTGCTACAATAACATATTTCGTGGGTTCTAAGACGGCAGATGGACCGGCTGCAGGCAGCTATTGCTTTTGTAATTGAGAGTTGCAATGTACATTTTAAAAGGACACATCTTCACGCTACTGGGAGCCGCTGAGACTCACAGTACCTCTAAGATAAAAGCGGCTATTCTCGAACCAAATGCGAATAACCCGTTGTAACGTTGGTTGGTGACATATCATTTTTTTTTATTGCATGATGTACCACCAGAGGTACAAGGAAATACCAAAAAAATTATTGCATGAATAAATCAGTGTTAATTTTTTATCAGTGTGCTTTCAATGAGAAAAATGACCAATATTCAAAAAAATTACATTTAAATAGCATTAAATAACTAAATCTTCCATACTGTCTAAATACCAACGGTGACCTATGGATTTTGTTCGATAAATGCAATCTTAGGGGCCTATTCTGACCATGAAATCAATATCAGTGGTAGAAGTGAATAGCCACTTTTATCTTTAAGTCAGAGCCGTGTAACAGGTCATTCTGGAAAAGATATGTATGCTTACTCGGCTTGCGCCTCGTACATTCTTTTTCAAGAATGTACTGTTACATGGGCATTCTCCTTACCAGAACGTTCAAAATGCATGGCAATTCGACAGTTATCGATTGCATATATTTCTCCTGCCGCCTTTTAACGAGGGACAGTATGACGACATTGGTCATGTCATTTCTACTGAAGGTGTCACATAGGCCTATGTGTCACGGGATCGATTTTGACAGTTGTCACTTGGAGTTAGTTTTCGTGATTCTCTCCTTAGATTTAAAGAATAGGGACTCTGTGTGTATTCCAGGTCTACTTTATACGTTTTCCTACCTTGATATCTGCTAATTTCCACTGACAGTGTCTTTCTAACTTACAGATTAACTTTTATTATCTGACAGTTGTGCTGTGTTTAGTTTTGAATCGCGCACATGTCGTCTGCCGGAATTGTTTAGCGTCCTTGCCCTTGCTTTGTGTTGCATTTTGGGAGCCGTAGACTCCAGTATTTAAGCCCTGTCGCGAGGTTTGTGTCCTCTTTGCTGTCGTCCATGGAGGAGCTGTGGACACCACAGCCTGTGGTGGAGGCGCTGCCTTCTTTCAGGTATACTTATTTTTCAGTCTCTGTCTTTCAGTATCAATTCCATTGGAGTTTAAAGGGTCATTTTGGCCAAGGCCCAAATTCTATTTATGTAGGCGAATTGCTAGGGTCGTTTTTCAAGGTGTATCTTTCCTGTATATTGTTATTAGTAGATTTATTGTACGTCATTATGCACCCGTGCAGGTTTTGGACGTACGCATGTTCCTTTAAATGGTCTGTTCGTGGAGTGTTCATCCGCAATGGTATAGTTCTCTCTTTTGTTCTGACTTTTGTTTAAGCCTGTGCCACTAGTTGTTCCTGTCTTGCGGACTAGTATCTAGTCTATGCCTGATTATCTTGATCTGAGCCTATGTTGGGTCGTTCTATCAACGATTAATTGCTGTACTGCATGTTCTGTCTACGCGCATTCATTCTACTGCGATTTTTTTTTGGCGCGAGATTCCGGGTAACGCTTCTAGGTTGTCGCCGACAAATTAGTGCCATTTTAGTTCATAAGGTATCTACGGTAAATTATTTTGCGATGTACTTGTATTGTTTGACTAAGGCTGGACGCCTCCCATATTGCTTTTGAGAGAATTCATATGTGAGATTAACAAATTACATTATGTTGGCACGCGATGTGACTCTCGCAGTAATTTTGCCAGTTTTTTCGCCTATATAAGGGTGGTGCAGGCGGCATTCGATCCCTTTGACCCCTGCAGTCCTTTTTTTTTTTCTAAACATCCGCCTCCTCTTTTCTCCGCTGTTTTTATTGTTATTTTTTGGTGTGGGCGGTTTGGCCCCCACCTTTGCGCGTTTTATATATAGTTTATGGGGTACGTAGCGTTCATATAGTCAGGGTATACCTTGCTACGTTATCCCATTTTCGTCATTTTCATAATAAATGACATTTAAATGGCAGAATAGGGATTTGCGTTGTTTTTCGCGCAAACTGAGCAAGTAGCTGCTCTCACACCTCATGAGATTCCGCCGGCATAAAGGTGTTTTCATGTTCTCTATTTTTAAAGCCATTTGGAGAGTAAGCTTACACACGTGGTGTTTACATGTCTAGACAGCTAGTTGTCTCACGTACGTGGTGTCATGAATTATAAATAGTTTGTAATAATTCCTATAATCCCTATACCTATTATAATTTTGTAATCCTGTGCTGCCTTCTTTCATAATAAACTTTCAAAAGTTTCAATCCCTGCCTGGTCCATTTTATTATTTTATTTATTTTGTGCGTTATCTCACACCCCTCGACCCGTTACATGTGTTTAATAATGCAGGATCAATGTTACAAAAGACATTGCAAAGAAGACATAAACCATTGAGCATATAATTTGAAATTCGTTCACTTTGCATGTGATGAACGTGCCCAAATCAGTAAAGATAAGTCCTGGATTGATAAGCAAGAGCAAGAATGCTTGGTAGGCTTGCCTTCACTAAAACACTTCGTCGCTTGTTAACTTTGCCACTTCTTCGTGCGTTATGTCACGTTATGTTCTAGCGCACATCCGCCGGTACGGATTGTTATTTTCTTAATAACTTCTCGTCAAATAATTATGGCTGAAAGAGATTCTTCGTTCTATGTTGAGAGCGGTATTCACACTTCCGGGTGCCGGAAATATTTGTAATACTCAATATGCAAAAGATGTATTTAGGTGCATTTTGGACCATGGTGAACCAGATAAAACTCATATCGGCTCTCCAAAGGGCTCTCTAAAGCAAAATACATTATCTTATACGTTGCACGAAATAATTAAAAACACGTAGTCGCAATAAGACCTTCTTTGAGGCGCCTGGAACATGAAGAACATAACGATTATCAGTCAGATGAAATTTTCTGCCAAACACACGTAATTGTCCGTCATCTGTTTGATACTTCATTAGCTAATAAGAAAATAACCAGTTCATCGGTTAAACATTTTTTTTGCTGCCCACCCCCACAGCCGTCCGCCAGCCTCACGGACCCCTGTCGCTCCGCCCCACACCCACCCGTCAGACTCCTGCACTCACCCCCCCCCCCCCGCCCACCAACACCAACCAGACTCTGCACTCCTGCTCGTCGCCCCCGCCCCCCCCCCCCGGCCTGATACCCATCGACACCCACCGACATGGCCTCTGCCACATCATCCCCCCCCCCCGTTCAGGCGGCAATACATGGCACACATTTATGAAGTGTGTGAAACAAACTATAAGTTGTACAAGACCGGTCGGTCTTGTAAGGTAGAAAGTGCACTCGACCGACTGTGATATCACCAGACCGGATGAGGGCATGCAGAGTGAAGATCACCCTCCCCCTCCGACATTCCCAGCCTTAACATTTGGTTTTGGCGGTTTTCGATTTGCGTCGCGACCCAATGAATTGCGTCATGTATGGCAATATGTATTTATGTGTAATATGTCTCAGACAAAAATGTAGGTACAAATTATATGATGTCAAATATTTGCTAAATACAAAGGACATGAGGATTTATATAAAGGCATGTAAAATATTAAGTTGTTAAAAAAAATAAAAATGTTTTTATTTTTATAAGTGTTATTATTATTCAAAGCTTTACTTAAATAATGCTTAGTTATAACTTTTCAAAGCCTTGATGATTGATATCTTGATTTGGACAAAACAATCTCAGAGATATAAAACATATACGCATCATAAGTTTGAGATACTTTTAGTCTTGATTGTAAAATGCAAAAAATCTAAGATGGCGCATGTAAGTATATTGCTTAAATAAATCATGTAGAACATAAAACGAAAGGTAAATTTTGTGAAAATCGGCAAGTTTCATTGATAAATACGTACAATATACAGTAATTATTATTCAACGAAAAAAAACACGCATGCGTACGAAATATGCGATCTCTTTCGCATTCCTCAGTGGAGGTTGACTTCCGGTGGAACTCATAACAGAATGGGATTCAGATATAGATTTTATCATTTTTTACATGTGAGGTATCTAACGAGCTTGCAACGCTCGCTATAATCTGACCTCATCCAAGGATCCTTCTGGTATTACAGGTGACCAGCTATACAGGATATGTCTAATATAACAAACCTGTTACATAACGGGATGCTACCAATTTGCAAGTGATCTGTTATATATAACAGGATACTTCTGACATGTAACAAGTGACTTGTAATGTAATGTATCTTGTCGTCAAAAATAAGGGACATTTTAACGCCCCAGGCTTGTAGAAAGCTCCTAAAAATAGACCTCCCACCCCTCGGTTGGAAGTTTTCTGTAACCCCCCCCCTTTTCAAATTGCTAGATCCGCCCCTGTGGTTGAGGCAGACTCGGTTACTACTTCCTTCCAGTAACGTTCCACCACCTCGGGCCGGTATAGCTTGGCGGAGTGAATCAGTAGGTGGCGGGAAGGGGGCACGTCCAATGATACATGCTCGCTTGGAGTGAACCAGTCCGATCTTTCGAAAAACCAGAAGGTTCTGGCGCGGTTAACGGCATTACATTTGCGGATTTTCATGCGATAAGCCACTAGGCCTGTAAAGAAGACATCGTCACGCTTGAGAAATAGCGTTTGGGGAACGCCAAGCAAGAGGTTTGCCATAACCTCTCGCGTCATGAGGTAGCCGCTTCCGCTGCAGAAGCGTGGGTATAGCGGCAATGGGTATTCCGTGCGGGAAACTCGGTATTTTCCTGTACGCAGCACTGGGGGATTGGCCCAGGGGTGGCAGAGAATGGTGTCCTTTTCTGTGCCCTCAGCTGCTAGCAACCTCGCCTCCTCCATCCAGCCAAACGTATTCACGATGACGTCGTCATCACTTTTGAGTATGAAGCGTACTTCCGGCCGATTTCCAGCAATCCAGCTCATCGCCGTTATTCCCTTGAAGACTAGATTGTCGTAAAAATCAGAGAAATTGCCTATTAATAAATCTTTAAAGTTACATGTGGAGCTGACCGTTGCAACGGCTGTACCAAAATAAACATAAACAGGAAATGTTACCTTTGACCACAAGCAGTGTCAACGGCCACCGCCAAAGAAAAAGTGGCGCTCCGGACGCTTCTATTGTCTCATATAATTTTGCGCTTGGGCCCCCTGTCGGTGGCACCGGTAAACGACTTGTGTATACACGTTTATGATGTTTCAAATCAGCACAAGTTTTCATTTTTGTGGCGGACAATTCATGAATTTGAAATGTTTTGCTCATTGGCAGATAATTGGTGAGCGATATGGTAGGTGTTTATTGTCTGTTCTGAACCTTAAGGCCTTAGGTTTGTGTTCTTATACGCAAATTTGGCATTCAAAAACAGCGAAACAACTCCACATGCAACTTTAAACTGGCGGTTTTCCTCGTAAAGCGCTTCCAAACCCGTGCCGCTGACCGGTGGAGACGACGGCAGTGGAACACCTACCACGAAAAACACATGCACTCGGAAATCCAAGACGTTGCTATAGTAACGGGGGTTGCTCCACGTTCGCCGAATGAGTTGCCGCAAGCTGTCTTGCCCCGCGGCGCTGTGGACGTAGACGACAAAGGTGCTATTCTCGTTGGGAATATCCGACGGTTCCGCCAGAGTGTGAATATCAAGTTGTTCCAGTTTCAATTTGGCTACCGCCGAAAAATGTTAACGGCCGACGCGGTGGCGGATGCGTGGAGCGACGTGAAATCCTCGTCGGTGCAATCGTCCTCGGTGACGTCATACCCCGAGTGGATGCGGCACAGGGAGAAGCACAGGATATACGCCGCCAGGGGAACACTATCCGTCTGAGTCGGCACCGACATAGGCCGGACATGGCAAAATACTGCTTTGAATCTCCTCCTCTATATAACCTCCTCCTCCGCCTTTGTACATGCGATATGTGAATAACTGTAGACAGCGTTGGAAGGACATATGCGGTCGAATATCGCTATTTTCGCTTCTTTTTTTTGCTTTATTGACTGCATCTTTGTTGGACTGTTATATTCTTCCTGTACACACCTCATATTTCTTGAAAGTTGAAGAGCAAAGACAGTCGCTTTTAGAAAAATCTATATACTTCTAAAGCACAAGATAATCAAGAAGTTATACGCTACTTGAGCAAAGCTAATATAAAAAATAAAGTTACAGATGATAAAGGAATAAATCTGAGCAAATAAATTTTCAAAGCAGAATGTCTGGATGCAATAACAAACAATCTAAAGAAAAACAAATCCCCAGGCAATTATGGTCTAACGGCTTTTTTTTCGCTAGTGTCTAAGGACACATATTATACCTTTTCTTGTAGATGTTTTAAACGAATGTCTAGAAGACAGAATATTATCAAGATCTCAAAGATCATCAATAGTGTCGCTTATATTTAAAACAGGTAGTAGTGAGGATATAGCAAACTATAGACCAATCAGCTTGTGTAACGTTGATTATAAGATTCTCACCTTCTATCCGACGTCATTTTGCACGCTAACAAAGATAATAACCCTGGCGCTTTGCTATTTCTAGATTTTAAGAACGCATTTGACACTTTGGAGTGGAACCTTCATATATAAAACCAGGAATGTTTTTAATTTCGGGGAAAAATTCATTCAAAAACACCTTTATAAACACCGAACTGCAGAGGGAAGACGCTCGGGGGACGCACTCTGCCGGCAGAGGGAGCTCGTTCCTCACATCACCTCTGCCCCACGTCACCGCCCACCTCACGATTGACCCCAACGGTCCTGCGGTCACGAATGGTGTTAGCGTTGTCAAATGATCACAATGGAAGAGTTACGCGAGAACATATTTCAAAATAACACGGGGTCAAAATTGAAGACGCTTCACGCCTTTGACCGCACTCGAAAATATGGTTCGAAAGTAACATGGCTTCAAATAAATCAAACTCAAATGCATTCGCCAGGGATGGTACCAGTGGCACAGTAAATGCTAAATAGTGGTGTATTTGATGCCAAACTGCAAATTTTTCTTCGATTAGATTTATTTCAATTTTTGCGTATGAAGGATAATTCTGATGGTTAAATTTAACATGAGGCAGAGGGATTCTGGCGCAAGCGTAACGCCCTCTGCCAGGAGATCGGGGGATGGGGACGGTTTGTAAATTTACGCTGGCGTTGTATGGAGACGGCAAAGCAGGGTCGTGTTCCCAGATCACGAAAACGAAATTTCTTTATTCTCAGGGCACGTTAAATTAAAAGCGTACCTCTCCGCATGCACTGGAAAGTAAATTGACGATTTCTCGATTCACGGTTCTTTAATATAAAAATTCCCAGTTCGCAATTGAAAATCCTTGATCACGGCGGTCGACTAATACCCTATTCCCAGTTTACGAAGAATTATGTTCCTCATTCCCAGTTCACGGGGAAATGAAATGCTCAATCACGAGGAACGCAAATACCCCTTGCCCCCCCCCCCATAACACCGCATTTGGATGGCTCCTCGGCGATATAAAAGGACATCACGTCACTGCACAACAACCTCTGTTGTTTGTGAGTCCAGATATAAAAGAGCAGAGGACATGACGTCACTGCACAACAACCTCTGTTGTTTGTGAGTCCAGATATAAACGAGCAGAGGACATGACGTCACTGCACAACAACCTCTGTTGTTTGTGAGTCCAGATATAAGCGAGCAGAGGACATGACGTCATTGCACAACAACCTCTGTTGTTTGTGAGTCCAGATATAAAAGAGCAGAGGACATGACGTCATTGCACAACAACCTCTGTTGTTTGTGAGTCCAGATATAAAAGAGCAGAGGACATGACGTCATTGCACAACAACCTCTGTTGTTTGTGAGTCCAGATATAAACGAGCAGAGGACATGACGTCATTGCACAACAACCTCTGTTGTTTGTGAGTCCATAGTGCCTTGCCAACTACGCTGTCGATACAGGTCTTTCCGTTCATTGGTGATTTAGTTTAAACAAGGACAGATGGAAGACGACGTGAAGGCGAAAATACGTTGAAGCTGTTGACGTGAGAATTATATGCCATTACAACATCGTTAACACAAGCATGGTTTATGATAAGTTGCAAGATTATCTGAGTCAAGCAATCTGTTGTCGGTACACGTTATGTCATTCATTAGGTCGCTGGTAAATGATAGGATGTTATAGCGTGCTACTGGGTAATGCGATAACATTAACTAGTGAACTGGCACTCGTTCACCATAAGTAGATCAAAGTGTCAAACAACAACACCCAGACAATGGGACAAAGCCTCACTGTCGTCTGGGAAACGCCATTCCCACCTACCCTTCTACACACTCTATTGTACTACAGGCTTAAGAGAAGTAATTACGGTAAGGAAATTATCGACTTCCGTCAAGTTAATTGCAATCTGGCGCCTCTGGCACACATCATATTATGCAAATAAGTTGCAGAGCTTAGTCTGAACTGTTTTCTCATTGGCTGCAGACATTCTTCCCCGGAACCCACATCGCCCAGTGTGGTATAAGTAGACGCGCTGTCCCACAGATTGCCACACTTCTGACCAGAACTGACCTCAATTACAGTCATAATCAGATCGAAGAACCATCGCCGCCATGAAACAAAGCAACTTCACTCTGTTTACCATCGACAACATCTTGTATGCAGACTTTTCTGGTTCTGATCGAGGCTCGGCGCCTCATCAGAACACTGACATTGAAATCTCCGAGAACCATAATGTGACCACTGTGTCGCCAACCAACATAAGAAAACGAAAGCGATTATGTTGTTACGATGATGATGATGATGGCAGTTGTCAGTCTTTGGCCGACGGTTGTCCTTCACCCTGCTCCTCTATCTCCTCATCTGGTAAGTAAATTGATGATATTGTTGCGTTCAATACTCTATTGAACACCAACAGAAATTACGTTCTGTGTATCAACATATGGCCTATGATTAAACTAAATATGGATATGATAAGGCACCCATGTCCCGTTCAAGTTAAATCTTAAATCAAATTAATATTCATCAGTCATATTAATTGAGACTAATATTATAAGCAGGGTAGAATTGTGTGCTGTAACTGACCAAATTTTTACAATATTCATTTCTTTCGCAGACAATTCCGCCAGTGATGACGCAGACCTGAAGGCTCCTAGAAAGAAGAAGGCTCGCACCAGCTTCACAGAACCACAGATTGATCAAATGGAGCGGATATATCTTGCGCAGCGCTACCTGCCGGCCAGTGAGAGAAAACAGCTGGCACGAAGTCTTTGTCTCACCGATCGCCAGGTCAAGACTTGGTTCCAGAACAGACGGATGAAAGAGAAGCGACACGTTCCCTCCGGTCATCATTGCGAATCACCTGCGTCACACGTCACTTCCGCTATGTCACCCCCTAACGGACGGTTGGAGTCTCCGACCACTGGACTCGCGTACAACGCGCTCAGGATGACGTCATACGGCGGTCTCTCTCTCGGCTGTGAACACGTCATACGGCGGTCTGAGCCAGCAGTCCGCGTCCTTCACGGCCGCCCATCCCGCCGTGATGACGTCATACAAGCGTCTCAGCCAGCGGCTCGCCTCTCTCTCCGCCTCGAGGTGATGAAGTCTTCTGTGGATGTGCGCCCTCTGTCGGCCACGTGTGCTGCATGACAGACAGTGCCACAGTGGACTGGTTCCTATGTCACAATGTGTCGGGACTCAGACGGAAAGAATATTTTCTGGCATTAACCATGAGTCGTAAGATGTGATGGATGAGCCGATCGTTACTGCGATATCGCTAGAGGCAGCGACCACTAGTCTTCTTTTAACATAACTAACGTCTTGCTACCGTGCTTGTTTTCATCGGTGCTTCAAACAAATTTAGCCCTTTTTCAAATTGCTCTTTTCTATTGATTTGATGCATTATTTACACATAACAAGTCGTGTCAAATAAATTGCTGCTAAAACAAAATATCGGTCTTAGGATGTTGTTTTACGTTGTATATATCAGACATGTTTAGCCAACCAGAAACAAGCTGATACAAATTGTTTGCTATAGTAAGTTTTGCATTTCACCTACAGAGGACGTGCACCCACATGACCTCCAATGTTTACTCCGCCATTTTGGACGGCAAGCGTCATTGACAGCCACCGCACTCATAACGTCTACACAACGAATAACACTAAAACAAATGCAAAAGTTACGGCCTCTACCTCCCGCGATCAGTTGTCACAGTTTGTAGAGCAATTAGATGGTGAATAAAAAACCGCTACATTGATAAATGGGCTCAGTTAGGGGTTTTAGATCCCTACAATCTTCACGTATTGACCGCTGGATGTTTTGAACGCTGGACATTTTGACCGCTAGAGGGGGTGGATGGCAGGAGCCGGGGTGTGGAGGGGGGAGTGGTCTGCGTTGGTGCCGGGGTACGGTGTGGGGTGTTTGGTGGTCATGTTTGAAGGGGTGAAGGCATGCCCATGCACCTGGCATGGGGATTACGATAGACGACGGCTGGGTGATATTCACTGAGATAGCCGGGGATTGGCATTGAGCATTGGGCATTGAGATAGCTGGTTGTTATTCGTTAATCGGCTTAAAAAAAACATCGCGGACACCAGTTTAGAACAACGCTATATTTTATACGGATTCAACACATATGTACAAGGTCATCCATCCCGGGGTCCCTCCATCTGTCGGCCCATCTTTCTTTCAATGGGTGGCGTCACCAGGGCCGCCAGGGTACGGCTTCATCCGGGACGTCAGCCCCGACGTAGCCTTGGATTGCGTCAAAGTCGAACGTCAAGTCCTCGAGTTCACGGGGGCGGGTCTTCAACCGCTTTCTGTTCATTTGTTGTTGACGTTCATGGGGGCCGGTAGGGCGGGCAGCATGGTCACCTCTCCGGGCGTCAACGTCTGCCAAAGAAGCTGAAAGAATCTAAAATACCAATGTATTATGAACTCAAATTACCATCAACTCCCAAGGTATCTTAACCCTAAAAATAAATAAAAATAAATAAATAAAATTACACTACTTAACACCTAATTATCATAAACTTAAAACTACCAATGTAGCAATTAATAATATAACACAAACCTCTTCCGCAATAGAAGCCGCAGACTCACATGGACGTTTCACCGCCGCCGCTTTTAGGTCGCGGCGTATGGCGGCAACCTTTCCGCCTCCTATGATCACGGGGCAATTGTGGTGGTGCAGCCCAGGCACGTACACTCCGTGGGAGCCAGTGATCCCGGGCCATGCATTTAGGCATCCTGCTGCGGTTGACACAGCGCCAAACACACCCTTGGCGACGCTTGTCCACCTTGAGGTTGTATGTTTGCCCGACACTATCCGCCAAAAGATCCTGCAATGATATATTTAAAGGTGCATTATATAAAAAAGCAATATATATATAATATATATATATAATATTTTAATAATAATAAGTTAATAATAAGAACTTATATAATTTGACAACATAATAAGTAATACGATAATTTGATAATAATAAGTAATAATAAAATGTGGTGCTAAAAAGTGCTAATTTCATAATATGATAAAAATAAGTATCATATAATATGATACCTTTCACCGCACCACGCTCCAATCTGTAGGTCACTGGTCGGTCCGGAACTGGGAGGGGCAGAACAAATGGCTCGGCCTCCAGTCTGTAAGGTTCCGGCTGGACCGGGCTATCTCGAAGTCCGGCAGAACGAGAACGGCCGCAAGGATTCCGGCCACGTCAACAGCCTCGTCAACGTCGTCAGCGACGTCAACGACGTCAGCGACCGCAGCAGCGGCCGCAGGCACATCAGCACAAGCAACACAGATCCAGTCTCTGTGCCCCGCCCTCACCGCCTCTCTGTATGCAGCCCTGGTCACCCCGGTGCCACAGGTCCGGCGCTGCCACCGGCCGCACCCGTCACACCTTAATCCTTCCTGACGGGGTCCAACATTATCATTGCAACGAATACATCGGTCACGTTCAGCCATGTCACATGTGACAGTCAGATCGATAGAGATGGTTATGAGTTTACTTAGGAATGTGCAGGGGGAGGGGGGGGGGGTGCAGGCAATGGCGGGGAGAGGGGTGCGCCAGATTCAGGTACTGGGGGCGAAGACCCAGAACTCTTCAGACCCTCGATTTTTTGTGTAAGGTGGGATTTTCTTATGCACCCATGGCTGCGTCAGGAGGGATCGGTGGCTTTGTGGGCCATCTCTTATGGAGACTATGAAGCGACTACTAACAGGAGGAGGCGTCAGACGACTAAAATAAAAGATATATGGGTAAAAGCTATGTCCAGCATAGCGTGGGATTTGTTAAGCAGTGCCTAACGCGCGTTTGGCCAATATGGCATTCGACCAAGTACACCAGCAACAAGCAGAGCTCTTCGCTCCGAAAGCTCCAAACACAACGGTCTTACATTAGTTCGCTTTGACCGAAGCGAACAAGGGATTTAGCTTTCAACTCAGTTAGTCTCTCTTTTATGGGGGTGATGCCTGCATGAGGTAACGTGGGATTGCGTGGGGCATTTATACCTCCACAGTGGCCCGGGTTAGCTATACACCAGAAGGTGTGAACGTTACAAATGGATTGCAATACACCTAATGGTGTAACGTTTCAAGTGACACCGAGCATATCGGGGTATAACACCTGGCTTCTGAGAGTTGGGGCAGTTATGAATGGATTGCAATACACCTTATGGTGTCAACGTGTGAACGATGGTACAGCGTTTATTACAATCAATTTGTACGTGCCCCGCCCCGCTCTCCCCTAGATCACCCTGTATATAATTATGTGTGCCGCAAATATGTTTGCACCCGGTATATATTTGGCGAGACGAGAAATACGAACGAAAAAAAGGAGGATGGTACAGCGTTTATTATCATCAAGTTGTACGTGTCCCACCCCGCTCTCCCCTAGATCACCCTGTATACAATTATGTGAGTCGCAAATATGTTTGCACCCGGTATATATTTGGCGAGACGAGAAATACGAACGAAAAAAAGGAGGATGGTACAGCGTTTATTATCATTAATTTGTACTGCCCCGCCCCTCTCTCCCCTAAAGCACCTGTGTCCAGCCAATTGGCCTGAAGCAACACAATAACCGTTTGATCGGTTCGCCCTTCAGCCTCCGCTTAATCCCTAATCCCCTCTGCCTAGCTAATACCACCCCCCGCCCTCCTTGCGGCGGAAGGGGATTTATTTTTCTTTGGACCGGTTTATTATCCCCGGGAAACTCGCTCTACAAACGCACATTTTTAGAGTCCCCCCCCCCCTAGGCGGGTTTTGTTTGAGTCTCATTTATGCCTTAACTGAAAACTCACTTTTTTTCTGTACGGAATACCATGTGTAGTTATATCATGCACATGATAGTATATACCATGAAATACTCTGCTGATACCATGGTACCCAGCAAACACATAACGTTTTTTAAATGTTTTAAAATGGTTTTAATTACGTTAGAACCGTTTTAGAAACGTTCCAAAAACGTTATGTGTTTGCTGGGTATAATTCTGGTGGTACAATGATTTACAATAATAGTTCATGGTAACACTGCACAAAACATGGTTGGGACTATGGCAGAATGATATACCACAGTAATACCATGATATTACCATGGTGCCTGGATATTACCATGGTATAATGATAATATGGATACCTAAAAAATGCGAGCGTATATTTATTAATTCAGATATTCCGAGGGGATTCATAGAAATGGCCTGACGTCACAATTTTGGTGCGCATGCGTAGTAGGTGAAAATACGGAGCCTCGTTATCGCGCAGGTGAAAACATTGCCACGTGGTTATAAATCTGCATACAAATCTCGTGTTTTGGTGTCTTTTGTACTAGTTTTGTTCCGTGGCTTTGCGTCTGTTTTTCTTTCGTTGTGCTATGTCCTAGAACTATTTGGAAACCCTACCTGGTGTAGTTAGTGCCAGGTACCCAGAAAACTAAAAGTAGCTGACCTAAAGACCAACGAAGCAACAGAGAAGTGGGTGACCGTCTTCTTGGGATGAAGCCTGTTGTTATGAGTAGACCCTTGCAAAAACTTAGTGCAGAAACAAATTTATGTAGGTCAGAATTCATATTGAAACACCATAATTTCCATAAATCCAGTGGATATCGCCATCCCTCATTTGTTGCTGCCAAGTTCTTATCTCCTGCTTGCTGACACATAATTGGAAACGTACCTAATTAAGTGGTCCTAATTAATAAGGCCCAAAACAAATGCATATACCCTGAATTTGGGGGAAAGACATTTCCTGTTGCCCTCAATTTGTGGATAAAAAATATTCTTGTTGAACTTGACAGAAAATTCTCTCCTTAACAAAATGGGGGGGGGGGGGGGGGTGGAACAGAGTGGCTTGGTTCTCTGATATCTTTTTTGGGGAGTTGGCACGTTCTCTGATCTCTGATTTTTTGGTTGGCATCTTCTCTGATCTTAGGCAGTATCTTTGATCTTTGATCTAAGATTTTTCTCTGATCTCTGATATTTGATTTTTCCCAAGGTCTGATCTGAGATCTCTGATGTTTGTAGGCCCATGTGTTCTATGATCTTAGATTGTTTTCCACTCTCCCCCCCCCCCCCAAAAAAAATAACCTTGCATTGAACTTGGCAGAATTGCTTGAATTTTAATTTTTTCTTACATTTATTGAAGAAGTTGCCTTGAACTTGACGGAAAAAAATACTTCCCCTCAATCTTATAACCTTGTGGGGAAAAATTGTTCATATTTATTTTTTTGTGGGGGTGGGGTAGGGGCTTTTATTTGCGTCCTGGTAATGGACTGACGTCACAATTTGTGTGCGCATGCAGACTAAGCGCACTGAGCCTAGTTATGGCGCCCTTGAAAACTTTCCCGCGGATACGTAAGCATAGCGTTTTTCTCAGTGTTTTCAGTCAAATTTGTCCGTGGTTTCGCGCCCGTTTTTATTTATTTAACTATGTCCTACGATTCTTTGGAATGCCTGCCTGGTGAGGCTAGTGCCAGGGGGTGGCTAAAAAGGGTTATATAATGCTCTATAGATCAACAGATTTTTTACCCCTAGCTAACAATAATGCTTGCCATAAATTTGGCAAAAAAATAATTAAATCCTTGACCCAATAGACAAAAAACTTCCCTTAATTTTTTGGGGTAGGGGTGGGAAAGGGCAGTGGCGGAGTTAGGGGGGAGGGTTAGGGGGGTTGCAACCCCCCCCCCTTGGGAACCAGGACATACAACATACATGCTAACATACATGTTAAAGTCCCAAGTCTTCAGAGCAACCCTCCCTTTGGGAAACTGAACATACACTGTTAAAGTCGGGTTCTCCAAGCCCAAGCCCACCCCCCCTGTCACTAGTCTTCAGTGCAGCCCCCCCCCCCCCCGGTCGCAAGTTTTCAGAGAGAGAGCAACGCCCCCCTTGGGAACCTGAACATACACTGTTAAACTCGGCTTCTCCGAGCACGACCTCCCCCCCCCCCGCAAGTTTTTCAGAGAGCACACCCCTCGGTCGGAAGTTTTCAGAGAGAGACCCTCCCCTTGGCAAAATCCTAGATCCGCCCCTGAGGAGGTTTGCTAAACAAAAAAAGGCTACATTAATCTTGCTCCCATATTAGATTAAGACAAATTCTTGCTCTCATATTACCCAATAAAAATAATATTGCTCCCATTGCAGCGCAAATGTTTGTGGCCCAAGCTAGAAATGATAGCCAAGAAATAATCCCCCCCGCCAGCGTGGCTACAGAAATTAGCAAAAGGGGACGGGGGGGAAGTCTAATAAAAGCTTGCGACCGAGGGGGAGGGGGCAGCAATACAAAGAGGCGGGGGGTCCACACCTCAGATGGCCTAACTTTTGCATTGAAAAACAGCATTCCTCCTCAAAAAGGGAGGGGAGGTCTTCCCCCCCCCCCCCTGGATCCGCCCATGCCGCCCCCCTTGTTTCGTCTTGCATATTGTGGTTGGAGCAACCCCAGACCTGCTTCGGTTTGATTTTATTTGCATAGGCAGAGCTATATATATAGGGAAAGTACGGCGTCCGATATGGGGAGAATCAGAGAGGAACGCATGCAAATGACTGGGCCACGTGCGTTTGTTTTCACCTGCGTTCGGTGCGCCGCCTGGCGAGTATAAAGCGCATGACCGGAAGTCCATTTCTATGAATACATCTAAAATAATATTCAAAATTAATTTCACTTCGGCTTGCCATAACGCTTAGCTTTGGCGGCATGAAGTATACCGTGCACGTGCTTGTGACATATCGTTCGGTTGCTTAGGAACTCCCATTGTAACGTCATGTTTAAAACATTTTGACGTCACATTTACTCAATATGCTCAAAGACCTTACTATTAGTTCTAATGTCTTCATATAGGATGAAGTTATGAAGTTTACATACACAAACTACAGGTATTTATGATTTCTTCTGCATATTTTCGAGCTGAGCTAACTTCATTTGAGCTCTGCGCTGCGCCAATAGGGCATGTCAGTTCTCGCGGGTTCTGCTTCCGGCCTGGGATTTTGGGGACAAACAAACGAACACGTGCTTTTTGTTCAGTGCGCAGCCTGACTCGCCCCCTGCGTAACATTGGATACCGCGCGCAGAGGGCTGTCATACTAGTTACGACATAGGACGCGGAACCAGGCAAGCTGCGCGGCCGGCTCGCCGAACATAGGGGTGGGTCGCAATTCGTCTTTCGTGCGTCTTAAATAAAGATCTGTTAACTTTTTCGTGTCGATATGTTGGTAGATGACACTTGGGACATGTCATTTTCTACAATACTGGCCACGTTCAGTTAACTAGGCGCACAACAGGTAGATGATTTCCCAATGTTTACACTGATCTGGAGTGATCGGGTGACAGGTATGGACAGCCTTTGCCGTCAAAATTACAGTTTTTCAATCCTGAACGCAACTACCATTCAAATAGGCAAATTTCAAAAGAACGTTGTAAATTTACTGTGCTAACATTATCTTTCTAAATTTCTTCCGTTATGTTACATTCATAGTATTGATGGGTATTTTGACAAACAGTTTCATGAGAACCACAAAATAATATCCAAAGAAGCATATACATGAAGCAGTTGACTTCAGTCATACCTCAGTTTAACGGGTCCTTTCAAATATGCTAGCAAAAATAGATAATCTATGCTTCCTCTTTATGGGAATAGTGGAATTAATCCTTAATTTATAAAACAAAAAGTGTTTAGATTTTTATAGGTGGCCACTTGTGTTGATATTAATTTGTATAGCTGATGTGTCTACGTTCAGCTTACTGATAGCTTTAGTTCTGTATAAATCTTTAATTGTAATATTTCCTTTTGATTAATTAAATTACACTTTCTTTTGCTACTTTTGACATAAACACACAAGGAAACAAAAATTATTTAAAAATTGTGGCATCTTTAAATATATGGAGATTTTCATCCGGAATCTGTAATGCAAACTTACAAAGGCATTAATTATTCAGTGTATGACCTTCATGATTGACTACTTTTTTGCTCATACATTGCATAAACATGATGATAATAAATCAAAGTTTCTATTTGTCTCTTTGCATTGGATTTGCTTCTATCATATCAGTTTAATTAGGTTGACAACATATGGTATAAAATAAAATCTGCAAGTATTTCAAATGTAGCAGATACGAAAACTAAGTGAAGGTACAACAACTGAGTGAAGGTACAAAAAATGAGATATTTCATACTTCATCAAATTCATAACAATTCCTTTTAAGGTTGCCCAATTAATTTGATTAAATTACACTTTTCATAGCTACTTTTTTCCTATTACAAAGGAAACTATTACAAATATTGATAACAATTAACCCATAAGGAATTCAGTAATATTATTAAAGGTATTATTATAGAAACATTTTTATTTAACCAGCATAAGCATAAAAAATCCCAATAAAGGGATGATCAATATATATGTTACATTTTGTTAGGTCAATGTCATCTCTTAATTCTCCTGCATTCGACAACATTAATGACAATGGCACATTCCTTGGTTAACAAATCCTGTGTACCGTAATAAATATAACATATAAGCTTTTCAAATCTCTCAGTTGCTACCGGTATATTGTATTAGATTGTGTTCCATCAATTTAAATGAAGAAAAGATTAATTTATGACTTTAAAAAAAAAATAGGACATTATATGGTTTAATAGGATATAATAATCATCAACTTTGTTTTACATTAAATCAGCCCTGGGTGACAAAAGTTGTTCATGACATTTGCAAATTAAAATCTACATTGAAATTAATGCTGCATAACTCTGTAATGATAAGATGTCCTCTTTAGATTGTACGACTTAATTTTGATTAAATTGCACCTTTTTGGTACTGTTGTCCTGAGGTCTATACATATGATATATATTAATAAAAAAAAAATAAAAAAATAAAGAAAAAAATCCATAATAACAAGTAGCACATAAGGACTCAAGTAACATTAAACATCTTTGGCAGGTTTATATATATATATATTTTCATTTAGCCAGTATAAACATCACAATAAAATGATACTAATCATCAATATATATGGCACATGTTGTTACTTTTATTCTTTTCTCTAACATTTAGCTACAGTTGTGACAAGAGCACCAAGACATATTGCTTTGCCAATAAATTCTGTGTGTCATAATAAATAAACTGGTGTTGTATAATCACTTTTTCAGACTTCTGCGCGGTTGCTATAGTATATATTATAACATGTTCCATTATTTGAAAAGACCAGTTTACAACACTTAGAATATAACTGGACATTACAATTCAGTAGGCTATAACAATCAACTTTCTACTTTCTGTGATGACAAACATTATTCATGACATTGGCAAATTCATTAATTTTCTTTAAAGGTTCTAGAGATTTATGCAGTCTGTTAACTTTTTTATTTCTTCATAGATTTTTTTTTAATTGTTTATTTCCCAAAATAGCAGTTTCGTGTTATATTACATAGAATACAGGGATATAATGTCATTTTCCTACATCAGATCATCAAATACAATAGATTTACTTTTCACACTTCATAGATTTAGTTATTTGCATCCACATACTTTGAACTCTTGTCTAATTTATATTTACATTCTTTGCAATGTTTTATTGGTATGTTCACTTGATTGTTGACTTGCAAAAAACTCAATATTTCAATATAATAAAAAACTAAGATTTGACAAATTGATTTTTTTTATCATAGATTAAAAAATATGTAAAAGACATATAATTTCCCATATACTTAGATCTATATCTATGTGTAATATATATCTCAGACAAATATGTATAGGTAAATTGTGCACATTATTTGACATCAAATATTTGCTAAATACAAAGGGGATGATTGAGGATTTATATAATGTCACATTATTTAAGTTAATACAGTTAATTATTTATTTTATTTTATAATGTTATTCCTATTCAAAGCTTTATTTAAATAAAGCTTAGTTATAATTTGTCAAAGCCGTCATAATTGATTTCTTGATTTGGACAAAACTGTAATAAAATCATTCGCGGTAAAATAACAATTAAGTAGTATTGAGCTGAAGTGGCTCTATCATATCTGCTCATAAAATCACCCATATGCATCAGCAGTATGAGAAACATTGGATAAATCGATACGTCGAAAACAATAGCCGTTTCCCCATTTTCTCCAATTATGGTTTATTCCGCTTGTCATCTGTAATTCGGCCGTCGGCAATACAGTCAGGCCAGCACAAATATTGGGTATTCAGCGGGCTGTACTGCGCCAAGTTTACTGACCGCAGTTATTGATACGGGAAAATACAAGTTCAAAGTGTCTTTCAACAATATATTGTCACTAGATAGTTAACAGGTGCTTATTTAAGTTACATAGAGGCCTAGAAGGGACCCACCCTTTTCTCCCCTCGCTCACCGCGCAGTTTGCCTGGTTCCACGTCCTAAATCGTGACTAGAATGACCGCGTTTTGATTCGTCAAGCAGGGAGCGAGTGAGTTGCGCAGTGAAAAATTAAGGTCGCATATAACGCCGTTGTCCCCAAAATCTGATCTCGTGAGGTATCGCACACATAAAACGAGATTCACTTGCATGCCCTATTCAATTTCTGCAGCTGACATTTTAACTTCTTCTTGCCAGCGGGGATCCAGGGAATGCTATATAGTCGGCGCGTTTAATATCTGCCGCCTCGCTTTCGTAAATATTTTGTCCGTGTACCATTTGCAGCCACGATTTATGTATTTATTTGCTCCATTACACGAGACCCTTGTGATTTTAACTTAATTGAAAGTGTATCTTCTTTAATAACAGCACAACACGATAGTCTCTAGCATAAAGTATTTTTCGGACTGACGTCATAATGTCGCGCGCATGCGCACACGCGACGAAAACGTAAGCCTCGTTCTCGCGCAGGGGACAACACAAAAGGCACGTGCGCGTTCCTAATGTAAACACACCGTACTTCTGCATGTACTTGACAATTTGCGTGTATTTTACAATTGCGTGTATTTGGCAATTTGTCCAATTTCTACAAGAACATGTCGCACGATTATTTTGACAACCTTCTTAATGAAGCCAAGAGAGGATATAGCAGCAAGCTGCAGGTTGCTGGCATTGAACAGTGCCCCTAGAGGAGCCAGCAGGAAAGTGGGTGAAAGACCCAACCAAGCGGCCAGAGGTCGGCTATGGTGACCTGTATGGTGGTGGTGGGGGGGGGGGGGTCGTGTTTCCACATCACGAAGAATAAATTTCTTTATTCCCAGGTCACGATGAATTAAATAGAGAACTCCCCGTATACAATGGAAGGGCGGATACATCATATAAATTGGCGATTTCCCAATTCACGGATAAGGTAAGTTTACTTAGTATTAAAATGTTCAGTTCACGATTGGTGAAAATCATTGATCACGATGGTCGGCTAATATCCCAGTCCCAGTTCCCGAGGATAATTTTCCTCATTCCCAGTTCACGGTAAAATGAAAAGCCCCTTCCTGAGGAACGTAAATACCCCCCCCCCCCCCACCCCCTGTATGCCTACATCATCGAAACTCCAGGTATGATATTTTGTCTGATATAAATTTACTGAACTTGTATTGTGTGAATTTGCTAGCTGAGACTTTAGGGAAAACAGTTTGATTCCATTGATGAGGGAAGGGGGGGGGGGGGTCTGATTCTCAGATCACGGGAAAAATTAATAGCTTTTCCCGCTTCACGAGGAAAATAAGTAGCCAATCCCGAATCACGGGAAAAATTACGAAATTTTCCTGGCATTATAAGCCTAATTATATGTATACTCAGCAAATTGCAGTCAAATGCAGCCAAAACACCCGAAATGAATTAATGACTGCAGATGTTCTCATACCAATGACTTGTTCCAATCTTGCTTGTTACAATATGGAAGATTCCATCTACGCAATTCTTCCGTTAATTGGGCTTTGTTTAAATTTGACAGTTTTAATTTTATCGTTCTACAGACTTCCACCATTTCGGACAGGGAGCTAATGTTTAGGGGCCCTGAGGAGGGGCAGGGGGTGGTGGGGGGGGGGGGGGGCCTGTCGCATGTCGATTTTAAGAAGAGGTTCATGTCGAGTGTCGCTAGAAAAGTAAGGTAGGTTGGCATATTTCGATCATTTTGTGACTGTCTCTCTGCGAGGACTGCAGCAACGCATCACTACAAACTAAGCAGTACATATTTCAATACGGAGTCGCCTTCTGTTTAGTGCCGCCCTCCAGCCAATATGTCGTAAATGTTAAAGTCAGTGACGGTTTTAAAAGGCCAGTGCGAATCTGGCTAAATTCGATTATAGGCGGGTAAAGTCGATCACTTGGTAATTTTAAAAACTAATTCCACATTTTTGGTGTAGGTCTATCAAGAAAAGTCTCTTTTATTAGGAAACTTACAGGAGAGTCCACACCGCCGAAAATGCGAGGGACGGAGTTGGTCTGAGCCCCCTGTATCCTCCACTAGGCCTAACCATAGTCCCTCAACCCCGCCCTGCGCTGTCCGTATAGCTGTGCTACCACACGCACATATGTAGATCCCGGCTAGGTCATGTGGCTGAGCGAAATAGCAGGACCGACTGATCGAATTTTCCACCAAGCGCAAAATTCTTGGAGGCTGAATTCGATCATCTTATTTCCTTAATATCGCATAAAAATAGATGTTCCTTTACTATTCGACACATTAAACAAGTTCTCTGTCCTTTAAACTTCATATAGTTGTATTACTTCGAAAAATAAGTGCTGCTGTAAGCCGATCATAACTTCGGCTTATAGGTGGCTATGTGGGTGTATCTTCGGTGGGGAACGTCCCAGCCAAAAAAGAGAGCGCGCCAACTTTATAGTTTCGCGGGTGCGACGGATTAGACAAATCAGGTTACAGTACTGATTCCGCCAACTCTCCCGAGACGTACGTCATAAAGCTCATAAATAATAAACGTTTGGCCTTCAGAATAGTACAAATTTCAAATGTAATTAGGCGGCAGCGAAAGGAGAGGAAATATTATGTGATCGAAGTTATGCGCTGATCGAAATTACCCGACTTTTAAAGGAATAGTTTAGTCCGGTTTTTGGGCCAGCAAGGCGTAGCATGTTACATATAGATCAACATGCAAACTATCAGTCTAAAATGTATGTTGCTACCGGCTCCAGCAATAAGTATTAGTATTTGGCACTGAAAGCTTCACATTTACCGCCTCCCGCTCGACTGTGAGTTCGGCATGCTGAGCAGAGCGCAAGCCAATCAGCGCGCTGCGTAAAAAACGCGTCATAGGTTCCAGGCGGTCACACAGCCTGCCCTGTTTCAGCCTTATCATGAACGCAACGTAGCCGCGGTGAACGCGGGTCAAACGTGAAAGAATAATAAATTAAAAGGCAAAACCAACTGCTGGTTCAGGAAATGACTTTCCACTCAATGGCGAGCAAATACATTGTCTCAAGCGAGAGATGCCTTGACAGAGATGTATAGACACTCGGCCTCTTTTGGATACACGACAGCCTGGGAAAGGGATTATTGGGGAGCCAATGTCAAACAAATAAGTACATGTAGAAGACTGAGTGCGACTTATACCTAAAACTGCAGGCCTGTCGGAAACAGTTGTTTCCCGCTACATAAAACAGTATTCAAAGTATACTGAATTTAAGGAATAGTGATTACCATTTAACAGAATTGTAATATTTGTTGTGAGTGCAATGGTAATCTGACACTGCTTGAAAATGACCGTAAGGTGGAAATTGTGTCCGATGTAACAGTTTTGTGCGTAAAATTGATTAAGGATGCAACAATAATTAATTAATAATGTAAAATTAAAATTTAAAACACTTTATAGAATATTTAATATTATGGAATATTTCAATTTTGTATTCACTTCGTCTAAAACTTATTTTTAGTGAGTAGATTTTTTTTTTGTCAAGGCACTGATTTTCCCAAATGAAAGTATTTCATAAAATTTTGCAAAAGAAACATAAAAAGAAACATGAAACTTATATTACGCTTGAAGTAAATCTTTTATTCACCCATACTGTGATGGTGTCCAAAGGAAGCAGTTATTTGTTTTATAAAAATCACAACAAATCAAACCGTTGGCTACATTTTCATGGGCATTATATCAAAAGCACCTTGCACAGTTTATTCGAATTCTGATAAGCATAAGGATACATTTTGAGTATTTATCAAGCAAGTCACTGCTGAGTCCAATTGATTATGTGAAGGATATCAAGATCAATTTTAATATTAAAATTCCCAGTTCACGATTACTGAACATAATTGATGACAGCGGTCGGTTAATGCCCCATTCTCCATTAAAAAGAATTATTTCTCTCATTTCCAGTTTAAAAAATATGTCCGGTCGATGAGGATTGAAATAAGCTTATATTGAATTTATTAATATATTAACATATAAGCATGATAAGTTAGTAACTTAGCTTACTTGATATATCATAGACTTGGGCTGACACTACCATACTTATATTATTATAAGTTGAGACTGACTTCACTGACTGACTTCACTGACTTGTGTTGAAATATATCCGCAGTGAGTTTGTGAACAGGTCTCAGTTATAACTCTGAGGCGATGCGGCTCCATGACGAGAAAACGTTCTTCAAAATGGAGGTGACAAAGCCCGTGTTAGTGGGCAGGTGGGGTGAACAAGATTCAATTTTGCCAGCCACAAACGAATCCTTGGCGCATTATCCCATGGTAAGCGGAAGAAAGAACAATCTGGGCTTGATTCTTTTACTCGGACACAACCAGGAGCACAACACGTCGGCATTTTACGGCCAGATGTGCTTGTTTGTTTTGAGTGTTGAACGAATGGCTGACCTGGGCGCTCAAAACATCCTAAGCACCAATGATGCGGGATCCAAGGTCAAGGTCGATTTCTCACTCGAGCCTTGGAAAACCAAATTTCGCGCCAAATTTATATTCAATTTTGATCATTTCAATAGATATTTTTCTTGTCTTGCATATGCTAAAAAGAAAAGGACAGTCCAACGCACAAATCCTAGGACTAGTCTATTCCTTTAAGTGTAAATTAGCCGTCTGCAGGGGCCGTAGATATATAATACCATGCAGCAACTGGTAGACATTCTCATAAAATGTTGATTCATTGGACTCGACTCTTAAGTAAAACAGTATACAGTACTAATAAAGTATTCTACGGTCTTAGTTTTAGGCGATATTTTTTTTTACAACAAAACCAAGTCGTTCCAAATTCTCTTCGAGCCCGACTTATTTTTTTCACAAAAATATGGTCTTTCCCTAACCACAAATCGCGTACTTTTCTCTCACTCTCCATATGCCATGGGTGGCACACCCACACCACTGCAGTAAGGTAGTGCCTCCTCTCCCCAATTCCATGGGGAAGGCTCGGTAATTAGGTAACACTGTTGCATGCGGTTGTTAACCAGCTATGAAATCTCTGGACACGTGGGGTCATGGCTACCTTTAAAGACCCCATGAGACCATTTATACTACTTGGCAGATCTGCAAAGACATTCCCGTCACAATATGGGTCATCCTGACTGTTTATTTTAGCAATTTTTACAAAATCTACAAAATCTACATTTTTTGACGAATTTGAAGAACTCGCGCCAAAAAATTATTGGGGATCTTGGCCAGAGACCGAAACCGGATATGACGTCTTGTACTGGAGTGCGTTGAAGGGGGTTCCCCATGCGGGCCGTTGTGTAGAGTGACAACCGGAGTCTGTCTCGCCGATTGTCAGTGATTCAATTGCCACCTAGGATCTTTCATTGGTCTTGGACCTTATTATTATTATTATTATTATAACATAATGATCAATATTTGTTGTACAGCTGAATGCTAATAGAAACCCAAGTGACTAGGTGACGGTGTCAGTTCGTACTGGCCAAGCGCGGAGCAGACTGTGCAACGGTGTCGGTGAACGACCGGACCGCAACTTTTTGGACGAAGTGGAATGGCCAAGGAAAAATTCATTTATAACTGTAAAGGCCATGCAGGCCTAGTTAACATTTCAAGCTCAGTCAATGGTCCACCCGCCCTCAACTCAAAGACAACGAGGAACGTCCGTCGTGTAACAGCGCAAATGTAATTGTCTGCACAGCAAATAGTTCGGCCGGAAGCTGAGGGTCGAGGCGTTGAACGGCCCAAGCGAAAGAGAAAATATGATTTACATATGTTTGCAAACCTATAGAACAGTTTGGGGTAGGCCTAACTGACTAGTTTAATTTTCTTTGTTATTAATATAGAGACAGGCCATAAATATATATTCTTGGAAGCTTGTCTTCTACCCTTTGTTATTTCACTCTGATAAAACAATACATGCCAAAAATTGATTGACTCTAATGAACATATTGTTTACACTTTCTAAATGTCCTTATCAAACCAAGAATATACAAGCTTACATTGGAAATAATATAGGGATTGAGAATGACCCAAAAGATATAATTGCAGTGAAAACTCAGGTTCTAGACTTTTGGCCCTCAGGATTATTCACTTTCAGTCATTAATTTTAATCTCGCTTCAAATGATCTGTTGAGGGAAGGTATAAAAATGAAACAATGATTGGAGGAAAAATATTGTAGATCTAAACAAGGTTTTATTGTCAATATAAAAATGTCCTTACAATTTAAAGAATATAATTTCAATTTAGATATTAAAATTAATATTAAATTTTCCACAAAGGTAAAATAAATGTAGTCAATATACAATGTCTGCTTTTCATATTTATCATAATTAGACGAATTTACTGAATAATGTAATTTATGTAATGAGTTATAGAGCTAAGTTGTATTAATTGATCAAACAATTCTTTTGATAATCTTGGATTAAACAATAAAACTTTATATAGGAACAATACAATTAAATTGATAATCTATTTAAAAAATAAAAATTACCAGCAAATATGTATGAAAAATAATAAATACATATTTAAATGAAATTGATAAATATTTCTCTCTCGGTAAACCTGGTAGTTCTGCTTTCACATTTTTGTGATACATAAAAATATGTACAGTAATTCTGAATATAAATGGCAAATTTAGTAGCTTGAGCATTAAAACTATTTTTTTTCTTTAGGTCTTTTTAGAAAAAATTAAGTTACCAAATAAAGCTTCTATATTAATTGGCAAAAGATTTGTTTAGCACAGGTATATATATTTATCACTCTGTATACAAAATCATTTCATAGGTTTGATTGGTTTCACTTTCAGGTAATATTTATAGATTTTAATAATAAAATAACTGAATACTGTTTGTGCTTCATTATTTTTAAACCAAAAACAACCCATTGAGTCAGATATAATAGTATCAATACATTTTCTGTTGTATCGTAGAATGACATTTTTGTATGATATATTTCATTTTACATGTTAATGGAATATATTAGATTAAAAAAAAATCTTTATTTTAAATGTGATCCAAATACCATCAAAAGATATTTAACAAAAGTAAATCTTGCTCTTCATCCAATAAATTAAAAAAGGCATTCTTCTGTGAAATGTGAATTGTTTATTCCACCTAATCGGGTGGCATAAAACATAATCATTCATATGTTCCATTCACTTTCGAAATACATATTCGTGATAATCAAGTTGACAATGCAACTTGACAAATAATTATTTCCCTTATTACCAGTTCATGGTGAAATGAAAAGCTCATCCTGGGGAATGTAAATACCCCTTGCCACAGCCCAAAAATAATCTCAGCTTAGTTATACTTATAGATCAGTCAAACTATACAGGTCTAAGTTTTCATAAGTTTATAAAAAATAATAAGCTTAGAGTCTACATAAAATTTAAAAATAGAATAAGATCCACTTTTTTCATTGTAATTAGTAGTTTACATTTTGTGACATATATAGCTCTAATACTGAATATATACAGACATTTTCATAACTTTATCACTAAAAATAAATCAGAGAACTCCCATAAATATAAAATCTCAATTAAGCTTAATCAATGCCATCAAGATAAATTGCAATGGATCTAACTTTTTTATTTATTAATAGTCTAGTGTGTAATTAGTTTTCTTATATATTCGGATAAAGCTCTAGTTTGGACTTAAACAATTAGGGACATTATTCCACGGATTTGACATGCTTTTCAAGTTCTGCAGAAGAGAACTGTCAGTGAACAGTGAGCAGGTGAGTGACCGCCGCGGTCTGTCATCTGTCGATCTGTCATTCGCCAGCTCCTTGGAGTGAGTGTTGGCGCGCGCTGGAGTCTGCCAGTTATGAATTACCAGTTATGGTCTGCCATTTATGGAGCGAGCCGCGGCGTATGCCAGTTACTGTCTGTCTGCCACTTATGCTGGGGAGCGAGGGGGGGGGGGGCGCTATATTATGCATGATTAATAATGTTCCAAGGCACCGGTCGTCTCCCAATCTACCACTTATGCTAATTAGACTCTTTGGGGCCCAGGGCCAGGGCCAAATTAGGCAATGTATATGTTGGGAAACCCCCTCGATCCTGCCCACCAAAGATAAATTTCCTCCCAAAATAGGGTCTTTCTCTCCCATTCTAGTGGCAGATTTGGAGTTGGCCAGTGCTGAGGACTGGCCAACTCCAAATCTGCCACTTACGCTAATTGGACCCCTTGGGGCCCAGGGATAAATTAGGCAATGTATGCGGTAGGAAACCATCTCTGGTCACCAGAGATGCATTTCCTCTCAATATGGGGCCTTTCTATCCCATTCCATAAGCAACCCTATTCCCCAGCACTGGCCGAATCCCAATCTCACACTTACGCAAATTGGACTCTTTGGGGCACAGGGCAAAATTGAGCAATGCATATGGTGGGAAGCTGCATTGCTACCCAGCAGAGATGCATTTCCTCTCAATATGGGGCCTTTTTATCCAATATTATAAGCAACCCTATTCCCTAGCACTGGCCGACTCCCAATCTGCCACTTACGCAAATTGGACTCTTTGGGGCACAGGGCAAAAGTGGGCAATGTATATGGTGGGAAACTTCCTCCCTACCCACCAGAGATGCATTTCCTCTCAATATGGGGCCTTTTTATCCAATTTTATAAGAAACCCTATTCCCTAGCACTGGCCGACTCCCAATCTGCCACTTACGCAAATTGGACTCTTTGGGGCACAGGGCAAAAGTGGGCAATGTATATGGTGGGAAACTGCCTCCTTACCCACCAGAGATGCATTTACTCTCAATATGTGGCCTTTCTATCCAATTATATAAGCCACCCTACTCCCAAGCAATGGCCGACTCCCAATCTGCCACTTACGAAAATTGGACTGTTGGGGCACAGGGCAAAATTGGGCAATGTATATGGTGGGAAACTGCCTCCCTACCCACCAGAGATGCATTTCCTCTCAATATGGGGCTTTTTATCCGATTTTATAAGAAACCCTATTCCCTAGCACTGGCCGACTCCCAATCTGCCACTTACGAAAATTGGACTCTTTGGGGCACAGGGCAAAAGTGGGCAATACATATGGTGGGAAACTGCCTCCCTACCCACCAGAGATGCATTTCCTCTCAATATGGGGCTTTTTATCCAATTTTATAAGAAACCCTATTCCCTAGCACTGGCCGACTCCCAATCTGCCACTTACGAAAATTGGACTCTTTGAGGCACAGGGCAAAATTGGGCAATGTATATGCTGGGAAACGCCTCCCTACCCACCAGAGCTGCATTTCCTCTCAATATGGGGCCTTCTATCTAAATTTATAAGCAACCCTATTCCCTAGCACTGGCCGACTCCCAATCTGCCACTTACGCAAATTGGACTCTTTGGGGCACAGCGCGAATTTCGGCAAGGTATATGGTAGGAAACCATCTCCCTGGTCACCAGAGATGCATTTCCTCTCAATATGGGGCCTTTCTATCCAATTTTATAAGCAACCCTATTCCCCAGCACTGGTAGACTCCTAATCTGCCACTTACGAAAATTGGACTCATTGGGGCACAGGGCAAAATTGAGCAATGTATATGGTGGGAAACTGCCTCCCTACCCACCAGAGATGCATTTCCTCTCAATATGGAGCTTTTTATCCAATTTTATAAGAAACCCTATTCCCTAGCGCTGGCCAACTCCCAATCTGCCACTTACGAAAATTGGACTCTTTGGGGCACAGGGCAAAAGTGGGCAATGTATATGGTGGGAAACTGCCTCCCTACCCACCAGAGATGCATTTCCTCTCAATACGGGGCTTTTTATCCGATTTTATAAGAAACCCTATTCCCTAGCACTGGCCGACTCCCAATCTGCCACTTACGAAAATTGGACTCTTTGGGGCACAGGGCAAAAGTGAGCAATGTATATGGTGGGAAACTGCCTCCCTACCCACCAGAGATGCATTTCCTCTCAATACGGGGCTTTTTATCCGATTTTATAAGAAACCCTATTCCCTAGCACTGGCCGACTCCCAATCTGCCACTTACGAAAATTGGACTCTTTGGGGCACAGGGCAAAATTGGGTAATGTATATGCTGGGAAACGCCTCCCTACCCACCAGAGCTGCATTTCCTCTCAATATGGGGCCTTCTATCTAAATTTATAAGCAACCCTATTCCCTAGCACTGGCCGACTCCCAATCTGCCACTTACGCAAATTGGACTCTTTGGGGCACAGGGCAAAAGTGGGCAATGTATATGGTGGGAAACTGCCTCCTTACCCACCAGAGATGCATTTACTCTCAATATGTGGCCTTTCTATCCAATTATATAAGCCACCCTACTCCCAAGCACTGGCCGACTCCCAATCTGCCACTTACGCAAATTGGACTCTTTGGGGCACAGCGCGAATTTCGGCAAGGTATATGGTAGGAAACCATCTCCCTGGTAACCAGAGATGCATTTCCTGTCAATATGGGGCCTTTCTATCCAATTTTATAAGCAACCCTATTCCCCAGCACTGGTAGACTCCTAATCTGCCACTTACGAAAATTGGACTCATTGGGGCACAGGGCAAAAGTGGGCAATGTATATTGTGGGAAACTGCCTCCCTACCCACCAGAGATGCATTTCCTCTCAATATGGGGCTTTTTATCCAATTTTATAAGAAACCCTATTCCCTAGCACTGGCCGACTCCCAATCTGCCACTTACGAAAATTGGACTCTTTGGGGCACAGGGCAAAAGTGGGCAATGTATATGGTGGGAAACTGCCTCCCTACCCACCAGAGATGCATTTCCTCTCAATATGGGGCTTTTTATCCAATTTTATAAGAAACCCTATTCCCTAGCACTGGCCGACTCCCAATCTGCCACTTACGAAAATTGGACTCTTTGGGGCACAGGGCAAAATTGGGTAATGTATATGCTGGGAAACGCCTCCCTACCCACCAGAGCTGCATTTCCTCTCAATATGGGGCCTTCTATCTAAATTTATAAGCAACCCTATTCCCTAGCACTGGCCGAGTCCCAATCTGCCACTTACGAAAATTGGACTCATTGGGGCACAGGGCAAAATTGAGCAATGTATATGGTGGGAAACTGCCTTCCTACCCACCAGAGATGCATTTCCTCTCAATATGGGGCTTTTTATTCAATTTTATAAGAAACCCTATTCCCTAGCACTGGCCGACTCCCAATCTGCCACTTACACAAATTAGACTCTTTGGGGCCCAGGGGGAAATTAGCCAATGTATATGGTGGGACCTCCCTGCTTACCAGAGATGCATTTTCTTTCGATATGGGTCCTTTCTATTTCATTCCATAGGCAAACCCATTCCTCAGATCTGGCCGACACCCAGTCTGCCACTTACGCAAATTGGACTCTTTGAGGCCCAGGGGTAAATTAGGGAATTTATATGGTGGGAAACCGCCTCCCTGCCTACCAGAGATACATTTCCGTTCAATATTGGGCATTTCTCTCCCATTCCATAAGCAACCCTATTGCCCAGCACTGGCCGACTCATAATCTGCCGCTTACGCAAATTGGACTTTGGAGCCCAGGGGCAAGTTGAGCAAAGTGTATGGTGGGAAACCCCCTCCCTGCGTACCAGAGATACATTCCCTCTCAATATTGGACCTTTCTATCCGATTCCATAATAAACCCTATTTCCCAGCACTGGCCGACTCCCAATCTGCCACTTACGCAAATTGGACTCTTTGGAGTCCATGCGAAAATTAGGCAACGTAAATGGTGGGAAACCGTCTCACTGGCCACCAGGTGCACAGAGCATTACGTAATAAATTGTGGGATTGTAAACTTTGGGAGGGTTGCAGGAATAAATCATCCCCCGCTCTCTGCCTTTGCACATAACAACAATCCGTTCATCGTGGATGGTATACTGCTGGCCAAGGATTTCGTTCGCAGTTTATAATCAATCGAGAATATGAACACTCAGTCAGGGGAAATGTATGGTTTATAACTTCAGTCATTTAAAGAAGGAAGTAATAGTTAATTTTTTTTTATACCACTCTAGTCTTGGTATTGTCGCTAGAAATATTTTAAAAGATTATCGCGCGAGTGTAACCTATTTCCGTTTTGCACTTTACAAAAGGGTAAAAGGTATCGCGCGACTGCTACCTATTTTCGTTTGCTTCTTTCAAAAAGGCCAAACGGTTTCTGATGACTTTTACCTTTTTTGCTTTTTCATGTTTCAAAACGGGAAAAGAAATTGCCGAAGCCCTTCTTCTGCTTTACCTTTTTGTGGAATAGGAAATTGAAAAGGGGAAAATTCAGCTTTTGTTATGTTCAGAAGCAAAAGGAAAAACAAACAAACGGTATATCCAACGATTTATCACAACCGAAACGGCGATGATTATTAGGTTTCTGTATTTACAGATTGAAACAATGGAGTTTTCTGCAAATTGTGATATATATGTCGCCTGGGCTTAGATTTGGCGGGAAAATCTCGACAAGCAGCTTTAAGTGATCGAATAACAATATTGTATCGTAGAGAATTATACACTGCTGTATAACACGTGAATATGAAGAAAAAGTTAAACATCTTTTAAGTGATTTCTGTGAAGCCTTTATTTCAGGTCGAAGACGGAGTTTGGGACCTGGGACCTACAATCATTTATGGTGAACCATAAACGTATTTTTGCGGTAGACTAACGAAGCGGACCTAGGCCTACTAACAAGCTCTATGGGCACAAAACCATGCTTTTTACTTTCTCAACTATTTACTACGCTTTTACTCCACACCTGTTTAACATGGTCACAATACAACCTCTCATCAAAGGCGGAAAACAATCCCTCAATAATGGTGATAATTGTAGGGCTGACTGGATGTTACAAGAATAAAGCAGCGAAAGTCAAAGCACAGACTACTTACATTTCGGCTTTGCGTCAAGGAGCTCTACTAATGAACTTTTGCATTCTTAGTAACTGTCACATATCTTGTAAAAACCGATTCCCCTCCATATGTGCTACTGCTTGATGCATCTAAGGGTTCCGATAAGGTAAAAGTTATTCGACCTGTTGATAAAAAGAAACGTAAAAACATCTAGATACTGTTGCACCTTTGGTTATATGTACTGTGGTGCGTTCGGTTATGCAGATTTTGTCTTACGTTTAATCCTTTGCTAATAACGCAGAATTATACTTCAACTGTGGGATTGTCAAAACGGTAACAGGCGATATACCTCTCGTTCATATTATTGGCCCGAACGTCCCCGGCGACGTCAACCGCACATCAGGCGTCTTATGCGAACTAACACGCCGCACGAATTATGTATTAGGCAATCACGTACTTGGTCCAAAGCCGCGTGTTATACCAAAGCATAATCCCCATAACCACCGGCATGTTATGGGCAGAACAAGGGGTATTTGCCTTCCTCGGGAATAAGTTTTTCATTTCACCGTGAACTGGAAAATGAGGAAATTAATTCTTCGTGAACTGGGAATGAGGAAATTAATTCTTCGTGAACTGGGAATGAGGTATTAGCCGACCCTCGTGATCTAAGATTTCCTCTTAGTGTGAACTGGGAATTTTGATATTAAATAGCCCGGAATCGAGAAACCGCCAATTTATATAATACATCGGCCCTCATTATTGTATGCAGGGAGTTCATATTTTAATTTACCGTGAAGTTTGAATAAAGAAATTTATTATTCGTGACCTGAGAACATCATCGTTTTCGTTGCGTACGCGTTACTTGGCCACGACGCGTTTTACTGGTAGCTGGAACGTGGCTACCACGTGGTGAAATCACGTTTAAAATACCACGTGGCCACGACGCGACTTTGTATGGTAACTGTAACGTGGCTACCACGTGGCCTCGAAGTGATTTTGTATGGTAGCTGGAACGTGGAGATATCACGTGGCCACGACGTGATTTTTTATGGTAGCTGGAACGTGAAAATATCACGTGGCCACGACGTGATTTTTTTATGGTAGCTGGCACGCGGTTACCACGTCGCGAAATACCACTTTCGGCTCCGATAACGTCATTCAATAAGACGTAAATAGTTAATGATACTATTATATCCATGCAGGTCATACTTATGTAAAAAATACGAAAAAACACAGATTGCTCAGATATAGCTCTAACAATTTATTCATTAATTAATACCAAAAAACACAGACTTCTCAGATATAGCTCTAGCATTTTGTTTTTTTATTAATTAATTAATTAATACCATAATATAATATAAAACACAGATTGCACAATTTTATTCATTTGTTAATAACAAAACAAAAGATTGCTCAGATAGCTCTAACAATTAAATCACTTCGACTCTGCGGATAGCTCGTAATTCCGGCAGATCCTCTTCACAGCTCCACCCTAAAAAATATATGGTTCATTGACCGGCCTCTCATATGTCTCGGAAGGAGGTGTTTCCTGAGCATGGCATCCGTTCCAGGCTTTGACTTGGACCCTGTACGAGAATCACACAGATTACATTCGAAACCTTCGCTCGCCAGAACCACCTGGTCCAGCCAGGCTCCCCGGCCATTTCTTTCGAAATGCGATTGGCATTTCGCCATCATCTGGAAATGAATACATAACAATTAATTACAGTTGAAAAAAACCCAAACATTTCCCACTAATTATCTTGGTTTGTTCCACCCTTGGTTCCACCCTTGGCCCCCAAAGTGGCAGATGGAGAATCAGCGATTGCTATGAAAGTTGGATTATTTTGGCATGGCAAGGGTCTACATGTCTAGAGAAGTGTTTTTCTACGCATTAGATTAGCATTAGCGACGAAAATATAAGATTTTGGTTATTAAGAAGACGTTGTTTACATATATGAATTATTATATTAAATTAGAAATTTAAAAAGATGTTTCTATTTGGCTTTGCATTTTTGTTTTGCCAGGGAAGTCCCATCAAAGCAGAATACCAACGCATATATAGTTCAATGTTCGTAAGTGCCAGATTAGGAGTCGGCCACTGCTGGGGAATAGGGTGGTTTATGGAATGGGATAGAAAGGCCCCACATTGAGAGGAAATGCATCTCCGGTGACTAGGGAGATGTTTTCCCATTATATACATTGCCTCATTTTCACCTGAGGCCCAAAGAGTCCAATTTGCGTAAGTGGCAGATTGGGAGTCGGCCAGTGCTGGGGAATAGGTTTGCTAATGGAATGGGATAGAAAGGCCCCACATTGAGAGGAAATGCATCTCCGGTGACTAGGGAGATGGTTTCCTATCATAAACATTGCCTAATTTCCACCTGGGCCCCAAAGAGTCCAATTTGCGTAAGTGGCAGATTGGGAGTCGGCCAGAGCTGGGGAATAGGGTTGTTTATGGAATGGGATAGAAAGGCACCACATTGAGAGGAAATGCATCTCCGGTGACTAGGGAGATGGTTTCCCATCATAAACATTGCTTAATTTCCACCTGGGTCCCAAAGAGTCCAATTTGCGTAAGTGGCAGATTGGGAGTCGGCCAGTGCTGGGGAATAGGATTGCCTATGGAATCGGATAGAAAGGCCCCATATTAAGAGGAAATGTGTATCTGGTAATCAGGGAGATGGTTACCGAAAATATACACTGCCTAATTTCCCCCTCGGCCCAAAAGAGTCCAATTTGCGTAAGTGGCAGATTGGGAGTCGGCCAGTGCTGGGGAATAGGGTTGCTTATGGAATGGGATAGAAAAGCTCCACATTGAGCGGAAAAACATCTCCGGTGACCAGGGAGATGATTTCCCGTCATATACATTGCCTAATTTTCATCTGGGCCCCAAAGAGTCCAATTTGCGTAAGTGGCAGATAAACATTGCCTAATTTCCACCTGGGCCCCAAAGAGTCCAATTTGCGTAAGTGGCAGATTGGGAGTCGGCCAGTGCTGCTAATGGAATGGCATAGAAAGGCCCCATTTAAGAGGAAATGTGTATCTGGTGACCAGGGAGATGGTTTCCTACCATACGGCCGTTCTTGTAGTACAGCCGTCGATCCTGTCCATAGACTGTTGGTAAACAGGTTGTGTTGATTTCGAGCCTCTGATTTCTACCCTATGCACATCCCTATAATCGCCCATAAAAAAATGAACTATAATAAACCCTTGAGGCGTTGAGCAAAATAGGGTTACGGTACCCGTGTTTGCCTATGACCAGTCCAGACGTGACCGTTGCTTTTTTCTTTTAACAAAGTTAACTAATGCAAATTCTCTAAATATTTAAATGAATACTCACTTAAAATGTCCACCACGTAACTATGTGCTGACAGTGAGAAGGAGAGTATCACTCCCGGAAGCACTTGCTGAAACCGTTTCAACGTTTTCAGTAAGTGGCAGATATTGTAACTGGAAGATCACAACTGGCAGACTCCGGCGCGAGAGATACACACTTGGCTCCGCGGCCATGCTCAGTTTCGACTCAGTTTTCTTCCCCATCTACGCGCTTCCACTCAAATCTATCAGGAAGAATTTTACCCGAACTGTCTTTCAAAACAAAAGCATCAAATTCCACTTCGTTGTCACATCTATTGAACTCATTCGAACAAACTTCTCGCTCTAGCTCATCCCAAACTCGAATCACTCGTGGCCATTTCACACATTTGTTTATTTTGTTGAGTCCAGTACAAAACGTCATTTCCGGTATATTCATGAGATATTCATGAGCTTGCGAATGGTGAAAAATCCGCGCTGGTCGTACCGAAATATCGTGTTTTAAGTGGTGAAATGAAACACTCCGATAAATAATTCGGCCATACAATATAATTTTAATGTAATTATAGACCCCAAAATTATTATTTCTGGTATTAATAGCGCGTGTAATTCCGTTCTCATGGGGTCTTTAAAGTCAACCCGACCGCCGCCAAAACAACGGGAGAGTGTCTACACAGTCATCCGGTCATAGCGTGGAGAATTTTGGTATAACTTTTTTTTTTAGAAAAAAAATAACTTGTTCCGCGTCGAAGTTTGAAACGAGTTTATTTTTGTTGAAATAGAATTTAGAACGACTTTATTTTTTGTTGAGAAAAAATAAGCCGTGCTCCAAGAGAAGCTGGAACGACTTTATTTTTTTGGGAAAAGACACGCAACTCGTTGCGCGACAAAGTTCGGAAGACTTATTTATTTGTTGAAAAAAAATACCTCGTTCCGCGACCAAGTTTGGAGCGAGTTATTTTTTTTATATATGGTTTGTTGTTTAGACCACCTTAGTGCACACATGGGATAAACCGCGCCAAACAACACCAAAGACAGCTGGGGGTTGCACATGCAACGTACTTTTATAAAGTCGATAACGCTACGACAACGGGGCATTCGGAAAAATAATAACTCGGGAATCGAACTGAGCTTGGAACGAGTTATTTTTTTGGAAACATAATAAGTCGTGTTCCAAGAGAATTTGGAACGACTTTTTTTTTAATAAAAATAATATCAAGATGTCATAAATCGGGCACCGTAGTATTCGGCATAAACTTGGAAAGAAATTTATAACTGACGACCCGATGCATTTAGATGCCACGCTGCGTATGCTTGCCTAATGGGTAGATGTGCCAGAACATATACAATCAAAATATCATATTCATTTGTAACGAGCTTGATACCAAACAGACGCTTAATTGTCGGCAGAGCCCAATGCAAAAGAATTGCCTGTCACCATGCATGCGTTGGTGGAGATAGTGGGGAAGGAGGGGATGGTGGGGACGGCGGAGATGGTGGAGCTTTAGGGCTGCGAGCCAACGCTGTAATCGCTCGTTATTCACGGGAAATGAAAAAAATGACAGCGCCTTTCCAGCTCGGTTGTGATTCGTACACCCCCAGACCCTGTACCTCTTAGTCATAGCCAATAAACGCGCTTTGAAACACCTTATATGGCAAGAGATCGTTGACAGACCGAAAGTAGCCTGCTCGCTCAAGCCTATCGGTCGGCGCACGCGCGTTTGTTTTCCCCTGCGCCACCCGCGCGCCATCTGTCGAACGAAGTGTGCGTAACAGGAAATCCGTTTAGTAGAATAGCAGACGAAGATGTGTTGACAGCCGCCTTTTTATGACGTCGTAAGGTGAAGGTCATATTACTGCGTTTTCATTGGTTAAAAGAAGTAAGCCCGCGGAAGAGTCTAATATCAGGCACTAGAAAAGGGGACAGAGCACTATGTGCCCGTGCAAAGTTTCTATACTAACAGTAATTTTAGCGTCTCAAAGCACACGCAATGCAAAAGGAGTGAGTTTGTAGCTTCAATGTTTATATATATGAGAGGAACTATTTTATTTTATTTTATAGGTTGATGATGTGGTGTGGTACTTTCCACAACTGAGCTATGGGCATCTTAACAAGAAGAAATACATTAATGTTAGCATTGATAACATCACCAATAAGAATGTTAAGCCCTGATTACCGGTAACTGAAACTACTTGAACAATTCGATATCAACCCTTATTTGACAACCATTGGGAAGCACAATGGATGATAGCTAAACCTAGATACACAAGCCCAAAATTAAGGGCCAGTGCTAAATAAATATGTGCCATTCTTCACAAAAAGTAGTTGGTTACTCCCTGTAGACGTGGATATTTAGATAGATATTGCTCTAAATTCAGCCAAAATAACACCTGAAGTGGAACTTTTGTTACAACAAACTTTTTGCATGGATCACGTTATAACTTTGTAACAATGCATCCTACTTATATCAACAGGGTTCATACAGGCAAGGTTTCATCAAATTCAAGCCTTTTTAAGACAATTCATGAAGCACCAGAAAAATTTAAGGACTTTTCAAGGACAATTTTTACCTTCTCTGGTCTATTTTAAGCATACAAATTGCACAACTTGGGACAAAATTTTATGCATACAATCTTTGATATATGCGGAAAAAAGGAATGACAAGAAGGCAGTCAGTCCACATCTATTTATTACCAACCAACAGCATTTATTGGAGTTAATCACTTTCTTTTTATTAATTGCTACTTCGTCAGTTCAGCCAGCTTTTGTTAAATTTTTTCTTGGTTCTTTGCCAGTGCCCAGTCCAGTTTGAAATCAAGCACTTTTCATTGTAACTGTTTCAGTATGTGATATAACCACAAATAACTAGAGACGTCTGTTCAGGTTGCCGGCTGTCAAGTGACTGAGGCCGGGGTTTATTTCACGTCATGCTCGATGAGCCAATGGTAAACGCCACCTAGTGACTATACCGGTAGCGGATCATTCATAACGTCATGCATACAAGACATTCACACATGTATTCATAACAGTCATTACGCACTCGATATCAGCGTGATATCGTAACAGTAACTTCCCTATTTCCAAGCAAATTCAAGTACATTGGATCGACCTCAAGACCCATTTCTGTTTTTATGATCTTTTTCAAGCATCAGTCAAAATTCAAGCACTTTTCAAGCCTGTACGCACCCTGATCAATTGACAACCATTGGCAGCTAGGCTAAAATCTGATAAATTGATATTATAATTATCATTATTAAGCTTATAATAGAGTTATTAATTTCTACATGACTACCGCTGTTATTGGATATGAATATATGCACTAATATTATTCATGCATGCAATGCAAAGACCTCTATGAAGACAGAACCTAGTCTGCTCCACGGACTCCCCTCACCCGAGGAGAGTCCGTCACTGTCCAATTTGTGCAAGGCAGTCATTGGCTGCGGGCCGAGATCGGAGACCCCGCCATATCCCGCATTCTCATTGGCTGAGCTATATTTACCGGGGAAGCCCTTTCGAAAGTATCGTGCAGACGAAAAGTAAACACTGCCACTGGTGAACAAATAAAAGAAATTCTTTGGGATTATTGTATCTTGGACAGAATTGTCTTGCACATTTCGATCTATCGAGAGTTAAGCATGCATTTCATGTATATAAAACAAAATGACAGTGTTCATGTGCGGCAATACGTTTAAAGACAGCCACTACCTTGACCAAAGCTAACGGCAAAGGAGAATCCAAACTGATCAGCAGATCACAGTAACAGCAGGGGAGGGTCTAACATTGTGGAAAGGGGGGGTTGCGACACAGGGCAGGGGGGCTCACTGAAAATGTAATCCGCCTAAGGGTTGCATTTACAAAATGTCTCTTTTCAATGTATATCATTGGAAAGCCTGACTTGTACAGTGTATGCTTAAATTCCTAAGGGGGGGGGGTGCAACCCCCATAACACCCCCCCCCCCACCCAGATCCGCCCCTGAACAGGACACCGACAGGGAACAAAAGGTACAGGCATCCACGAACAGGTTTAGACTGTTTAATAATTTGATAGAATGTGTTCATTCTAATCTGATATTCATGTAAACTAAAAGAAAAACAGCTGCATAACTTGATAAGAATACTGAAATTAATCTTTTTATTAAGAAATATAGTCAAATTAAACGTAGAAATTATAAGTTATATAATCTAGCAAGCTGTGTAATAGTCTACCAATTTCATTGACAAAATGATATATTTTGGTTCTGAGTAATTTAATTATGACCTGGATGGCGAGGGGATGGGGAGGGTAAGTTGCTAGGGTGAAATAACCCCTCGATCTAGCTAGCTATAGCTGTGTCTATATGAAGATTTAAAAAAATTAAATCTTTATTTTTTAATTGTAAATTTATTATTATATCCTTCTTCCATCAATACAATACTTTCATATTAAGACTTACCTACATAGTCTACATGTAACCAGGTTTAACATAATAATAAATAGAATTAATCATCAATTTATGTTTATATTTAGCTTTTCTCTCACAGATAATGTAACCAATTGTAATTAATCAATCAGATAATTAAGAAGTCTGCATACAGATTCAGACAAGATGGACCAGATAGAGTTACACAAGAGACCAAAAAAAACCTAGAGATATGAATACATGGGTTTCTTCTCAACAATCTGTATCAAAGACAGTTTTGCATATGATAAACACAACAGAAAAAAAAACTGATTCTTGGATATATAATTGGACTGCTTTTAAATTGTTCAGCATCCAAGAGCTGTTTGCTATTTGAAGCAGTCAGAAAAGAAGACAATGGAAACAGAAATGATATGTTGCAAAACTGTTAGTTACTGTGGATTTGCAAATGAATTAATTAAGAATGAAATGAGCTTGGTTTAAATATATTTCTATTTTGCAATTGGAAAGCAGGCAAAGCCTATAACAAATTCCTGTAGCTGAAATGAGCTTGCTTTATTGGTTGTGTTCAGTCAAAATTGGTAAAGGTTCAGATTAAGTGTCATTAGTGCTAAAGCCCTAAAGTATGCATTTATGTCAACATGTTGATTAAATATTGCAAAAGTGCAAACCTCCAGCCTATAGTTAGCCTGGTAAGGATTCATGTTCATCCATCCTACACCCCATTACTACCCCAATCAAGTGTGTTATAAATGAAGACATATCTGGAGTAAGGCTAGCCTAAAATTGATCATAGATATAATTTAGCTCAATGTTCAAGACTAAATTCTTCAAAATTAACAGGGCTTGGTCATTCTGGCTAATCATGTAAGACAAAGATAGCCAAAACAATGCACCTGTATGATCTTGTATTGAAGTTGGTTGAATGATTGTAAACTATTTGCCATGGCCTAGCTGAGCAACAGTTTTCTATAATCAGGATTTGCCACAGGAGAATAAAGTGAAGAGCCAGTCCGTTCAAGAATGAATCTGAATATTTAATTTGCCCTAACATAATTCACATATAAATTTCCTGCAAGAAAATAATTTTCCAATGGAATGAGCTTATATACCACAGGCAGTCATCTTTATCAATGGGCCTTGACCTAACTAATTTGCCCTGTAATAGCTGTTACAGTACAGTGTACTAATTGATGTAGTAAATGGCATTGGTTGTCTGTGATGGTAAATAAATAATAAAGTAAGTCTTGAATTGAATCATTGTTTTTCATTAATTTACATTTATAATGCATCACAAACATAAACACTGATAATACACATATCAATGATGTAGAACCCACTTTTTATTCATGTGGTTTATGCAGATATGACTTTATTCAATATAATCCTGGAGTAGCTGTGTTTTCTGTCACTTCTTTAATCTATATATACATTAAATTTAAAAGTGTGATACAATTAACATACAAGCAAGACTACTTTTTCATGAGGAAAAAAAATTACTGGTAGGACCTATAAAGAAGTATTAATAGAGCAAAAGATTATGATTTTCTGTTTCCCAGCCACTTCGTGATGAATACCGGTAGTACAAAATATTCCATTAATCTAGGATATTTCACATATCAATTAGTAGTGCTACATTTCAAAAGTTACAACTAATTTAAAATTAGAAATGTTTCAATTGTTGAATTAACTCAATAAATGCAAGTCCATTGACTGAACATGAACTACACTATTCAACAATAGCAATTACTTACAATATTTAAATATCTCAGGCTAGCATACATATATCTCCTATGCAACTTATTGCAGACTATAGACTTGTTTGATCAGTTCCACAATTGCAGGCAGTATAATTGCTCCCATGAAGCTTACCAGGCCTGCCTCTAAGCAGCATGTGTGCCGTTCTAACGGCACCCTGTGACCGGTTGGCCCTTATAGCGAAAAGACACGTCTTTTCGCGAAAAGACAGTCGTTCGCGAAAAGACATTTTTGCGAAAGCCACAGACGCTGGTTCAGCTTAATTTTTTGCTGTGCTATACTTTATAATACTTAATGATAATTAGGAAGAACAAACATCCAATTAGTCAATCGTATATCAACTTAACTGTGTGCATGAGCCAACGGCTTCTGTTAGCGTATTTTCACAAGTGTATCATAGCGCAACCGTGACTGAGCCAATTTAGCATACCAATCCCCAGCCTTCTGTTAACACCTTGCCCATGGCTCACTGCTTCTGTAATCTGCATGAAAGAAGCTGTTATTTGGAATGGCCAGGTATATCCTTGTTGGGCATGGCATGGCTTCTCACAATTGATGTTAACCGAAGCCAGTTTTTATTGATGATATCACTTTGGTATCTGGCCTTTTATTGGTTAAACATGTCATTTCGCACAGAGATAGTCGTCCGCGAAAAGAGCCAAGACCTCTTCTAGAGCTCATCGACCTTCTACACCGTGTTGTGGACATACAGTACCAACAGCTCGAACAGAGTCTTGTTGGTCTTGGCGACTTCGACCTGTGTGAGCAGTTTCAGCGATTTGCTGTCCCCATGGAGGTGTGGGCATCTCGCACCAAGGAACAGCGGGACCGCCACATGGCACGCTTCATGAAAGCGTTGAAACTCCCAGACCCCAAGAGCGTTTGCTCCACTGATGGCAAATTATTGGTCACTGCACCAAACGGAGGCAGAAAACCAAACCAGCGCAAAAGGTGTGTTTGCGCGAAAACAACGGACAGGCCACAGCTGCATCCAGCTTCAATTGCTCAATGTTTTATATGTTTGGATATGTATATAGGCCTTATTTCTTTAAGCAATAAATGAATGCTGCTGAATCAATGAAATCTTAGGTCTTTTCTTTGCACAACGTACTAAGTTATTCAGGTGCAACCATATCATAGTGCAACCATGCAACCTACACCTCACTAACAAGCAAGCACCCAATCTATGAAAATCTAGCTTATCTGAGCACTTTGTAACGAAAAGAAAATCTTGTGGTACAAGGCACAAAGTATTTGTAGCTGTTTGTTATTTATCTAAGAAATAACCTCTCATTCTCCTGTCTTTTCGCAAAAATGCCGTCTTTTCGCCATAAGGGCCAACCCCCCTGTGACCATAGAGACAGGCCTGGTAACCATGAAGCTTGAAAATTGTTGTATATTTCTTAGCTGAAAAGCAACTATTTCTTTTTTTGTCAAATAAGTTAACTAAAAATAATTTAAATACAATTATCATATCTACACTGAATTTTTTTGGTTTCATTTATTTGATATTAAATCTATTGCCCTCCTAAATAGGCACATCTTGACTCCCCTCGAGGGTATATCTATCCCTCTAACAACCCATGCATACCCGCCACATATGCACCCCCCCCCCCCCTTGCAAAAGTAAATTAATTTCCTACAGTTTAATTACCAGTAATTAAAATATAACTTTTAATTATTATATTGCCATCTAAAGAGACGACCCTCTTCACTCCCTTCCTCGATCACAAGTATCCTTCTCGCAACCCATCCCCCTGCACGACGCACGTCTCCCCTCCCCCCTCTCGCTTCCTCTGCTCTGGCAGCCGAAACCGCCAACCGCTGCCTTGCCTGTGATTATTTCGGCAGCTGTGGCTACATTTCAACAGTGACAGGGTCAAAATTCGACATAATTACTTTGCTTACGATATATGTGTGCACGTCACCATATTTAATTAACCTAATTTCAATCTTAACTAGCATTTGACTCACAGTTGTGGAACATCCATCTTCCGCCATTGTTTACCGCCCTGCTGAGAAGGGGGCTATGTAGTCTCCTCCACAGCCCCGCGCTGCGTGGCCAGCTCACTCGAGCGAGCGAGCCTAGGGGCTATGACGCGTATGACGTAGTTGTACGGAATTCCTTACAGAAAATGGTGGACAGTTACAGACTCACTCTCTGCCTTCGACTCACTCCGCTAGGGCTCCATTATATCTCTGTTGTCGCCTACGTCTTCAATGCATTTTCACACTTGCCCGCCAGGGCGGCACTGCGCAGATTGATAGGAAAAATGCGTCGCGCATTTCTACAAATTAGTGCTAGGACCCAGCCTAGGCCTAATAACGCATGAAATCAGGTGATGAACAGAAAGAGTTCTGTCACAATTATAACTTTTTCGAAAGGTACAAAATGTGTTTCACTGTATTAGATACGCAAAGCTCGTTATTTTTATGTTTGATTGTTGAAAACTATAATGTTGCGGAAAATTACAGCTGATTTGACCGTTTTTCAAGAATTTTGAAATTTGCCCCCGGTAGACAGCAGCGGTAAAAGCGGAGCCTGCGTAGCGCCACCGTGCGGGGAGCTTGTTACAGACTGTATACGTAAGCTGGTACCGCCGCTCAAACTCATACTTGCTGAGCGAGCGAAGTTGGGACCGCGGAACCAGGCTAACTGTATACGCGGAGCCGCGGTAGCGCCGCGCAGCGGCAGTCTGCGGAAGAGACTGGACAGAACCATCACCATTTGTCTTTGTAACATGTCAAGCTTGAAGCTAAGTTAGCAGTTGCTGAAGAGAGGTAATATGGATATGATTATTCACGAGTACTATTATAAAGATATTGGTTTCAATTCATGCACAATGAATCCTTCAAATGACACCTGGTTAACAGAAACACAATCATTTAATTTGTCTGCCTCTGGTTTCTAACTTCACGCCGCTTCCCCAGGAACTCCAAATTATCATCAATTATCGCTCATAATTATTTTCATATATTTTGGGATTAACGCCATGACTGTTTATTCAGAGTAAAATTTAACTTTGCTTGTTCTTTGGGAAACGAAAAAATGATAGTTCGGGTTGCTGTTTTATGTTGTTGCTGCAGCCAAAACGCTGAACAATACTCAATAGGCTGAATAGCAGCAACCAGTCGTTTCACCCGACATTGTTTTGACAGCGGGCATCCAACTCCATCCGTTTGGCGGCGCTGCAGTCGCGCGATAACCATTGGGCATGCTGAGTATGGCGTCTTATCATAGTAAGGTCTTTGATATGCTCTGCTTGGAGCTTGGCAACAGACATTTAGTGCATCGCTTATAAATTAACTTTAATTTTAACATTGAATAATTTATTCGTTAATTTTATGGGGCAGCTGATTTAATTATTGAAGACATGACATAATATGCTTCGATCTCTATTTGCTTGAATATACCTATGTACAGCTGATATTTACTCCGAATCTGAAAACATCTCATGGGGACTGTTACATGAAATGAAAGTCCTAAGCATATGCTTGAAACGGACTTTGAATATGCATGCTTGTTACCTTAAGAACTCGCTTGCGCTCGGTATAATGATATACAGCAGTAATACAATGGTATTACCATGGTGCCAGGATATTACCATGGTATAATGATATATAATAATATACCACAGTAATACTATGATATTACCATGGTGCCAGGATATTACCATGGTATAATGATATACCACAGTAATACCATGGTATTACCATGGTATAATGTTATATAATGATATCACAGTATTACCATGGTATCATGATAAACCACAGATACACCATGATATACCAAAGTAATACCATGGTATACCATGATATATTGTGGTACAGCATGATATTTGATGGTTAATCATGGTATACCATGGTAATACCATCGTTTACCATGGTATACCATGGTTTATCATCCTGTACCCTGGTATACCATGCTATAGCATGGTTTACCATGGTAAACCATGGTATATATTCATAAGGGTAGGGCGCCATCCCCGCTTCATATTGAGTCCTTAAATGTCGGTTTGATACAGTGAGCACTTTCTTTCAAGAAAATATGTTTTTGTAGATTGAATTCTCCTTCAATTAAATAGATGATTAATCTGACAAATATTGGAAATATGTTACACCGCGTAAGCTAGTACTCCGCTCAAACTGAGCGGGAATCAGTCTATAGCTCAACGGATTTCGTAGCCCACCCGAGCTCGACTTTCACACCCCGCTTACCCATTGCAATTAGCGTCAATATGATCGATTTCATAGTCGCAATAGAAATATTAGTACATGTGAAAAAGGAGCAATCTGGATGAATTCAAGTATAGGCTTATAAGTAGTAGAAAGGAAGTCAATCGAAAGGTAACTTTCCTTGGGGGTAACGCTGTAGTGTGCGCGCATGCGCGCCGGTCTTCTATCGCCACCTGGCGCATGAAGGTTTGTACTACCCCCCCCGCCCTCCGGTCCCCAAATGTATCTCCTATGCCCCCCACCCCTCCCATAAACTACCCCTCCCCAAGCAAAAACTCCTGACCCCCCATCCCTGTTCACCCCCCCCACCTCAACCACTGCCCCTCCATCTCCACCAGCTAGACCCCTTACTACACCCTCCCAACCATGATAGTGAACGGTATTTCACAATCACCGAGTGACGTCATGGATGAGTCATCGCGGGTTAACTGCAAGGACAGTAGTTTCATAATTATCTTATCAAATCCGTCGCCCTCTCTCAGCGCCGATACCCCTTTCTCCCCCACCCTCCTAGTCCGACCGATATCCCTACACCTATAGCTGCCACGAGAGGAGCGGTTAGAGAAGACAATTAATACTTGACAGCTGGTTGCTTATGTTGTAGAGGTCAACCCATTCACCTTTCTGGTCAACGTATTAATTGCTTGAGGAGGAGAGCATACAGGCACTTATTAGTATTGAAATAATAGACTGACTCATCAAACAACTGTCATTACTCTTGAGAGAGAGAGAATATCATTTATTTAACCAATGCCATGTTTCATGGAATACATGATGATAAACAGTGCATGATAATGAAAAGAGAGGCATATATGGGATAAAAATAAGGTTACACTAATACCGGATACAAAGTGGCATTGGCCGAGGAGTGTCCCATTAAGACATAAATGTCGCTGGCATGGAACCCACCTCAAAAAAACAAAACAAAGCTTAATTTTGTATGATAAGGTATGAAAGAAATAACGAAACATAAATTAACAACCGCAGATCATATAGCATAATGCATATAACATAAAACTACTGTATTTGTATCCCATTATAGCTGAACATGTTGTGAACAAACATAACAGTTCTGTATGGTACATTCATAGGTGTATGTTTCGATGATGTTCTTCTTGATATACTGTGTGAATCCCTATAGAGTATGAGTTGTTGTTTTACTTCATATAATTTGTGGGGTATTATTCATGATTTCTGGCATTGAGTACCGGAGGCAATGGTGGGCAAATTTATGTTTGGTTTTTGTAGTTTGAAAATTGTGCTTTTGTCTGGTGTTGTGGTGATGTATATCGGATATCCTTTGAAACGACCAGGCTTGGTGGAAGTATATGGGAAGTTCATTATTAACATATTTATGGTAAAATTCCAGTTCTTGCAGTTTGTGCAGGTCTCTTAATTTTAGTTGCCGCAAATCCTTAAACAGCGGTTCTGTGTGAGAGTTTATTTTGCTATTTGTTATTATTCTGATAACTTTTTTCTGCAGTTTACTTAATCTTTCTATTTGGTGACCCCATACAAGTATACAATAATATAAATGTGGTATAATTAACTAATTATAGATGGTGATTAGAATGTGGAGCGGAAGAATGTTCTTTAATCTAGAAAGTATGCCCGTAACCTTATTTATTTTTGCTGCAACTTTATTTATATGGCTATGCCAGTTTAAATGGGTATCCAATGTGAGGCCCAGTAAATTAAAGCTTGCAACGTGTTCAATTTTGTTCCCATCGATAAGAAGCTCCGGAACAGTAATTTTCTTTTGGGGCATGTGAAATACCATAAATTTTGTTTTGGGTATATTAAGGCACAATTCATTTAATTTTAGCCAATTGTTTATATTTGTTAGTTCCTTAGTTCCTTATTTCATTCCCTGATATTTGGTGTGGTGGTCTCTAATATGCTGAATAATGTCGTATCGTCTGCGTATATAATAGCTTTAAACAGTTTGCTGGCATTCTCTATATCATTCACATATATTATAAAGAGTAGCGGTCCTAAAATGGACCCTTGCGGAACTCCACGGGAAAGACCCATTTGGGAAGATTTTATGCCGTCAATGCAAACAAACTGTTCACGGTTCGACAGATAATTTTTAATGAGATTCAGTGTACAGTTACTCAGACCATAATGTTTTAACTTCGCAAGTAAGATATCGTGGCTAAGGGTATCAAAAGCTTTTGAAAGATCTAAGAAAATGTTGACGGGAATTTTACCTTCATCTAGTTTCGGGATTGTTCTATCAATGAGTTCTAGTGTTGCTAATTCGGTCGACTGTTTCTTTTTAAACCCATATTGACCAGGAGTAAATAGTTTTTCCGTTTGAAAGTGATTATACAGTTGATTAAATAAGACTTTTTTGACTACTTTAGAAATAGAAGGCAGAATTGAGATTGGCCTATAATTATTCAGCTGATCTTTGTCTCCCTTCTTGAAAATTGGAATGACTTTGGCTAGTTTGAGTTTATCGGGAAACACTCCTGTCGATATAGATTGGTTAATGATTAATGTGATAATTTCACTGAGCTCTTCTTTAACTGCATTGAGCAATTTTACCGATATCCCGTCGTGCCCTGAACTTGATTTCGGTTTTAGACCTTGTATAATTTGCAGGATCTCCTGTTTATTTACTGGTCTAAAAGTAAGTTCATTTTTACACGTAGGATCTCCAAGATAGTTCATAAATGTTAATCCTGTGGGTTTCGCTATCTGATCACAGATACTTGCTGCGGCACTTACAAAGAAATTGTTAAAACTATTTGCTATCCTACTATTATCTGTAACTAGTTCACCATCAATAATAATTTTCTCTCACAATAAGAGGGCGCCAACCCCCTGCTCCTCATCCACCGACCAACTCCCGATATTACTGCTCCGCCCCTCCCTCAGCGAAAGCCGATCCCCTCCTACCCTCATCCAACCATGACGGTGAACGGTATTCACAATCATGTAGTGACGTTAAGATGTGTCATCGGGAGATAACTGCAAGGACAGCAGTTATCTTGTAAAATTAGTCGCCCTCCCTCAGCCCCTTTTCCCCCCTCCCCGCTATTCCGAACGTTTTTACTTTATTTCATATTATTACTTTATTTCATAGTTCACAGTAGGATGATACATAACTTCAATATCATGGAAACAATTTTTCATTATTATTACTACATAAAGCTGAGCTCCCTTGCATTGAATACCGATATTTATAGTATACATATGTATTCTTTCACGGTTGTCTATTAAGTACCCGAATGTGTCATAAAATATAAGCTTGATGATATATGAATAGCAAAAACGTAGAATGCTACCTATGTTTCACAATTGTCTAATGAGCTACATAAATGTTACACATAACTTACAGAGTACTGACACATTCGTTACACAATTGTCTAAGTATTAATCCGAATGGTGCATAAAACATAAACTTGATTGCATATAAATCATGTAATACACAAAACTTATATAATAATTACATATTTTTACCATTGTCTGATCCTAGTTATGCGAATACTGCACAACATTTAATTCATAATTCAATGAAACATAAACTTATTTATTCCTATTATCATTGCCGTATATTACACATAAATTCTTCAAATGAAATAAAACGTTACAAATATATCTTAACATCTTCAACCATAGCAGTACCACGTATATAGGTAACAACACCTCATTCCTCCCTACCTTGATGTCATTTATAAAAATATGGCACGCAAGCATCTCCACTCCGAAAGATGAATCCCCTCAATGCTCCACCCACCCGCCTCATATCCTAACATTGACATTGCTAGAAATAGTGCACACACGCCCCTAATCTCTCTATCATAGTACCTATTCTCTAACCACACAACTCTCTACCCCTCACCTCTTAACATAACGTATTTTCCAAAAATAGAAACCGCGTGTATGTCCCCTGCATCCTCTCTGAGATGGCTACATCACTGATTATTCAGACGTAATTCTTGTGATCCTACCGTTTCATTTCACATTTGTCTCAACACAGTTTATAACAGGGCCAGCTATAGCCTGTTATTCTCTTAATCGTTGGTAAACTTCCAGCGCAATCTTAATTTACACCACTAACTTTGCAAAAAAATAAAAAAAATAAACGTAAGCTTCCTTGCATTAAATACAGAAATTTATAGTATACATAACTACTCTTGACGGTTGTCTATTGAGTCTCCTAATGCGGCATAAAATAGAAACTTGGTGCTATATGAAATGCTAAACATGTAAAATAGTACCTATATGTTTCACAATTTTCTAATGAGCTACATGCATGTTGCACATAACTTGTACTTTATGCCATTTGAAACATAAACTTTACATAATAATTTCATAGTCGTTTCACTATTGTCTGTACTGCCCCGAATGGTACATAAAACATAAACTTGATTGCCTATGAAGCATCTAATACACAAACTTATATAATAATGCTATATTTTTTATCATTGTGTTATTCTAATTATGCGAATGCTGCACAAAATTTAATTCATAATGCAATGAAACATAAACTTATTTTTTCCTATTATCATTGCAGTATGTTACACATAACTGTTTCATATTAAATAAAACGTTACCAATAAACCTTAACCACCATAGCACTACCACGCACAGAGGTAACAACACCTCATTCCTCCCTACCCTGATATCATTTATAAAAATAGTGAAGGCAAGCATCTAAACTCCGAAAGGGGAACCCCCTCAATGCTCCACCCACCCTGCTTTAGCCAAACATTGACGTCATTGCTAATAATAGTGCATAAGCCCCCCCCCCCCCCTCAGTCAACCGCCTCCTCTACAACCACCCTCTCGTCATCACTAAAAATAGAGCATGCGTGCATAACCCCTCCACCCTTCCCCAAGCGTCTCTCACCACTGTTCCCCTAGCCATTTACGACAACACGATATGGAGAGAGGGGCATGGACACTTAATTCTCTCTAGCCAACTCAGTTTAGGAAGCGAGCGTAACAAGAAACCAGTGGTGGGGATCCGACTCATTTCAGCTGTCTTTGGTAGAAATGTTCCGTCAGCAAATGACTTCACACAGCACCCCCACTAGCTGTGTTGTGCAAAAGTGTCAGTCAACCCGTCGCTCGCACTATGGTAGTCTAAGAACGGGCCTCGTGCTTCGTAAAAGAGGATCGAGTATAAACTAACGGGCACATAAATCTCCGACAAACCCTCACAGTAGTCTGATTAAACACTCAATCCCTTCGAAAGGCCACTACCTCGTGCTCTTTAGACTAACTGTCTCCATATCTCATCCAACGTACGTGATGCCCGACAAAACTATTAGTTATAAGTAAAACGAGCCTATCACTTCCTATTCAAGACATACATTTAAAAATACCCACTACACAGAGGAGAACTTATAAACGCCAGAACTCATGTTCTCAATCGAAAACAGGGAACTCAATTCAATATTGTCTCGACATTATCGTCCGCTCACCTCATCTCGAAATCCGATGAACAGCCAGCTGGGGTGAACTGCGCACACCCCCATTACATCCACCCGCCTCCCCTCACCTTCAGGCCAAGAGACAAGCCTCAACACGCTCAGTGGTGACTAGTACTGGCTTTCCCTCGCGACACGCTTCGGCGACTCCACTGGTCTGGGTAGCCTCTCAAATTAATATATTGGTGTCCTTGGGGTGTGGGCGTGGGGGAGGCGGGTGGGCGGCTAGAGTACGTCCCTCACTCATAGGTGGTAGTAACGGAGGGGCGACATACTAAATAGGGGTGAGACGCGGTGAATGCGGAAGAGGTGTAGGAAAAACGGTCGGAATAGCGGGGAGGATTTTACAAGATAACTGCTGTCCTTGCAGTTAACTCCCGATGACACATCTTAACGTCACTACATGATTGTGAATACCGTTCACCGTCATGTTTGGGTGAGGGTAGGAGGGGATCGGCTTTCGCTGAGGGAGGGGCGGAGCAGTAATATCGGGAGATGGTCGGTGGATGAGGAGCAGGGGGTTGGCGCACTCTTATTGTGAGAGAAAAGAGTAATGACAGTTGTTTGATGAGTCAGTCTATTATTTCAATACTAATATGTGCCTGTATGCTCTCCTCCTCAGGTAGTTTTTCATCTGCAAGCAATTAATACGTCGACCAGAAAGGTGAATGGGTTGACCTCTGCAACATAAGCAACCAGCTGTCAAGTATTAATTGTCTTCTCTAACCGCTCCTCTCGTGGCAGCTATAGGTGTAGGGATATCGGTCGGACTAGGAGGGTGGGGGAGAAAGGGGTATCGGGGCTGAGAGAGGGCGACGGATTTGACAAGATAATTATGCAACTACTGTCCTTGCAGTTAACCCGCGATGACTCATCCATGACGTCACGCGGTGATTGTGAAATACCGTTCACTATCATGGTTGGGAGGGTGTAGTAAGGGGTCTAGCTGGTAGAGGGGGGGGGCAGTGGATGAGGTGGGGGGGGGTGAACAGGGATGGGGGGTCATGGGGGGTTAGGAGTTTTTGCTTGGGGAGGGGTAGTTTACGGGAGGGGTGGGGGGTATAGGAGATACATTTGGGAACCGGAGGGCGGGGGGGGGGGGGTAGTACAAACCTTCACGCGCCAGGTGGCGATAGGAGACCGGCGCGCATGCGCGCGCACTACAGCGTTACCCCAAAAGATCGTTACCCCCAAGGAAAGTTACATTCGATTGACTTCCTTTCTACTCTTATATCCCATACCCGAGCCCGACCAAGTTAGGACGGACGTGGGACGTCTGAATTATGACGTACGTGGGACGTCTAAATTACGACGTACGTGGGACGTCTAAAGTACGACGTACGTGGGACGTCTGAATTATGACGTACGTGGATCTAAGAACAAGTGATCAATATTAAAATGATTAACTAATGATTTACCATATATTAAATTAGTTCTAAATGCAATTGAAAGCAATATGATTGTTTATAGATCTGTATCAATTATTGATTTTATAATATAAATGTATTACAGTCTGATAAAATTCATTAACTTGTTTATTTAAATAGAATGACTTAGAATATAACTAAATTCCAATCTTAAAACTGGAATATATATAGAAGGTGGACCAGTGATTGTGCGGGTACCAGTGATTGCGCACTTGCAGAAACACACTTTATTTACATAATTTGTATCCAAACTTATACCCGACAGATGCATTCATGTAGGACAGCTACCTTGACGTTAACTTGGAAAGATAAGCAATCTGCATATTATTTTTTAACTAGGGATCTTTTGCTGGGTGCGCAATCACTGGTCCCATAACTAAGCTGATAAGCTTAACCTGCTAAAATAAATAAATATAGATCAAAAGTAAATTATAAAGAAAACATGCTTCAATTTTGTTTCTGTGGCAACTAAACTTAGATCTTTTATACTTTTTAATTTATATTTTATTGATGAAATCACTATAGGCCTAATTCTGGCAGCCACAGAAGGGGTAGGGGGCACACACATCGTATGCAGGACTTGTAAACCGTGTGGGTGCCCCCCCCCCACTCCCCTGTGCCTGTAGTATCAGGCTATGATATGGGCCTATGCCGTATGCGGTATAAATTTGCAGTAACTTATGGCTGTGGCGGCGGCGGCAGTGTGGGGAGTGACACTGTCAGTGTGGCTGTGCCGTGGCCGTGCTAGTAAATCGCCAAACAGGGTGAGACAATGCTAATTAGAACAAAATAAGGGTTACAATATATCATCCACATGTGTAAATTATGTGATCTTACGAAATTATTAGACAAATACGTGTGCAATACTTACATTTGCTGAAAAATGTAAGTTGAACTGCTAAAAATCACCGCGTTCCTCTGTCCGGCTGTGTTGTTTTCTTGGCCTCGCTTTGGTTCGGACATGTGCCAGAGCTTCAGACTAGTATAAACATTGGGAAATCACAAAGTTGTTGTGCACTACGTTTACTGAGTGTGGCTCTCAATAGGGGGTAATTCAACTTCAAAGTGTTATCTTTCAATATATTGTCACTATAAAGTTCACTGTGATTTATTTAAGTTGCACATGGGACGAGTTTGGACCCACCCCTTGCACGCCGCGCCGACCGCGCAGCTTGCCTGGTTCCACGTCCTATGTCGTAACTAGGAGGAGAGCCCTTTGCGCGCGGTGTCCATTGAAACGCAGGGAGCGAGTGAACTGCGCACTAAACGGAACGCACGTGTTTTTTTGTTTATCACCAGGACTGCCAGGCCGGAAGTAGAACCCGCGAGAACTGGCCTGCCCTATTCAGGCGAGGAGTTCCGCAGCAGTATGTGGCAGTATTTCGCTATGTGCGGCCGAAGTCGGTGCCGCCTCAGACGGATAGTGTTCCTCCTGGCGGCGTCTGTGCTGTGCCTCTCTCTGTGCCTCATCTATTCCTGGTATGACGATTGCACCGACGAGGATTTCACGTCGCTCCACGCATCCGCCACCGCCTCGGCCGTGGAAAAATTCTCGGCGGTACCCAAATTGAAACGAGAACAGCTTGATATTCACACTCTGGCGGAACCGTCGGATATTCCCAACGAGAATAGGACCTTTGTCGTCTACGTCCACAGCGCCGCGGGGCAAGACAGCTCGCGGCAACTCATTCGGCGAACGTGGGGCAACCCCCGTTACTATAGCAACGTCTTGGACTTCCGAGTGCATGTGTTTTTCGTGGTAGGTGTTCCACTGCCGTCGTCGTCACCGCTCAGCGGCACGGGTTTGGAAGCGCTTTACGAGGAAAGCCGCCAGTTTAAAGATTTATTAATGGGCAATTTCTCTGATTTTTACGACAATCTAGTCTTTAAGGGATTAACGGCGATGAACTGGATTGCTAGAAATCTACCGGAAGTACGCTTCATCCTCAAATGTGATGACGACGTCATCGTGAATACGTTTGCCTGGATGGAGGAGGCGAGGTTGCTAGCAGCTGAGGGCAGAGAAAAGGACACCATTCTCTGCCACTACTGGGACAATTCCCCAGTGCAGCGTACTGGAAGGTACCGTGTTTCCGACAGTGAATACCCATTGCCGCTATACCCACGCTTCTGCAGCGGAAGCGGCTACCTCATGACGCGAGAGGTTGTGGCAAACATCTTGCTCGGCGTTCCCCAAACGCCATTTCTTAATCGTGATGATGTCTTCTTTACCGGACTCGTGGCTTACCACATGAAAATCCGCAAATGCCATGGCGGTCAACGCTCCAGCGGCTTCTGGTTTATCGGGGAATGTGGCTGGTGCTGGTCCAGCCGCGGTGAGCGTGTATCATTCGACGTGCCGCCCTCCCGGTTCTTACTAATTCACCCCGCCACGATCTACCGCCATGAGGAGGTGAAACGCTTTTGGGAGGAAGTGGTCGCGGAGTCTGCTTGAACTATGTCTATAGTAATAGCGGCGTGTATATATTTGCGTATGCCTTAATATTACACTCTTGGTCCCAGGAGGCATTGGTACGCCACTCAATACGTATAGCCACCATTTATCAGTAAGTGCTTTAGTATACAACGTGCTTCTATTTGTGTATGGATGTCATGCTCAGCATAGAATTCCCCTACTTCAAACTAGGACGTCGGCGCGTTGAAATCCTGCATCTCCGAAATCAAAATCAAATCAAAAGGATTTTGGAGACTTGTGCTGAGATAAACCCATCTCGCACTCGACGCAATGCCATATGCATATCATCTCGTACTACACGATCTCTGGTATTATATAATATTTATTCTGGTCGTTGCTATAGTGACTGCATAGAACAATGAAACTGGACGTCACGCAATACAAATTGTGGTTATAGGGCCTCGTTCGCATTTACAATCCAAAGCAACCCTTGCGGAGACAAATTCCTCAAACGACTTCGGCATGGACCCCTTGGATTTTAACTGATTGGGCATGCCAGTTGACATAATACCATCATAAAAAAATTCATAGCAAACCTTTCGGCCAGGTCGAGATCGCGTAAGTTTAAACTCAACTTCATTAGAGTGATCAGCACTTGATCCTCAAGACTTATGCTTGTGACTCGCCAGCCTGCAAAATATGGCAGGGGTCCCACATCCCGTTTTGACGAGTATGGTGAACACGTCCATTGGGAAAGATGTGTATAGCAGCTCATCTGGAAATTCAAAATAAATCGCATACATAATGTAGTATAGGAACATCTGTTTCATGGATGATAACTGATGATCGTTATCAAGAATAAAATATAGGCCAAAATAAAAAAAAATTACTTCATGTCTTTTTTAAATTCAGGAGGGGTTATATACACTAGATAATTATCAGCATATTTTGGCCATTGGCAATTTAAATGTTATCAAATAGGATGTTCATATTACTGAAGACTTCATTTGCTTGATAATAGTTTACTGGTTTCTTTAATACAAAGTCTTCATTATATGGATATCACCCAATGTCAAATCAATAGATATTTTATAAACAAATGGAATTTTTTTTTCATGAATGTTATGACAAGCAAATAATCCATTAGATCTACCTGTTCACTTTCGCAAATTATAAATGGACTTAATGCAATATTAGGTAAATATTAATTATTAATTTACTATCCCATAAATAATCACTAAGATATATATCTATAAATTGCATGAACATTTAGATAGTTTAAATGAACATTTGTAATAGTGGAATTTCATCAACTTATAAGATCATAAAATTACTGTCATTTTTTCTTTTTTTTTAATTCTAAGTAGATCTAGATCTTAGTTTAACTTAGACTAATAGGTATTTCTATATTTTTTACACTGTAATATGTTTTTAATTTCCTTTAACAGTGTAATTTTTTGAGTTTTGAACTTGATTGTGATTGTGATTCAAGACAGAACATATTTAAAATAAAAATGTAGATCTACTAGGCCTAGATCTACCAAAAAAAGTAACTTTCCTCCTGCCTTAGAAAAACCTAGGCCTATCTGTTCATCACATTGTCACTGCATGGTCTATATTTTATTTTAAATACACTGTCCCCCAAGTCTGACAGGTAACCAAATAGACACTGATTGACACAGAGACCCACAACCTGTAAGTGTGACAAAGACAGTCAGTGTGACGCAGTGACAACGTGACACTAAGGCTAAGGCTAAGCCCTGAACTTCGCTAAAGAGTGAAGTGTGAGGGGTGCGTTGCCTTAATTCAACGCTTCAGCTTGTGATCACCAACCTACCTGCATAAATGTATCCATTTCTTCCGTTCCTTCTCGTCCAGGGGAAAGCGAAACAAGCTACAATTTCTTTCACGGACATCAGTTCCGTGGTTGCACCCAAACGCAAAACAATGCACCATTTTAGCGCTGGAAACTCGTCGTCTGCTGTACAGTAAACAAGCGAGCAGCCCGGAAGTGCTGGGTGCATGGGTAAAACACAACGCATGAGCGTGATAACCGCGCGAGACTTACATAACATTGACGGCACTAGCCGTTCGCGCGCAAACTTGAATACTCACGTGACATTAATTAGTAGAGATGTGTGACCGTCTACATGTATTTTCTGAGGTATACACCACACCGCACTCCCAAACGAAGGTCAGATATTATCAATGAAACATTTACTTTTCTTCTTTAGGTCATCGGGTCGCTTGCTCTTGCATTGGTCTGTTCGTCTCCAATAAACCGTTCCAGATACCCCTGGCGACATCTATCGTCAAAAATAAATACTGCGTGTTTTTGGGTCAGAAAACTGATTCCCGCAACGTTTCGTGATAGGCGTAGGTTGGCTATATGGTATTTATATTCACAGAACAAACAAAACGATATCTCCATGAAGTTTCCGTTAAGTATCCCCCTTCACCCCATTTCAAAATCCCTGCTTTGCCCTCGTTTGCGATAAACTGCATGAAGCTTTAATATTAGTTTAAGTTTCAACCTATCTATACGTGACGCTATAGGGCTATAGAGTTCTCGCAGGGCCGCAAGATTTCAGTTTTGGGGACAAACAAACACACGTGCTTCAGACTGAAGTATAGGCAGTTATAAGTCAATTTCTTTCCAGGTTTATTCTAAAGCCTATCAGTAACATTTATGGCTATGGGAGGTAGGCCTTTACGTTAAAATAGTTAGAGGCGATGAAACGCAGACCTTTCGAAATATAGAAGGACAAATCCGTCTTCAAAACACTTGAAAGCTAAACATAGCATTCTACATTTAGCCCTGCACCCAGACTTTCGCCATTCCTCACACAGCGAGTGACGTCACAGAGTTTCACGCGCCGCCGCAGTAACAAAAATGGCGAGAGCAAGTGATCGACTTAACCATTCCGCTGTTAAAATGTGCAGTGCATGGAGTAACAATTTAAGACACTGATGCGTCATTAAACCACATGGTAAAGGTGAAATGAGACCAGATGGATGTTTTCGTATAATTTTTTGATGACGAAAAGACAAAGTTTCGTCATTCCTTGTAAGTTTTCTGTTTGAAGCGTTGCCTAACGTTGTCACCGGGGAGAATCCGTGTGACGTCATAATGCCTCATTTTTGTAGGCAATGCAAAAATACCTTTGTTCCTCAGCCGTGTTGTCCCGTCGTAACAAATATTCGTCATTGTGATTGCGCAAAAGAATGAAAAATATATCGTCTATCGTACCCACGTCTATTGTCTATTTTTTGTATGAACAGTTTTTCTTAGTCCTATCGCTAGGTGATCCGCAATGGACCCACCCCTCGACGCCTGGGTTTTGCGCAGATAGTCTGGTTCCCAGTCTCTCTCTTTGCGTAACATACGCGTCACGCCTACGTCACAAAAAGTCTGGATACCAGTACGTGGGCGCACAAGGCCTTGGTGTGCGCAGAGATTCTAAACTCGTTCCGAACACGTGCTTCGTGTATTTGTCCCCACAATGAGTAAACCGAAAGTCTAGGCGAACGAGACATTATAGCCCTATTCACCAGATGGCGACACTGTTCGTCTTTATTTCGATTAAGTGTCTCTCGAAATTGTTCTGATCCGTGAGAGATCAGTGCGCGCGCAGCCTACGGTGACTGGCGGGTGGGACGCAAGCTAAATATGGGCAGCGGCAACAGTCCTTATTTGGAATCGCCCGTTGCAATGACATCATTTTCCCGGTTTTTAGAAGCATATGAAACCCATTGTAACTTGTGTGTGGAAAATGGACCAGATTTGCTAAATGGTGAGATCTCACCTGATGAAATTATGGACTCTATATACTGGACATGCGAGAGAAAGCACCAGGTCTTTGTGGTCTCATTATTGACTTGTTAACAAATACTCTGCATTTTGGTTACCCTACTCTTGATATCTTTATTTAATAGAATATTAGAAAGTGGTGTCTTTCCAGACAGCTGGTCGCGAGCTATTATTATTCCATTATACAAGAAAGGACTACGAAATGATCCAAATAGCTATCATGGTATGTCCCTGTGACCGGGGTTAAACAAAATATTGAAGAATATAATATGTGGCAGATTAACAGAATGGGAAGAGGGGTTATATTTACTTGATGAAGAGCAAGTGGGTTTCAGAAAAGAAATTTCAACTGTATATAATAGCTTTGTTTTACAAAGCCTAACTCAAAGTATCTGTCTAAAAGGTGGCCGGTTCTATTGTATTTGTGTTGATTTTAGTAAAGATTTGCTTCTGTTTGTCATAAATGCTTTGGTTTAAACTTATTAACTCTGGAATGCATGGTAATTTATGACGAAAGTTACAATCCGTGTATTCTAAACTGAACTATGCTGTGGCTACAAGCGTTGGTACCAGACAGGGTTGCCTCTTCAGCCCATTGCTATTTATTATTCATGTTATTACAATGCTTGATATGTGTGCATCTGGCAAACAAATTGTATTTATTTAGATGGACAATTTGACACTGTAAGTGCCAAATTGTATGCAGACGACCAAAATGAATTAACTGATACTATAGGTCGACTGCAAACACTTATTGATGGTTTATCATATTTCTGCATTAAATTAAGATTGTCAGTCAATCTATCGACAGGCTGATAGGACGGTCCCGTAAGAAAATATCGCATAGAAATTCTATCAAGAAAATTCTAAAGGTTTCTATCGATTTTTCTTTTTAATTTCCAAACGTTTTCCTTCAGAGTTTCCATAGAATTTCCATAGAGTTTTCGTAGAATTGCCAGAAAATTTTCATAGTGTTTCATAGAATTTCCATAGAGTTTTCATAGAATTTCCATAGAATTTTCATAGAATTTCCAGAGTTTTTATAGAATTTCTATAGTTTTCATAGAATTTCCATAAAATTTCCATAGAGTTCTCGTAGAATTGCCATAGAATTTCCAGAGTTTCACAGAATTTCCATAGAATTTCCATGGAGTTTTTTTATAGAATTCCCATAGAGTTTTCATAGAATTTTCATAGAATTTCCATAGAGTTTTCATAGAATTTCCATAGAATTTCCAGAGAGTTTTCATAGTTTTCATAAAATTTCCATAGAGTTTTCATAGAATTTCCATAGAGTTTTCATAGAATTTCCATAGAATTTCCAAAGAATTTCCATAGAGTTTTCATAGAATTTCTATCCAGTACCGAATGGACATCAACATATTCGCAGTGTTTCAACTTACCCCTGTTACTTTTAGCCCCGGTCTCCCCTACCTGATCATAACCGGCTACAAAAGGAAAGAAATGACTCTGTCGAAATATTATCTCTATATACGTTCGATCGAAACTAATTGCTCTATATACGTTCGATAGAAACCAATTGCTCTATAGAAGTATCCCTACACCTTCTATAGAAATATTGTTTTCTATAGAAATATATTTTTACGTTCTATAGAGAATAATTCTTCTTTAGAATTATGTACAAACGTTCTATAAAAAATCATACTTCTATAGATTTTTCTATAGACATTCTAAGAGTTCTATAAAATGTTTTGCTACGGGTGTTGCCTTTATATTGCAAGTTGCAAGGCAGGTATAAATGTTGATATGGAGACCTATTGAAGGCTTTTTAATAAAATGGTTATTCCAGTATCAACATTTGGTAGTGAAAAGGGAATAGTAATCATGACTGTGTGTATCCCAGGTCCAATACTTTTGTGCCATACTGTAGTTTGCGCGCGTGGGTTACTATAGCAACCACAGCGGTGATATCACCGCTTGGGTTGAGTTTGAAGTCAGTTAGTCAGTCAGCGGCGTTGCGGGAGGACGGGTTTTAGCTAGCCAGCTAGGAGGGATTTCAGTTGGATTCACCGCCCTGCGGAGCAAAGGGCTGGCAGCAGTTTCACCAACTGCTGCCAGGTGGGTGACACCGATAACGGAGTTCGTGACTTGTGGTTTATTTGAGTTTAAGGGTTTAATAAATGATTGAAACTTAACCGCTTCGTTTCGCCTCAGTGCCTTCGCCACCACGTGTTAAAGTTGCATGTCGAGTTCTTTCCCGCCAAAACTAAGCCCAGGCGAAATTTATATCAAAATTTGTAGAAAACTCGAATGTTTCATTCTATGAATTCAGAAACCTGATAAACATTGCTGTTTCGGCTGTGGTGTGGCAAACGTGTCTATCCCCGGACACCACAGAAGTCTGTCGCGGCACTGCTACTTATACCAAAGCATCGCGAAGCACACAAACTGATGACGTTTACCACTAAAATGAAAACTTGTGGTAAATTGAGATTACGCGCAAGGCTATGAGACACTATTTGGCAGTCTGGCATGGGTGGAGTATAGACAAAAGAAATCTTGAATGATTCAAGGACTGATTTTTATTTGTATTTTGACCTCTTTGGTTTGGGCGGGAAAGAGCTCGACATGCAACTTTAACGTAAGACCGAACTCGGAACGAACACCCAGTTGGGGTTGTCGAAATTAAGTTAAGAGATATTAGACCAACACAACGAGAAGTAATATTAAAGTTGCATGTCGAGTTATTTCCCGCCAAAACTAAGCCCAGGCGAAATTTATATCAAAATCTGCAGAAAAATCGATTGTTCCATTCCATAAATTCAGAAACCTGATAAACCCCGCCGTTTCGGCTGTGGTGTGGCAAACGTGTCTATCCCGCGACACCATAGCACTCTGTCGCGGCACTGCTACTTATACCCAAGCATCGCGATGCACACAAACTGATGACGTTTACCACTGAAATGAAATTGATATCACGGGCAAGGCTAAGAGACACTATTTGGCAGTCTGGCATGGGTGGAGGTTAGACAAAACCAATCTTGAATGATTCAAGGACTGATTCTTATTTGTATTTTGACCTCTTTAGTTTTGGCGGGAAAGAGCTCCACATGCAACTTTAAAGAAGTCAGTAAAGACACCCTACTTTGCTAAAATATCACATTTGGTGCCGTGACCAGGATAAAATATCACATTTGGTGCCGTGATCCAGCGGTCTTTTCACGTGGTTTAGCAACAAGTGGCAACATGGCGGAACGCCTGTGGTTAGAATTCATGGCTAGGTTAGAACTCTAGTGGTTGAGTGACGACGATATAGACTTCCCTGTTCACGGAGAAAGGGTTGGAAATTTAGGCCGTGGGAAACATGCCAATGTGGGGATTCAGTCCGAGAAGCGTGAGGAATATGATTTGGGACCTGTCGAGGCTCAGGTAGGCGAGGAGAGCTCCGCTAGGGGTGCGCCTCCAATTTTGTTGCACAATTCTAAGATGGCGGCTTTGCCTTCTTCCCCAAATCGGCCAGGCGATCACGTGACCGAAAGGCCGGCCCCTGATTGGCTCAGGAGTGCGCGTCCCGCCAAAAGCGAGTTTGCGCGGGATTCTCAGTGGGTTGGTGTTATAAGAGGAATGCAAGATGGCCGCGCCCATGACACCGTGTTCGGTGAGCAGGCTACCCCGGGTTTTCCCAAGGTTACTGCTGATGTGACAACACCTCAGGGTGTCAGCAACCGAACTCAAAGCGTTAGATGGGATGGTTACAGGCCAGAGGGGGTGGGTTATGGGCCCCCAAGCGCTGTGCCGTTCGCTGGAAACCCCCATCAGGGGCAACTGCATCACTCTCGCTTAGCGGAGTCTGCATCCAACCCAGCTGACAGGGGCAACTGGCAGCCAGGGCCTGGCAGCTATCAAGCAGCGGGCATTTCCCCTGGTGGCTTGGTGGTTGAGTGGTGATGAAATTGATTCACCAGGGTGGCACTGAACAGGTGAAGGACTTGAAAGTTTAGACTAGATTTTGTCAGGATGAGGGATTAAACAAAGACTCATTTGGGATAACTTTTAAGACTTTAACCAGTGTTAACGAAACTAGAGTTGGCAGGGATCTGTGATTTGTATTTTTTGGCGGACCTTTCAAAGTTCTAGAATGTTCGACAGGGTAAGGCCGTCACGTGGTCGGCATGCCGGTCTCTGATTGGCCGAAGGGTGCGCGTTCGCGCCAAAACTGGTTTTGGGCGGTAATTCTTTTGAAGATGTGGCCCCGGTTTCGAATACATGTTGATATGTGGTGTGACACTGGATGGGATCGTACTCGGTTGAAAAAGGTCTTGTGGTTTCCATTGTGTAGTGAGACACAGGTTTTTTTTTCTTGTGGTTTGGCGGGGCACGGATTCGGTGCCATGGTTTCCCACGCAGGTATAAGCGGTGGATTTGTTTTTTTATCGGGTGACTGTTCTGAAGCACTGGGTGACATACTGGATCCATGTAGATCACTTCGGTGATGCAGTCCAGCATCAATCCCCAACTGTGAAGTAGAGGGCGGTTTACGTCACAGCCAGGTTGCCTCAGGTCTTCATGAGCCTGTTGCGCCTGGCGTGATAGAATATTCCGTTTTTTTAGCCATCTTGGGAGTCGCCGACCACGGTGTGTCCTCACAGGGTAGTTGGCCTGGTATGGGCTGGAAACCAAGACAATGGGCTGCCTAGCAGGAGTTTTAGGCTGGCAGGGGAGTTACGTCCACAGTGTGTGTTTGTGTCAAGGTATCGCAGGGGGCGGATTTTGGTGAATTTCTATCTGATACGAGTTACCAGTGATTATGTGTGTGGTTCATTGGGATATCTTTAGATACTTTGTTGTAACTGCTATAGTAAATTTGTGTGCTTCTTTAGCATTTGAGGGAGTAAGACTTATTAAACTTAGTTTAAACTATGCTTACGGAGTAACATGGGTTAGAAATTATGACCTGTTGATTGAGTCGCTTGGAGTTAAAGGTGTAACACCTGCGGACCTGCGTGTCATGTGTCAGAGTGATGACTACACCAATACCTATAGTGCTTGTGTCGGTGAAGACGTGTGTACCAATTGGACTGGATGACCTCATTCATTCAACGGATGCTTGCTGAAGTGCTTGGCGGGACAACACAGAGCGCCAGAAGGGCGCTACTTCTTGCTGATCTTACGGCAGCCTCGGCGCCCGACACAAGAGCGGCATCAGGGGTGACCGCGGCATCATCGGCCGAACTAACGGCCGCTTCGGCCCCCTCCACACGAGCGGCGTCCCGGGCACCAGCATCAGCGGCATCACCGGTATCATCGGTGACCGCGGCATCATCGGCCGAACTTACGGCAGACATCGGCGGCAGCATCGGCGTGCGCGACAACACGGCGTCGGCATCGGCGGCAGCATCGGCGTCCGCGACAACGTCCGCGACAACATCGGCGTCCGCGACAACATCGGCGTCCGCCGTATCATCGGCGTCCGCCGTATCATCGGCGTCCGCGACAGCATCGGCGTCCGCGATAGCAGCGGCTGCTACTGCAGCTACGACAGTCACCGGCTGCCCGGATAGCGACGACATCCATGACGACGTCGCTACCTGTGGTCGCTACAGCAGCGGACATCCTGGCTGCTGCGGTGGCCGAAACTGAACTTTGGTCATGTCAGATCAGGCCCAGCCGGCATTTGTGACAGCTTCAGCGGCGCCCTCGGCGCGCTTGGCGTTACCAAGTGGTGGCGTCAATGCCGTGGAGCCTCGGGACGAGGCCCGGGCGCCAGCACGGAATCACTTCGCGGTCGGCCACATCGGTGACCCAGTGACCTCTCTTCGGCCTTGAACGATACAGACTTTGCCGGAAACGGCTATTGTGTGACTTTTTGTTTTGCTCTCAACGCTGATATAGCAATTTGTTTGATGTGTGGTCATTGCTGGTAATATTCAGGTTATATGACATCATCTTTGCTTTGTGTTTATAATGGTTCAACTTCGCTGTCATAGTATGAGTGATTTGGGTTTAGTCGTTCGAGTGCGAACGTTTTAAAGGGAGGGGGAGTGTGGTATCCCAGGTCCAATACTTTTGCGCCATACTGTAGTTTGCGCGCGTGGGTTACTATAGCAACCACAACGGCAGTTTCACCAACTGCTGCCAGGTAAGTGACACCGATAACGGAGTTCGTGACTTGTGGTTTATTTGAGTTTAAGGGTTTAATAAATGATTGAAACTTAACCGCTTCGTTTCGCCTCAGTGCCTTCGCCACCACGTGTTAACGTAAGACCGAACTCGGAACGAACACCCAGTTGGGGTTGTCGAAATTAAGTGAAGAGATATTAGACCAACACAACGAGAAGTAATATTAAAGAAGAGAGTAAAAAGACCCTCCTTTCCTAAAATATCACAACTGTATTGAAAAGGTTCAAACCAGATTTTGCAAGCGCACCTGCAACTACTTAGGCTAAACTGTCAACATAGCTGCCATGGCGGAATGTGGACGAAAGCCCACCAAAGTATTATGTATTCAACGTGTTGTTAAATATTGATGTTAATCGTTAAGGGAGGATGACTGCAGATCACGACCGCTCAACTCGGTTGATCATGATCATAACGTAACGGCGGGGGCCTATACATAGGCCCCCGCCGTGTGCGAACGGATACGTTATGATCATGATCAACGGAGGTGAGCGGTCGTGCTGCAGATTATCGAAGTTTGTTGCAAAATGGTGTGCAACCTAGATAGGACTGGAAGAATTACATGGGCTACCGGTGTTAAAGACTCTTGATAGACTAGGTTTTGGCATTAGTTGGATAACACAGGAGGTTTTAACTGTTGAAATGTCTATTAGTTAATTTAAGCAGAGATAGCTGTGTTGTAAATATTGTGCTAGAATCGGTGAAATTGCAGTTGAAGGCGAATACCATTTTGCTATGATTTACCTCTTATATTCAGTGTCAAGAAGAAAATGCCTTCCACAGACTCTCGTCACATATCCCACGAGTATTCTCTGTATTGGTCTTATGTGTAACATGGATGGATTTATAATAACAAAAAATTTGCATATGAAGCCAGCGCACAGAGATACGTAGTTTTGGAGAACTTGTCACGCATGTCTTTATTTGCATATATTTTTTCAAACTATATATAATTATGTACAATGGGCATTGTACCTACAGTACTTCAATAAACTATTATAATTATGATCGTCATTTGAGTATGCCATTTAAAGTTATCTTGAGCGTTCATAGCTGGTCGCTTGCAACCACGAGGTGGTCATTGTCAGACTACAATGAAAGGGTAATCCTTAACTTTAAGGGCTACCCTTTAATTGTGCCCACTTACAGAACGCGTTTCATGCAATGTTTTCTGTTAAAAGAAGGATTGTCATTGGCACAAGGTGTTTAAAGTTAAAGGAGTATCGCTTCTTTCGAACCAATCACGATGTGCGAGACGCTGGCTGAGACGGCTGAGACTGAAACCGGAAATGCAGCCTAGATCTGTGATACAAGTATGTCCGCAGCTGGACTTTTGTTGTTGTACTTGAGTTCCCCTATTATCGGGCCGCTAACCGTTCTGGAACCGGGCGCGCGTTCCTTATGGTGCCCTAGCGCACCCTGTGGGCTATTAAGTCACAATATTGTAACTGTACAACGAGACGATACCGCCGTCTGACGTAGAACAGGTTTCCACCATATTGCAGATTCTACTTGGGACGCAATCCCTCCATAAATATTTATCCTATCTAGACATAATCGTATCCACCACATTCACTCGTACAATAGAATCTCTCTAATCCCCACTCCGAACTCCCAAAAGTGCCATGAATCTTTAACAACCCTTAGCTCCGCCCACCCCGCACCTTACTCCCAACCACCCCAAACATGATCTGTGTATGGCACCTTTGTATATCCATATATCTTCGTACTTATATGGACTTTGCAAATGCCAATATATCCTTTTTAGGCCAACATATGCCTTATGTGTGTACGCTCTACTTTTCATTTATCCATTGAGTATCCTTTGTGGTCATGAATTATGGAGAACTGGCTGCCAATCAGGTGTATTACAGACCTGTTATTTAAAAACCTGTATATTGTACTTTCGTTGAATACTTTTGAATACTGCATGTTGATATTCAAGTTCAAACTCAATACAGGTCATCAACCTAAGGTGATTGCATCTTTATCTATTGATAATTATCAAATGAATTTTGAAATACAATAAATTTTAACGCCAAATCCATAGAAGTGTATAAACGAGAGAACAAGTTAAGAGAACAATAAACCGATTCAGTTCAATTAAATGGGATAAAATGTCACTTGGTGTTGGGGATGTGCGCTGAGACAGGCGGTCAGAGGGGGATGGCGGGGGGGGGGGGCGGGGGAGGGGGGAAGCGGCATCGACTTGAAATGTTTGGTGGCTACCTTTGTGCGCATGGAAACTAAATTGAACCAAAAAGCCTCCCACGAGACAACAAGTTGGTCTCGGCAGAGAAGTAGTTAGTCTGTTAGCCTGCGCGGGTAAACATCCCACAAACATGTTCATGGATACTCATTGTAAGTTGACCGGGCACAATTTTTGAACATTAAATAGTTTCTTCAAATTGTCTAGTGAACTAGGCAACTCTCTCCATTCTCACATATCAGATGCGTTGTAATATCCCCAAAAAAACATTCCCGCCCAACCACACAAAAGAACGATATCATGTATTAAATCTATTATGCAATTTATAAACTTTTTTACTTTCTATCCTACATTGGCGTATGAAAATACTCTGCTTCGGCACTCACGCGTGAGCTATGCTGAATCCCGGAAAGTGGGTTGGATTGGATCATCTTTGAACAATATATTTGTTGTATTTTATTTAGACTGTTGCTAGGAGCATGACGCATATACCCGGTCCTGAAAATGTTTTAGATCAGGGCTCAGCTTCGGATGAATGGTTTTTAGCTCAGAGTTTTAGGACCTGGGGGCACCCCAATATTTTAATAAACTTAGCCCCCCCCCCCCTACCCTCACACGTCGAACAACTGGAAGGTATATGTACTTGACCTCAGGGTAGAAAGTCTCTCCCTGGACGGAGAGCGCATTAGCGATATTAAGGCGGCAGAAATTGCAGATATTTCGTCTCCGATGGCTGAAATTACATGAGAAAACGTTGTCCTTCTCCAGGCGGAACTAAAACAACAAATCTGCGTCATAACCATGTGTCATTTAAAGCTGGCAATTTATCCTGGTGACCAGCATAACACCGTGACATATAGAAGACGATTACAATACCATGCGCAACCCACCGACTTTGTCTCTTATGAACTCATGTATATTTGATGATAACGCCAACGACATCAAAGTGTGAATTACAACCACGCGGACAATAAGGCCACCCGTCGTGCGCAATAAGCCGTAACAAAAACAAAAAGCGGAAGGTGTAGGCGTTAACAAAAATTCACGAAAACAGTTAAGATCTCCCGTATTACGTCGCAGGGTTAATTGCAATTAAGAATCTCCGCCACAGCATGCCAACCGTCTAATCCGGCGCCTCTGCATATTCCAATTTGTAGAAATCAGCGAGATATAGCGATGACATATCCACCGGCCAAGGCACCGTACGATCGCGGACCTATATGTCACTGTGCATGTGACTTGTTAATTGTCTGGGTGGGTAAATATCTCACAAAAATTTACCGACGTCGTATTTTATGTGTGGGTAATCATTGTAAATTATTTAACCAGGCAATATTTGAACGTTAATATTTTCTGTGTCATGTATCATAAACAAGGTAACTCCCCCCCCCCCTCCTCACATACCAGATGCGTTGTAATATCCGGAAGAAAACTCATTCCCGCTCATCCATGCAAAAGAACGTTATCATGTATTAAATCTAATCTGCAATTTATAAACTTTTACTTTATATCCTACTTTGGCGTAGAAAGATACTTGATTTTGGCAGTTATGCGTGAGCTATCACGACCCTACAATGATGATGACCGACAAGTGATTGGAGATGGATCATCTTTAAAAAATACATTTTATATTTTAATTAGACTTGTTAGAAGCATGACGCATATATACCGTCTTAAAAAGGGTTTAGATCAGGGCCCAATTTCTAATAAAAATAGCTCAGCTTAGGGTTTAAGGACCTGGGGGCACCCCTTCCTTTTAATAAAATTAGTCCCCTCTCACCTTACGCGTGCGGAACTACACGTGCCAATAACGCTGGAAGGTATATCTGCATGTGACTTTAGACTGGACATCTCTCTGTGGACGGAGGTACACATTAGGCGACATTAAGGTGGAATAGATTGGAGATCTTTTGTCTCCGATGGCTGAACCTACATGAGAAAACCTTGTCCTTCTCCAGGCGGAACTAAAACAACAAATCTGCGTCATAACCATGTGTCATTTAACGCTGGCAATTTATCCTGGTGACCAGCATAACACCATGACATAAATAAGACGATTATAATACCATGTGCAGCGCACCGTCGTTGTCCCTTATGAACTGATGCATATTCGATAATAATATCAGTGACATCAAAGTGTGAATTACAACCACGCGGACAATAGGTTTAAGTCTACCTGCCGTGCGCAATAAGCCGTAGCAAAAACAAAAAGCGGAAGGTGCAGGCGTTAACAAAAGTCCACGAAAACAGTTACGATCTCCCGTATTACGTTGTAAGTTTAATTGCAATTCAGCTGCTCGGCCACATCATGCCAACCGTCTAATCTCATGTGCTAATTACATTAACCCACTTGAGATGGTGTCCTCTCATTGGCTGGATTCATTGCGTCCTGGGTATAAGTAGATCTGTTTATCAAGGGGAAACTTCATCGTTGTCTATGCGTTCCTTTGAGACAGTGCCATAAAGAGAGAAAGTTTTTGCGCGACATGATGAAGAATGGTAGCTTTACCGCGTTTTCTATCGACAACATCCTGCATGGAGATATATCAGGTTCCGACAAAGCGGAGGCGCCTCCACATATATCAGCCGTTGAAGTCTCCCGCAACTATGACTTCGCCTCAGTTTCTGTAATGGCTGAGACAAGGGGAAAACGACCGCGTTCAGACGACGATGAAGAGTGTCCGGAGATCCGCCCTCCCTCCCCCTGCTCCTCGGCTTCCTCATCTGGTAAGTCCTCTGATTTACTTTACTATAATTTAATCACTGTGCAAACGTGTTTGAATCATTGATTGTTTTGATGCACAGAAAAACGACATGAACACATGTATATTGTACTGATATATGATAAATGACGACAATAATAATAATGATAATAATATATATTAGAAATTCTAAACTTATTGTGATAGATATGATACGAATCGCTGGTCAAACCCTCTCAGACATATTACTTTATTTTACAGACAATTCCGTCTCCGGCGGAGCATCCCCCAACGCTCCTAAAAAGAAGAAAGCTCGTACGTGTTTCACGGACTCACAGATCGACGACATGGAGAGAATGTATAACTCCCAGCGCTACCTGGCGGCCAGCGAGAGAAAGCAGTTAGCACGAAGTCTTCGTCTCACCGATCAGCAGGTCAAGACTTGGTTCCAGAACAGGCGGATGAAAGAAAAACGAGAGGTACACGACTCCGGTCATCATCACGTGTCGCCTACGTCACAATTCACTTCCGGGATGTCCATTTCGGGCAATTTCATGGGGCCTCCAATTGCTGGATTATCGCCTGCGTACAACGCCGCTATGATGACGTCGTACAGTGGTCTGCGGCCCGCATCTCTTTCACTCGCCCATCCCGGCGTAATGACGTCACCTCTGGGTATGCTGCGCCCTCTAACGTCCATGTGTGGTACTATGCCCGGGTGGAGTGGTTCAGGTTTTAGTCCAGCCTGAAGGATCATATGACCGAATTCATCCTCGGATATAATGATCTAAGGTTCCCAGGCGCAGGCGCCGGTATAGGGTAGCTGGTTAATACTATATTGTCACACAATGTCCCGTGTCTCAGGCCGCCCAAATACACATCTGGAGACAACGTGAACAGGAAGCAAAAATGTAAAGAAAGGTCTGAGTGAGGACCAAGCTGCTCCACTGCCACAGTGACATGTCACATCCCATGGCGAACGATAATAAAGGAAGCTGCATGGGATAACATTGCTATCGTCTTAACCCCGAAGATTGAAATAGTCATGTCGTGTTACAGACGACTGGCTTTGAATATCACGTGACCACCCATGGGAGTGTAACCTCTATCTGCCGCTGTAATCCTTATCTTGCTCGGTGCATCGTCATCATTTAATATTTTCCTTATTACCTTGTGTTCACTATTGGTGCAAATAAATGATCGGTAAAAGCCAACTATCGGCCTGAACATTATCATACAATTAGATGGCGTTGGCCATTGATGACTGTAGCACATTTCGTTCAGCTGACGGACTCGAATCCACATCGCAAAACATATATATTTTGACGCGTAATATGATACCGATGGCAATTGACTGACACATCATAGTAGCAAGCCGCCTCAGAACTTAAAGACGCGAATGATTCTCACAATACATAAAATACACGTGCTTCGACGACATATAAGTTGTCTCTTAAAACACTGTAAACATAAACAAGTAATAGCAGTATTTGTTAAGCAACAGTGACTTTATATAATAATAATAATGTAAGTATAATATAATTATTCGAAGGGCACACGGTTTTCCTTGAAAACTCCAAGTAGACTCGTTTAGATATTTATTGGTTACACATGTAAAAACAATATAAGTTGAGGTCTCGCAGGAGGCGGGAAAATGGCGGCGGATCAGACCAAAGTACGCGTTGAGCGTACCACACACTCGGAACAATAGGCTAATGTTATGCAACTTACGTATCACAGCTAAATTTCTTGGCTGTCGAATATATAATAGACCTATATGCGTTATTCATTGATATATGATATTGTTGATTTGGGCAACGGCAATGAAAGTCTCTAGAACAAACAGATCCAATTGAGGCCATATGCGAGTAAAGGAGGTAGAGTGGGTCGTATGGAAAGAGGGGGCGGAGGAGGGGGGAGGGGGGGAGGGGGGGTCGGGGGGGTCGGGGGATAGTGGCACGCGCTGGGCGTCTGTAGGGTAGGGAGTATAGGTGCAGGGTATGGGTTTACGAGACGGACACACCGTACAATGTTCACTATTATTTTAATCTTCGGGGGTTAATCTGGTAGCAATGTTGTAACAGCTTATCCCATGCAGCCTCCTTTATTACATACGGGTCTTAAAACATGAGTGTTATACGTTAATAGATGAAAATAGACAAAGTATTCTAGAGGAAATATTTGTTCGTTAAATAGGCATAACACAACAGGACAATAATTAAAATGTGAAAGAATAAAAGAATGAAATGAAATAGGCCTATGTTTGCTCTTTATACCATTGATTTACATATCCTAGATAACAGACTTTTGCCAACTTTTTTACATAAACTTGCCAAAAGTTTAATGATATCCAGTTGAGTACCTAGTAAAGTCACTTCTTTTTCCGCTGCCAGTTCTGTTCCAGAAATCAAAAATCTTTGCTCCCCTAATTCGTTTCTCTGTCAAACTCGGTTGCCTGGTGCTTATTTCTATTTTTAAAGTTTATTGAAACAAATCAACTTTTCAACCAACTCGTCAATTAGAGGGCCGGTTTTCCACGCATTGCAAGCTCAGCGCATGTTCCAAAGTTTCGCTATCTCCCGGCAGAGGGCGTTACGCTTGCGCCATAGTCCCTCTGCCTCACGTCAAATTTAACCATCAGAATTATCCTTCATACGCGAAAATTGAAATAAATCTAATCGAGCATAAATTCACAGTTTGCCATCAAATACACAAATGTTTAGCATCTACTGTGCTGCTGGTACCGTACCGGACGAATTCATTCGAGTTTGATTAGTTTGAAGCCATGTTACTTTCGAACTATATTTTCGAGTGCGGTCGAGATCAGAGGCGTGAAGTTTTTGAACTTTCACCCCGTGTTATTTTGAAATATTTTCTTCCTTAACTCTTCTATTGTGATCATTCGACAACGGAATGTCTTAAGTTTTTGAAATTCTGCATCGGAAACTCAATATTCAATCTAAAACCATTCGTGACCCCAGGACCGTTGGGGTCAACCGTGATTTGGGCGGTAACGTGGGGCAGAGGTGATGTGAGGAACGAGCGCCCTCTGCCGGCAGAGCGAAAGTTTCGATCAACTTTAAGATTTGGGAATTGTCAACCAATCATCGTCGAACATTTCAGTCAATCAGTGTTGAGATGATCACGTAGACTTTAGCGTTTGCATTATGGCGATGATAAAGTGTGTGTGGCTTGTATGCATGACGCTATGACGCGCGATGCTGCATGTTCGCTAGGTGGCGATAGTGAAACTTGTTGAATCGGTTGGTACGCGGTTTGACCGTGTGAACTGTTGACCGACCGATACTTTCACAGTTGTTACGACTGTTAAAGGAATGATCTTACCGTGTAAACCCGGCATTACTGGGGATGGCTTTCATGTAATTATCAGTGAACCACGTGGTTATTTCCGATGGTATCTTCTAGTAGTAAGAAGGGACACGATCTGATTCGCGAAATGCAAACGCTGTTGTGGATGCGCATGCGCGCCGGTCTGCCATCGCCACCTGGCGCGTGAAGGGTAAACTACCGCACCCCCCCACGCCGTGTGAAGTCATTTGCTGACGGAACAGTTTCTCCACAAACACTCCCGGTTACAGTATAAGCGAATCAGATCGTGGTTTATGTTGGCTAGAGGAAATTCGGGGACAATCGCCCTCTTTCCACTTTGTACTTAAGATAGAGTGGGGGAGATAATACATCTATGATAGTACATGTATGAGTGATACAGCCCTCTCAGGGAGGATGCAGGGGACATACATGCGTTTTCAATTTTTTGACAATGCGTTATGTTGGGAAGTGATGCGTAGAGAGCTGGGTGGTTACAGAGCAAGTGTTATGATAGAGAGATTAGGGGCGTGTGTGCACTTTTTCTAGCAATGTCAATGTTAGGATATTAAGGCGAGTAGGTGGAGAGTTGAGGGGTTTCCCCCTTCGGAGGGGAGATTCTTGCGTGCTCTATTTGTATAAATGATAAATGAAAGTGTTCCGTAAGTTTTATGTTTCATATGTCATAAAGTATAAGTTATGTGCAACATGTATGTAGCTCATTAGACAATTGTAAAACATATAGCTACCATTCTACATGTTTTGCCTTTCATTTATACTTGATGACACATTCGGGTATTCAATACCGTGAAAGAATGCATATGTATGGCAAGTGAACATTTGCAAGTGAACATTAAATGGGAACGGTTGATGGCACACGACTTCAAGGTAAAGTTGTTAATGTTTCGCGCCTAAATTTAAAAAATATGGCGTATTTTCAATGGTTGCATAGACGAAATCGATTCTTATCGTCAATAACTGGAAAACAGTTCTGTAACAATTTCTGAGAAGAGATGAGTAAGTATGCATTCGACGAAAACTAAATATGCGTACAAGTCCTAAAGTGTAAGTGACTTGGACTTCTAAAACTGCGGTCATGACCTATTATTGTATTTTTTAATTTCTTTCACATGCTAACTGCAAATATGCATTAATATTTTGCTTCAGTCTAAGTATAACTTTAGTTGTTATTGTATTTTTTGTGTAACTTGCCAAAAAGAGCTGTGAGCTGCTTCTTGTTAGACAGAAATAATCTGCCGCCCCCACCCCCACCAACCCCGCTCTCGTCACAGAAATATGTTATAAACAAACCCGCAGGCCCAATGAAGGCGACGAACCCCATTGAAAGCTAACCTCTATATAAGTCCTGTCAATATCGGTTAAAAAATTGTGTGACGTCACGCCCTTGTCTTAAGTGTTCATCATCTTGAAGAATTGATCGAAAAACAGATCTAGCCGTGTTGTATTAACGTAAGTGTGCGTTATTCATATACAGAACCGTGAAACAGTGCTTTATTTTAATAATGCACGGAAAAACTGTATTATCTAGATAAAGAACAGTTGTTTATATGGACTCGTCAGTTGTCACGGTATAATCAGTCGAGCTGAGCTGAGCGGAGTCGAGTTGGCTGGTGTTGACAGACCTTGCTAATTTCAAGACAAACAATGGAATGCATAAGTCAATGTTAAGCCCCAAAGGGGCGGGGGTTAGATCAGAAATCTCAAAATATATGGAAATTCCACAGTTATTGATTGCATACATTTCTCATTATATCCGTCATATCGCTTTTCAGGGGGCGATGCTTTCACGAAACTAAGAAGCAATGACTTAGAAAATGTCTACTTCATCCACGCCTTCCCACCCCTACCTTCCCCTATGGGATTCACAATGACGGACCGTTGTTTCCACAATGTGTCTCATGTATTCGTCGGGCAGTGCAATTGACACAATCGTCAATTCCTGTGTCCAAACGTGAGCACATGTCATGCCTTGTTAGGACAATTTTATAAGTAGGTTAAAGAACGAGTTGGAGTGCATTTGCCAAAATAAAGGACGAGACGCCATAGCGTCGAGTGGTTTATTTGGGGAATGCACGACAGCATTTTGGCAAATGCACTCCAACTCGTTCTTTAACTAGTACATAGCATTTCATAGCTATCATGAAGCAGAACATCTCTACTGTGCATCACATTCAAGTCGATTAAATGGAGACATGTCTAGCTGTCATCAAACTTAAACGTTAAAAGTTCTATTAAAAAGAAGCAATAATAAGAAAAATGCATTTGCCATGCTAGAAGAAATTGCATCCGTCATACTCCAAAACTGTATCTGCCATATAAGGAACACTAATAAATCAAAGGCACTAACACTTTAGTGACCCCGGGTGCAAAATTTGGACTATCACAATATATACTGGCTGTGGGTGAACAAACAATGTGTGCGCCCTCCCCCCCTCCCCCCCCCCCCACGAAACGGTTGAGCAGAGGCCACCAACCTGCACGTTGCAAGAACCATGTAGCAACCCGCACCTCTTGGTGGCGCCACAGCCAACGTGTTTTTACATATCCGACTTTGTCTCTTTGTCTAACTTCTTCCCTTTTATCAAACATCAAGCAAGAAGTAACCCGCTACTGCAGGGTTGGTGCAGGTTTAGGGGTGGGTGGGGAATCAATGCTGTCCAGTTAAAGAGAGCGACTTAAACAAAGGCGTTAGCGGTAATTAGCGCCTCGGATAAGGCGGTGTTTGGGCTGACCTACGCCGACCAGCGACCAGATTCTAATTATCTTGCGGAAGCGGGCAGGCGAGCTGTTAACTGTTTCCCATTATCCTTCGTTAGCGGGTGACACCTGAACTTGAAATGAAGGCCCACATAAATGCAGTCCTTATGTTACATGCAGGTGTTAGTTTACATTAAATCTAGCTGAAGGTCTTTGTGATTCGGATGTGTCTGCCTAACATCACTTAATCCGATGTCGGTGTTATTCATCCGTTATCCTCTTTTGTTGGGATGTTGGCCGCAAACCAATCTGGTAAACAAATGTCAAATTGTATCTTTCATTTTACATCAAACGTAAAAGAAAGAAAATTGACTGCCTACCATGATAAATGACATTTAACCCATTTCTCTTTGAATAGTTGGATCGTAATTTACCCACAGCAGGCTGCCTATTTTTTGGGTTGATCTGATGCATGAAGATTGCAGAAAAGTGTCCGTATCGTGAAATAAGTCAAATGCAAAACTTACTGTAGCAAACAATTTGTATCAGCTTGTTTCTGGTTGGTTATAAATATCTGATATATACAATTTGAAAAAACATCATAAGACCGACATTTTGTTTTAGCAGCAATTTATTTAACACGACGTGATATTTGTATACATATGCACCAAATCAATAGAAAAGAGCACCTTGAAAAAGGATTAAATTGTCGTGAAGCACCGATGAAAACTAGCACTAGAAAGGTAGCAATGCGTTAGTAATGTCACAACAAGAGTGACAGTCAGTTGGTCTGCTGCCGGCTCCGAAAGACAGCAGACTATCCTAATGAAATATCTATGGTCGCTGCCTCTAGCGATATCGCAGTAACGATCTGTTCATCCATCACTTCTTACGACGTATGGTTAATTCCAAAAAATTCTCGCACAGTGTGACATAGGAACTAGTCCACTGTGGTATTGTCTGTCCTGCAGCACACGTGGCCGACAGAGGGCGCACATCCACAGGAGACGTCATCACCTCGAGGCCGAGAAAGACCCCGGCTGCTGGCTCGGGCCGCCGTATGACTTCATTATGGCGGGATGGGCGGCCGAGAGAGACACGGGCCGCTGACTTAGACCCCCGTAGGAGGTCATCATGAGCGTGTTGTACACGAGTCCAGTGGTTGGAGACATCCACCGTCCGTTGGAAGGTGACATACCGGAGGTGACGTGTGAAGCAGGTGATTCGCAATGATGACCGGGGTGAACGTGTCGCTTCTCTTTCATCCGTCTGTTCTGGAACCAAGTCTTGACCTGGCGATCTGTGAGACAAAGACTTCGTGCCAGCCGTTTTCTCTCACTGGCCGCCAGGTAGCGCTGCGCATGATATATCCGCTCCATTTGATCAATCTGTGGCTCTGCGAAGCTGGTGCGAGCTTTCTTCTTTCTAGGAGCCTTCAGATCTGCGTCATCACTGGCGGAAATGTCTGCGAAAGAAGTGAATAATTTAAAAACTTGGTCAGTTATAGCATACAATTCTACCCTGCTTGATTAATATTAATTTGAGTATAAGATTTAATTTGGACGTGAGTGCCTCATCATATCCATATTTAGCTCAATCATAGACCATATGTTGATACACAGTACGTAATTTTTTGTTGGTTTTCAATTGGGCATTGAACGCAGCAATGAGATCAATTTGGGTGGCGAAACGCATCTGAGACTTACCAGATGAGGAGATGGAGGAGCAGGGTGAAGGACAACTGTCGACTAAAGACTGACAACTGTAGGCCAAAGACTGACAACTGTCATCATAATCGTAACAACATAACCGCTTTCTCTTTCTTATGTCGGTGGACGACACTTTGGTCACATCATGGTTCTTGGAGATTTCAATGTCAGTGTTCTGATGAGGCGCCGGGCGTCGATCAGAACCAGAAAAGTCTCCATACAAGATGTTTTCGATAGTAAACAAGGTGAAGTTGCCTTGCTTCATGGCGGCGATGGTTCTTTTCGATCTGATTATGACTGTAATAGGGGTCAGCTCGAGTCAGAAGTGTGGCAATCTGGGGAACAAGGGGTCTACTTATACCACACTGAGCGATGTGGGTTTCTGGGAAGAATGTCTGCAGCCAATGAGGAAACAGCTCAGACTAAGCTCCGCAGCTTATTTGCATAATATGGTGTGTACCAGAGGCGCCAGATTGCAATTAACTTGACTGAAGTCGATATTCTTCTTACCGTAATTACTTTTTGAAAGGTTCCAGAACAATAGTGTGTGTAGAGGTGTAGGTGGGAGTGGCGTATCCCAGGCGACAGTGAGGTTTTGTCCCATTGTCTGGGTGTTGTTGTTTGACACTTTGATCTACTTATGGTGAACGAGTGCCAGTTCACTAGTTAATGTTATCGCATTACCCAGTAGCACGCTATAACACCACGTCCTTTACCAGCGACCTAATGAATGACATAATGACAATAGATTCCTTGACTCAAAAATCTTGCAATTTATCCTAAACCACGCTTGTGTTAACGATGTTTTAATGGCACATAATTTTCACGTTAACAGATTCAGTCCTTCAAAGAATCTCGCACATCGTTTTGCTATAGGTTTTATATCATTTAATGTCTTTTTGAACATGAACTATGTTTCTAATAATATTATTGTCTTGTGATTTTAGATTCGATGATTCCCCAAGCGTTAAAGTTATTGTGGTCATGTATAAGTAACGTGTTCTGCGGTACTGCGATAACATTAGCTTATGTAAACTGAGACGGCACGCATCCATGACAGTGTGACACACGAGCAGAGAGACAATGGGATCAAGGTGAAATGTCCCGTTCACGTCGTCTTCCATCAAACACGTCGTCCAGAATCAAACTGTGGGTTAGTTTGAATACACTGAGAAATGACAAATTCTCTTTTCGTCTGATTGCATAAATGTTTGTTTAAAGCTCCCCATTATAACAATTGAATCTTTCGCATTGTCAACATATGAGATTGATCCATTTAGCAAACCACAGTGAAACTACAAAAGAAGATAAATTCACAATTGACTAATATGGCATGACATGATTATAACATGGATGGCAATAAGACAATTAAACTGATAGAAAGATTAATACTTAGCTTTCAAAGTAATTTTTTATACTATAGCAACTGAAATTGCTAATATATAATGGTCGGGTATTTATGTCATAACTTCAGCTTAGAACCATTGATATAAGTTCGTAACTGGTACATCAAAGTGTCAAACATATGGGTAGAGATAATGGGATAAAGCCGCAATGTCGCCAAGACGCCTGTCTGAACTATGATTCATGGCGACAGTTAAAGGGCAAAAACGATAGTCAAGTATGTTCAACCTCACAACCTCACCTCACAAACTACAGTAGATACAGCATGATTTATGATGATAACGCTACAACATATTTACGATCTCCACAATGGAAGTGTAGATCTGCGACAGTGTTATAACATATTGTAACAGTGAGCCATGATTTATCATAGGGGTGCGTTATGCTAGCGTCTTATGCGGATTGGCAACACCAAACACTGGTCATGTATCTTCCTCTATATGGTCACGCAGTGGTCTAAACTCGACACAATAATGTGTGAGTTACCACACTTTGAAGGGAGTTGGATTTAAAACGAAATGCTTTTCGAAGTACAACAACGCAGGGATACCACTTTGTGTCGTTTCTCATTGTCTGGTATGTCTTAAAGAATGCCAACCTTCCCTCCTCAAGAGGTTCTTTTAAGATTGCCTCAGATAACTCATGGATGCATAATAGAGAATTGCTTTGAATCAGTAAGAGTAGGTGTAACGTTATTTCCGCCGATGTGGCGTACATCCCGCTTCTCAATATGAAATCCTTCTGAGCCCCCTTTCCCCATTACATTATTGCTAAACATATTAAACAACAGGATAATTGAGCAAATCTGTGTATACCTGTTATGCCATAATTCGTTGATGGTGCTCGGACAAAATATATGTAATGCTGATTATAATCTCGTCAAAACCTTAAGCGCACGTATAACATATTTAAAGTGTGTTGTTATGGTCGTTCTTCCATGTAAAGGCGAACCATTGTTTCAGCATAGCTCACGTATTACTCACGCCTAACGTTTACTACAATAATATATTTCGTGGGTTCTTACATGGAAGATGGACCGTTGTTGTAACTCGAAACATAGCTTTTACACTCTCAAACTGAGTGCAGATACGATATTTCCTTCATCCGTAAGAAGTAGGGTAAGTTTATCTTCAATGCAACTCTATACTAAATGAATACATTTTCATTATAGTTTAGTTGCATGTCTGTCACGTAGCAAGTTACGAATTTGATAAGTGTTTTCGTACCTAATGTTAATTATTATGATCAACCTAACTGAAATAGCATTAATCGAAGTCTTCGAACTATTAAATATGTTCCGTGGCATCGCCCCATTTAGGCAATTACTAGCTAAATAAAGCAGGATAAACCTTAGCCAGATAAAGTGTACAAAATCTTATTTGAGTTCAGAAAAATGTGTTGTTATTTCAAGATGTACATGTCATTAAAGTTCATAATGACAAATATCGTACATGTCATTAAAGTTCCTAATGACAAATATCGTACATGTCATTATAGTTCATAATGACAAATTTCGTACATGTAACCATAATACGCCGTCGCATAATGAGATAACAAAAAAAACTGGCAAGCAGATTAACACTTACGATTTTTTCTGACCCTTATAATTTGTAAATTGACATCGTCAACGTAATTATCGGACATTTAAGCCATAACTTCAGCTTAGGGCTTTGCCGTAAGTTAAAAGTGTCAAATTTAAGGGAAGAGACAATAGGATAAAGCCGCACTGTCGCCAAGAACACGCCCTCCCGCCAACACCTGTCTGAACTATATGATTCACGGCGACAGTTATAGGGCAGCAACAATAGCCAAGTCGTCGACTTAATTGCAATCTGGAGTCTCTAACAATGAGGTTATTTTTAAACCTGATTAAGTTAGCGTACCTTCTCACTGGCCGGACGAAAGTTGCCGAATGCCCCGCAACTTTAGTTTGGTGTTATAGAAAGAGCCGCGGTTCCACAGAGGTTCACAGTTCGCATTGTATTTGGTCTTCATAGAAGCTGAAACATCATTGGATTTAATCTTTTCTCGCAAACCACCATGAAGCAAGCCGCGTTCACCGTCTTTTCCATCGACAACATACTGAATGGAAACATTAGATCGTTTTCTCTGACGGCAAGCATTGAAGCCCCCCAAAACCATGAAACTACTAACGTCTTTCTAATAAACGAACGCAAGAGAAAACGATTGCATTCTGACGATGATGTTGATGATAGACGTCAGTCCTCGGATGGCCGTTCTCCCTCACCCTGCTACGTCTCTTCATCTGGTAAGTACAACTTTACGCTAAATCTGCCAAGAAATTGAAACATTTTGCATCACAAATATACTTAAAATCTCGATAATGCGTCTGACAAACCATATAATGTGTGCCTTTCTTTCCAGACACTTCCACGTGTGATGATACAGACTTGAAGGCTCCTAAAAAGAAGAAAGCTCGGACCTGCTTCACCGACTCGCAGATTGACGATATGGAGAGAAACTACCGCTCACAGCGCTACCTAACGGCCAGTGACAGGAAACAGTTGGCACGAAGTCTTCACCTCACCGATCAGCAGGTCAAGACTTGGTTCCAGAACAGACGGATGAAAGAGAAGCGGGATGTACACGCATCCGGCCATCACAGCAGATATCCTACGGCACACGTCACTTCCGGGATGGCTCTTCACGCCAGTCACTGGACATCCCCAATCCTTCCCGCCAGTCACTGGACATCCCCAATCACTGGATTATCGCCCGCTTATGACCCCGCCATGATGACGTCATACGGCGGTCTTCGCCAGCGGCCCTCGTTCCTCTCCATCGCCCGTCCGACCGTGATGACGTCACCTTTGGGTGTACGCCCTCTGTCGACCACGTGTTGTACCAGTCCTCAATGGACTGGCTCTCGTTTCAGTTCTGTTTGACAGATCTGTGGACCATTGTATTTGTTAGACATCAAGATCTAAGGATCCTAGGCGCAAGCGCCGGTATCAGATTCTTGATGAACTATCCCCCATTGCGTATTTCCCGCTTTACCATTTACGCACTTTCTGTGATTAGTGCATTTTAATAATATTGTTGTATTTTGTTGCTCCTGGGCGTTGAATATATTCATGTGTGTAAATAATCATCAACTATTTTTCGTGCAAACATATTTAGTTCACGCATGCTAAATGAAACAAAGGTATCATTACTTCATTTATTTAATCATCAAAGTTCCCGGAGAATCTGTTTGTCAAACCAATTCTTACTTTTGCCACATCATATACTTTCTGATCAATAAACGAATAGACACAATACAATTTTTTAATATTTGTTACAATATTCTGAACCTGGGCGAATTTGATTTAGTTGATGTTGGTCCCATATTCTTCAAATTCTGACTTTTGAATGTGATGACGTCATACGCCGCTCTAAGCCAGCGCCCGCGTCTCTCTCGGCCGCCCATTATATCACGATGACGTCATAAAACGGTCTAAGGCTTATATATTTGCATAATATGTGAAGTACCTGCACAACGTTGTATGACGGCCCCGCTATTGCTAGGTCATTTATTTAATCACCATAATTCATGGAGAATGTCATGGTCAACAAATTGCTACTAAGTAAGCCTCATGCCAAGTATTTTGATGGAACAAGCGATTGACACAATATTGTGATAAGACTTGTGTCTTCTATAATACGTTGAACGTATAACTACAAATAAATTTATTTACCGCCACGTTATCCAAATAATAACTTTCAAAATGATGACAGTTTGGTTGGTTTTAATCGATATCACCATGTTATCCTCAGCAAAGTTAAACCAAAATCTGAACAATATTAAGCGCGCAAAAATTCCACCGTTTCTCCCGACACAGCTTTCCAAAATACTTCGTCCCAAAAGTCACGGTCTCGTGATAACGTCTAACATCTCGTGGTGTGCGCTCAGATATTAATTCGGTGTTGTAAAAAGTTATTCGAGTTATTCCCCCGCAATCTCGGATACGCCACACACCAATACCATTTAATGCAGAATACATATACATAACATTTCACAGCTATCGTGAAGCAGAACATCTTCCATTCAAGTTAATTAAATGGAGACATGTCTAGCTGTTATCAAACTTAAACGTTAAAAGTTCTATTAAAAACAAGCAATATTAAGAAAAATGCATTTGCCATGTTAGAAGAAATTGCATCCGTCATACTCCAAAACTGTATCTGCCATATAAGGAACACTAATAAATCAAAGGCACTAACACTTTAGTGACCCCGGGTGCAAAATGTGGACTATCACAATATATACTGGCTGTGGGTGAACAAACAATATGTGCACCCCCCACGAAACGGTTGAGCAGAGGCCACCCGCCTGCACGGTGCAAGAATCATATAGCGACCCGCAACGCTTGGTGGAGCCACAGCCAACGTGTCTTTACATATCCGACTTTCACTTCTCGTTGTCTAACTTCCTCCCTTTTATCAAACATCAAGCAAGAAGTAACCCGCTACTGCAGGGTTGGTGCAGGTTTAGGGATGGGTGGGGAATCAATGCTGTCCAGTTAAAGAGAGCGACGTAAACAAAGGCGGTAGCGGTAACTAGCGCCTCAGATAAGGCGGTGTTTGGGCTGACCTACGCCGACCAGCGATCAGGGCCCATAAGTTCGAAACGGCAGGGGCAAAATAGTTCGCCCTAGAATAGGACATTAACATGGACCGGGGCAAAATATTTCGCCCCCGCCGTTCGAACTTACGGGCCCAGATTGTAATTATCTTGCCGAAGTGAGCAGGCGAGCTGTTAACTGTTGCCCATTATCCTTTGTAAGCGGGTGACACCCGAACTTGAAATGGAGGCCCACACAAATGCAGTTCTTATGTTACATGCAGGTGTTAGTTTACATTAAATCTAGCTGAAGGTCTTTGTGATTCGGGCTTTGATGTGTCTGCCTAACATCACTTAATCAGATGTTGGTGTTATTCATCCGTTATCCTCTTATATTGGGATGTTTACGAAACCCAATCCTGTAAACAAATGTCAAATTGTATCTTTCAAAAAACATCAAATGTAAAAGAAACTAAATTGACTTCCTGCCATGATAAAGGACATTTAATCCATTTCTCTTTAAATAGTTGGATCGTAATTTACCCACAGCAGGCTGCCTATTTTTTGGGTCGATCTGATGCTTGAAGATTGCCGAAACGTGTCCGTATCGTGCAATAAGTCAAATGCAAAACTTACTATAGCGAACAATTTGTATCAGCTTGTTTCTGGTTGGTTATAATTATCTGATATATACAATTGGAAAAAAGCATCATAAGACCGACATTTTGTTTTAGCAGCAATTTATTTAACACGACGTGATATTTGTATACATATGCACCAAATCATTAGAAAAGAGCACGTTGAAAAAGGATTAAATTGTCATGAAGCACCGATGAAAACTAGCACTAGAAAGGTAGCAATGCGTTAGTAACAAGACTGACAGTCAGTTGGTCTGCTGCCGGCTCCGAAAGACAACAGACTATCCTAATGAAATATCTATAGTCGCTGCCTCTAGCGATATCGCAGTAACGATCTGTTCATCCATCACTTCTTACGACGTATGGTTAATTCAAAAAAATTCTACACGCACAGTGTGACATAGGAACTAGTCCACTGTGGTATTGTCTGTCCTGCAGCACACGTGGCCGACAGAGGGCGCACATCCACAGGAGACGGCATCACCTCGAGGCCGAGAAAGACCCCAGCTGCTGGCTCGGGCCGCCGTATGACGTCATCATGGCGGGATGGGCGGCCGAGAGAGACGCGGGCTGCTGACTTAGACCCCCGTAGGAGGTCATCATGGGCGTGTTGCACACGAGTCCAGCGTTTGGAGACATCCACCGTCCGTTGGGAGGTGACATACCGGAAGTGACGTGTGACGCAGGTGATTCGCAATGATGACCGAGGTGAACGTGTCGCTTCTCTTTCATCCGTCTGTTCTGGAACCAAGTCTTGACCTGGCGATCGGTGAGACAAAGATTTCGTGCCAGCTGTTTTCTCTCACTGGCCGCCAGGTAGCGCTGCGCATGATATATCCGCTCCATTTTATCAATCTGTGGCTCTGCGAAGCTGGTGCGAGCCTTCTTCTTTCTAGGAGCCTTCAGGTCTGCGTCATCACTGACGGAATTGTCTGCGAAAGAAATGAATAGTGTAAAAACTTGGTCAGTTACAGCATACAATTCTACCCTGCTTGATTAATATTAATTTGAGCTAAGATTTACCTTGGACGTGAGTGCCTCATCATATCCATATTTAGCTCAATCATAGACCATATGTTGATACACAGAACGTATTTTGTGTTGGTGTTCAATTGGGTATTGAACGCAACAATGACATCAATGTGGGTGGCGAAACGCATCTGAGGCTTACCAGATGAGGAGATGGAGGAGCACGGTGAAGGACAACTGTCGACTAAAGACTGACAACTGTAGGCCAAAGACTGACAACTGTCATCATCATTGTAACAACATAGTCGCTTTCTCTTCCTTATGTCGGTGGGCGATGCTGTGGTCACATCATGGTTCTTGGAGATTTTAATTTCAGTGTTGTGATGGGGCGCGGAGCGTGGATCAGAGCCAGAAAAGTCTCCATACAAGATGTATTCGATAGTAAACAAGGTGAAGTTGGCTTGCTTCATGACGGCTGATGGTTTTCCCCGATGTGATTATGATTCTAACATGGGTCAGTTCTAGTCAGAAGTGTGGCAATCCGCTGACCAACGGGTCTCTTTATACAACGCTTGGCGATGTGGGTTTCTGGGAAGAATGTCTGCAGCCAATGAGGAAACAGCTCAGACTAAGCCAGCTTATTTGCATAACAGGGTCTGTGCCACAGGCGCCAGATGGCAATTAACTTGACGAAAGTCGATAATTGTCTGACCGTAATTACTTTTTGAAAGGTTCCAGAACAATAGAGTGTGTAGAGGTGTTGGTGGGAGTGGCGTATCCCAGGCGGCAGTGCGGCTTTATTCCATTGTCCCGGTGTTGTTGTTGGACACTTTGATCTACTAATTGTGAACGAGTGTCAGTTCACTAGTTATCCCCTATATGTTATCGCATTACCCAGCAGCACTCTATAACTCCATATCCTTTACCAGCTACCTAATGAATGACATAATTTTAACGAAAACAGATTCCTTGACTCAAAGCATCTTGCAATTAATCTTAAGCCATGCTTGTGTTAACGATGTATTAATGACACATAATTCTCACGTCAACAGATTCAGTCCTTCAAAGAACCTCGCACATCGTTTTGCTATAGGTTTTATATCATTTAATGTCCTTCTGAAAAAAAACTTTGTTTCTAATAATATGATTGTTTTGTGATTTTAGATTCGATGATTACCCAAGCGTTAAAGTTATTGTGGTCATGTATAAGTAACGTGTTCTGGGGTACTGCGATAACATTAGCTTGTGTAAACTGAGACGACACGCCTTCCATGACAGTGTGACACACGAGCAGAGAGACAGTGTGATCAAGGTGCAATGGCCCCTTCACGTCGTCTTCCATCAAGCACCTGTCTGCCCTCGTCGTCCAGAATCAAACTGAATGAAAAAAATGTTGTGTCGATACCGCCAAGGTAGTTGCACTCTGAACTCAGAAGCAGCAGAGATGCTTGTTCTATGTTGTTTTATATATCAGCCATCCCCAATGGCCCTAATGCGGTTTTATAGACCAGCAACGTCACAGATCAGAGACAGATTTGACAAACACCAGCTGGCTCACATTGTTCACTATTCCGCACTGAAGTATATTTCTCGTATATTACTGCCACAACGTGTGTCTTAGTTCGAATACACTGAGAAATGACAAATTATCTTTTCGTCTGATTGCATAAATGTTTGTTTAAAGCTCCCCATTATAACAATCGAATCTTTCGCATTATCAACATATGAGATTGATCCATTTAGCAAACCACGGTAAAACTACAAGAGAAAATAAAGTCACAATTGACTAATATGGCATTACATGATTATAACATGGATGGCAATGAGACAATTAAACTGATAGCAGGATTAATACTTATCTTTCAAGGTAATTTTTATACTATAGCAACTGAAATCGCCAATATATAATTATCGGGTATTTATGTCATTACTTCAGCTTAGAACCATTGATATAATTTCATAACTGGTACATCAAAGTGTTAAACATAAAGGTAGAGACAATGGGATAAAGCCGCACTGTCGCCTAGCCGCCAGTCTGAACTATGATTCATGGCGACAGTTATAGGGCAAAAACGATAGTCAAGTATGTTCAACCTCACAACCTCACATCACAAACTACAGTATATACAGCATTATTTATGATGATAACGCTACAACATATTTACGATCTCCACAATGGAAGTGTAGATCTGCGACAGTGTTATAACATATTGTAACAGTGAGCCATGATTTATCATAGAGGTGCGTTATGCTAGTGTCTTATGCGGATTGGCAACACCAAACACTGGTCATGTATCTTCCTCTATATGGTCACGCAGTGGTCTAAACTCGACACAATAATGTGTGAGTTACCACACTTTGAAGGGAGTTGGATTTAAAACGAAATGCTTTTCGAAGTACAATAACGCAGGGATACCACTTTGTGTCGTTTCTCATTGTCTGGTATGTCTTAAAGAATGCCAACTTTCCCTCCTCAAGAGGTTCTTTTAAGATTGCCTCAGATAACTCATGGATGCATAATAGAGAATTGCTTTGAATCAGTAAGATTAGGTGTAACGTTATTTCCGCCGATGTGGCGTACATCTCGCTTCTCAATATGAAATCCTTCTGAGCCCCCTTTCCCCATTACATTATTGCTAAACATATTAAACAACAGGATAATTGAGCAAATCTGTGTATACCTGTTATGCCATAATTCGTTGATGGTGCTCGGACAAAATATATGTAATGCTGATTATAATCTCGTCAAAACCTTAAGCGCACGTATAACATATTTAAAGTGTGTTGTTATGGTCGTTCTTCCATGTAAAGGCGAACCATTGTTTCAGCATAGCTCACGTATTACTCACGCCTAACGTTTACTACAATAATATATTTCGTGGGTTCTTACATGGAAGATGGGCCGTTGTTGTAACTCGAAACATAGCTTTTACACTCTCAAACTGAGTGCAGATACGATATTTCCTTCATCCGTAAGAAGTAGGGTAAGTTTATCTTCAATGCAACTCTATACTAAATGAATACATTTTCATTATAATTTAGTTGCATGTCTGTCACGTAGCAAGTTACGAATTTGATAAGTGTTTTCGTACGTAATGTTAATTATTATGATCAACCTAACTGAAATAGCATTAATCGAAGTCTTCGAACTATTAAATATGTTCCGTGGCATCGCCCCATTTAGGCAATTACTAGCTAAATAAAGCAGGATAAACCTTAGCCAGATAAAGTGTACAAAATCTTATTTGAGTTAAGAAAAATGTGTTGTTATTTCAAGATGTACATGTCATTAAAGTTCATAATGACAAATATCGTACATGTCATTAAAGTTCCTAATGACAAATATCGTACATGTCATTAAAGTTCATAATGACAAATTTCGTACATGTAACCATAATACGCCGTCGCATAATGAGATAACAAAAAAAACTGGCAAGCAGATTAACACTTAAGATTTTTTCTGACCCTTATAGTTTGTAAATTGACATCGTCAACGTAATTATCGGACATTTAAGCCATAACTTCAGCTTAGGGCTTTGCCGTAAGTTAAAAGTGTCAAATTTAAGGGAAGAGACAATAGGATAAAGCCGCACTGTCGCCAAGAACACGCCCTCCCGCCAACACCTGTCTGAACTATATGATTCACGGCGACAGTTATAGGGCAGCAACAATAGCCAAGTCGTCGACTTAATTGCAATCTGGAGTCTCTAACAATGAGGTTATTTTTAAACCTGATTAAGTTAGCGTACCTTCTCACTGGCCGGACGAAAGTTGCCGAATGCCCCGCAACTTTAGTTTGGTGTTATAGAAAGAGCCGCGGTTCCACAGAGGTTCAAAGTTCGCATTGTATTTGGTCTTCATAGAAGCTGAAACATCATTGGATTTAATCTTTTCTCGCAAACCACCATGAAGCAAGCCGCGTTCACCGTCTTTTCCATCGACAACATACTGAATGGAAACATTAGATCGTTTTCTCTGACGGCAAGCATTGAAGCCCCCCAAAACCATGAAACTACTAACGTCTTTCTAATAAACGAACGCAAGAGAAAACGATCGCATTCTGACGATGATGTTGATGATAGACGTCAGTCCTCGGATGGCCGTTCTCCCTCACCCTGCCACGTCTCTTCATCTGGTAAGTACAACTTTACGCTAAATCTGCCAAGAAATTGAAACATTTTGCATCACAAATATACTTAAAATCTCGATAATGCGTCTGACAAACCATATAATGTGTGCCTTTCGTTCCAAACACTTCCACGTGTGATGATACAGACTTGAAGGCTCCTAAAAAGAAGAAAGCTCGAACCTGCTTCACCGACTCGCAGATTGACGATATGGAGAGAAACTACCGCTCACAGCGCTACCTAACGGCCAGTGACAGGAAACAGTTGGCACGAAGTCTTCACCTCACCGATCAGCAGGTCAAGACTTGGTTCCAGAACAGACGGATGAAAGAGAAGCGAGATGTACACGCATCCGGCCATCACAGCAGATATCCTACGGCACACGTCACTTCCGGGATGGCTCTTCACGCCAGTCACTGGACATCCCCAATCCTTCCCGCCAGTCACTGGACATCCCCAATCACTGGATTATCGCCCGCTTATGACCCCGCCATGATGACGTCATACGGCGGTCTTCGCCAGCGGCCCTCGTTCCTCTCCATCGCCCGTCCGGCCGTGATGACGTCACCTTTGGGTGTACGCCCTCTGTCGACCACGTGTTGTACCAGTCCTCAATGGACTGGCTCTCGTTTCAGTTCTGTTTGACAGATCTGTGGACCATTGTATTTGTTAGACATCAAGATCTAAGGATCCTAGGCGCAAGCACCGGTATCAAATTCTTGATGAACTATCCCCCATTGCGTATTTCCCGCTTTACCATTTACGCACTTTCTGTGATTAGTGCATTTTAATAATATTGTTGTATTTTGTTGCTCCTGGGCGTTGAATATATTCATGTGTGTAAATAATCATCAACTATTTTTCGTGCAAACATATTTAGTTCACGCATGCTAAATGAAACAAAGGTATCATTACTTCATTTATTTAATCATCAAAGTTCCCGGAGAATCTGTTTGTCAAACCAATTCTTACTTTTGCCACATCATATACTTTCTGATCAATAAACGAATAGACACAATACAATTTTTTAATATTTGTTACAATATTCTGAACCTGGGCGAATTTGATTTAGTTGATGTTGGTCCCATATTCTTCAAATTCTGACTTTTGAATGTGATGACGTCATACGCCGCTCTAAGCCAGCGCCCGCGTCTCTCTCGGCCGCCCATTATATCACGATGACGTCATAAAACGGTCTAAGGCTTATATATTTGCATAATATGTGAAGTACCTGCACAACGTTGTATGACGGCCCCGCTATTGCTAGGTCATTTATTTAATCATCATAATTCATGGAGAATGTCATGGTCAACAAATTGCTACTAAGTAAGCCTCATGCCAAGTATTTTGATGGAACAAGCGATTGACACAATATTGTGATAAGACTTGTGTCTTCTATAATACGTTGAACGTATATCTACAAATAAATTTATTTACCGCCACGTTATCCAAATAATAACTTTCAAAATGATGACAGTTTGGTTGGTTTTAATCGATATCACCATGTTATCCTCAGCAAAGTTAAACCAAAATCTGAACAATATTAAGCGCGCAAAAATTCCACCGTTTCTCCCGACACAGCTTTCCAAAATACTTCGTCCCAAAAGTCACGGCCTCGTGATAACGTCTAACATCTCGTGGTGTGCGCTCAGATATTAATTCGGTGTTGTAAAAAGTTATTCGAGTTATTCCCCCGCAATCTCGGATACGCCACACACCAATACCATTTAATGCAGAATACATATACATAACATTTCACAGCTATCGTGAAGCAGAACATCTTCGCTGTGCATTCCATTCAAGTTAATTAAATGGAGACATGTCTAGCTGTTATCAAACTTAAACGTTAAAAGTTCTATTAAAAACAAGCAATATTAAGAAAAATGCATTTGCCATGTTAGAAGAAATTGCATCCGTCATACTCCAAAACTGTATCTGCCATATAAGGAACACTAATAAATCAAAGGCACTAACACTTTAGTGACCCCGGGTGCAAAATGTGGACTATCACAATATATACTGGCTGTGGGTGAACAAACAATATGTGCACCCCCCACGAAACGGTTGAGCAGAGGCCACCCGCCTGCACGGTGCAAGAATCATGTAGCAACCCGCAACGCTTGGTGGAGCCACAGCCAACGTGTCTTTACATATCCGACTTTCACTTCTCGTTGTCTAACTTCCTCCCTTTTATCAAACATCAAGCAAGAAGTAACCCGCTACTGAAGGGTTGGTGCAGGTTTAGGGATGGGTGGGGAATCAATGCTGTCCAGTTAAAGAGAGCGACGTAAACAAAGGCGGTAGCGGTAACTAGCGCCTCAGATAAGGCGGTGTTTGGGCTGACCTACGCCGACCAGCGATCAGGGCCCATAAGTTCGAAACGGCAGGGGCAAAATAGTTCGCCCTAGAATAGGACATTAACATGGACCAGGGCAAAATATTTCGCCCCCGCCGTTCGAACTTACGGGCCCAGATTGTAATTATCTTGCCGAAGTGAGCAGGCGAGCTGTTAACTGTTGCCCATTATCCTTTGTTAGCGGGTGACACCCGAAATTGAAATGGAGGCCCACACAAATGCAGTTCTTATGTTACATGCAGGTGTTAGTTTACATTAAATCTAGCTGAAGGTCTTTGTGATTCGGGCTTTGATGTGTCTGCCTAACATCACTTAATCAGATGTTGGTGCTATTCATCCGTTATCCTCTTTTATTGGGATGTTTACGAAACCCAATCCTGTAAACAAATGTCAAATTGTATCTTTCAAAAAACATCAAATGTAAAAGAAACTAAATTGACTTCCTGCCATGATAAAGGACATTTAATCCATTTCTCTTTAAATAGTTGGATCGTAATTTACCCACAGCAGGCTGCCTATTTTTTGGGTCGATCTGCATGAAGATTGCCGAAAAGTAAAGTAAATAAGTAAAATGCAAAACTTACTATAGCGAACAATTTGTATCAGCTTGTTTCTGGTTGGTTATAAATATCTGATATATACAATTGGAAAAAAACATCATAAGACCGACATTTTGTTTTAGCAGCAATTTATTTAACACGACGTGATATTTGTATACCTTTGCACCAAATCATTAGAAAAGAGCACGTTGAAAAAGGATTAAATTGTCGTGAAGCACCGATGAAAACTAGCACTAGAAAGGTAGCAATGCGTTAGTAACAAGACTGACAGTCAGTTGGTCTGCTGCCGGCTCCGAAAGACAACAGACTATCCTAATGAAATATCTATAGTCGCTGCCTCTAGCGATATCGCAGTAACGATCTGTTCATCCATCACTTCTTACGACGTATGGTTAATTCAAAAAAATTCTACACGCACAGTGTGACATAGGAACTAGTCCACTGTGGTATTGTCTGTCCTGCAGCACACGTGGCCGACAGAGGGCGCACATCCACAGGAGACGTCATCACCTCGAGGCCGAGAAAGACCCCAGCTGCTGGCTCGGGCCGCCGTATGACGTCATCATGGCGGGATGGGCGGCCGAGAGAGACGCGGGCCGCTGACTTAGACCCCCGTAGGAGGTCATCATGGGCGTGTTGTACACGAGTCCAGTGTTTGGAGACATCCACCGTCCGTTGGGAGGTGACATACCGGAAGTGACGTGTGACGCAGGTGATTCGCAATGATGACCGAGGTGAACGTGTCGCTTCTCTTTCATCCGTCTGTTCTGGAACCAAGTCTTGACCTGGCGATCGGTGAGACAAAGATTTCGTGCCAGCTGTTTTCTCTCACTGGCCGGCAGGTAGCGCTGCGCATGATATATCCGCTCCATTTTATCAATCTGTGGCTCTGCGAAGCTGGTGCGAGCCTTCTTCTTTCTAGGAGCCTTCAGGTCTGCGTCATCACTGGCGGAAATGTCTGCGAAAGAAGTGAATAATTTAAAAACTTGGTCAGTTACAGCATACAATTCTACCCTGCTTGATTAATATTAATTTGAGTTAAGATTTAACTTGGACGTGAGTGCCTCATGATATCCATATTTAGCTCAATCGTAGACCATATGTTGATACACAGAACGTAATTTTTGTTGGTGTTCAATTGGGTATTGAACGCAACAATAACATCAATGTGGGTGGCGAAACGCATCTGAGACTTACCAGATGAGGAGATGGAGGAGCAGGGTGAAGGACAACTGTCGACTAAAGACTGACAACTGTAGGCCAAAGACTGACAACTGTCATCATCATTGTAACAACATAATCGCTTTCTTATCCTTATGTCGGTGGGCGACGCTGTGGTCACATCATGGTTCTTGGAGATTTTAATGTCAGTGTTGTGATGAGGCGCGGAGCGTGGATCAGAGCCAGAAAAGTCTCCATACAAGATGTATTCGATAGTAAACAAGGTAAAGTTGGCTTGCTTCATAACGGCTGATGGTTTTGCCCGATGTGATTATGATTCTAACAAGGGTCAGTTCTAGTCAGAAGTGTGGCAATCCGCTGACCAACGGGTCTCTTTATACAACGCTTGGCGATGTGGGTTTCTGGGAAGAATGTCTGCAGCCAATGAGGAAACAGCTCAGACTAAGCCAGCTTATTTGCATAACAGGGTCTGTGCCACAGGCGCCGGATGGCCATTAACTTGACGAAAGTCGATAATTGTCTGACCGTAATTACTTTTTGAACGGTTCCAGAACAATAGAGTGTGTAGAGGTGTTGGTGGGAGTGGCGTATGCCAGGCGGCAGTTAGGCTTTATTCCATTGTCCCGGTGTTGTTGTTGGACACTTTGATCTACTATTTGTGAACGAGTGTCAGTTCACTATAGTTATCCGTTATATGTTATCGCATTACCCAGCAGCACTCTATAACTCCATATCCTTTACCAGCGACCTAATGAATGACATAATTTTACCGAAAACAGATTCCTTGACTCAAAGCATCTTGCAATTTATCCTAAGCTACGCTTGTGTTAACGATGTATTAATGACACATAATTCTCACGTCAACAGATTCAGTCATTCAAAGAATCTCGCACATTATAATATTTAATGTCCTTCTGAAAAAGAACTATTTTTCTAATAATATGATTGTTTTGTGCTTTTAGATTCGATGATTCCCCAAGCGGTAAAGCTATTGTGGTAATGTATAAGTAACGTGTTCTGGGGTACTGCGATAACATTAGCTTGTGTAAATTGAGACGGCACGCCTTCCATGACAGGGTGACACACGAGCAGAGAGACAATGGGGTCAAGGTGCAATGGCCCCTTCACGTCGTCTTCCATCAAACACCTGTCTCTCCTCGTCGTCCAAAATCAAACTGTGTCTTAGTTCGAATACACTGAGAAATGACAAATTCTCTTTTCGTCTGATTGCATAAATGTTTGTTTAGCTCCCCATTATAACAATTGAATCTTTCGCATTGTCAACATATGCGATTGATCCATTTAGCAAACCACAGTGAAACTACAAGAGAAGATAAAGTCACAATTGACTAAGATGGCATGACATGATTATAACATGGATGGCAATGAGACAATTAAACTGATAGCAAGATTACTACTTATCTTTCAAGGTAATTTTTATACTATAGCAACTGAAATCGCCAATATATAATTATCGGGTATTTATGTTATAACTTAGAACCATTGATATAATTTCATAACTGGTACATCAAAGTGTCAAACATAAGGGTAGAGATAATAGGATAAAGCCGCCGTGTCGCCAAGACGCCAGTCTGAACTATGATTCATGGCTACAGTTATAGGGCAAAAACGATAGTCAAGTATGTTCAACCTCACAACCTCACCTCACAAACTACAGTAGATACAGCATTATTTATGATGATAACGCTACAACATATTTACGATCTCCACAATGGAAGTGTAGATCTGCGACAGTGTTATAACATATTGTAACAGTTAACCATGATTTATCATAGGGGTGCGTTATGCTAGCGTCTTATGCGGATTGGCAACACCAAGCACTGGTAATGTATCGTCCTCTATATGGTCACGCAGTGGTCTAAACTCGACACAATAATGTGTGAGCTACCACACTTTGAAGGGAGTTGGACTTAAAACGAAATGCTTTCAGGTACAACAACGCAGGGATACCACTTTGTGTCGTTTCTCATTGTCTGGTATGTCTTCAAGAATGCCAACTTTCCCTCCTCGAGAGGTTCTTTTAAGATTGCCTCAGATAACTCATGGATGCATAATAGAGAATTGCTTTGAATCAGTAAGAGTAGGTGTCACGTTATTTTCGCCGATGTGGCGTACATCCCGCTTCTCAATATGAAATCCTCCTGAGCCCCCTTTCCCCATTACATTATTGCTAAACATATTAAACAAAAGGATAATTTAGCGAATGCGTGTGTACCTGTTATGCCATAATTCGTTGATGGTGCTCAAAATACAAAATATATGTAATGCTGATTATAATCTCGTCAAAACCTTAAGCGCACGTATGACATATTTAAAGTGTGTTGTTGTGGTCGTTCTTCCATGTAAAGGCGAACCATTGTTTCAGCATAGCTCACGTATTACTCACGCCGAACGTTTACTACAATAATATATTTCGTGGGTTCTTACATGGAAGATGGACCGTTGTTGTACCTCGAAACATAGCTTTTACACTCTCAAACTGAGTGAAGATAGGATATTTCCTTCATCCGTAAGAAGTAGGTTTATCTTCAATGCAACTATATACTAAATGAATACATTTTCATTATAATTTAGTTGCATGTCTGTCACGTAGCAAGTTACGAATTTGATAAGTGTTTTCGTACATAATGTTAATTATTATGATCAACCTAACTGAAATAGCATTGATCAAAGTCTTCGAACTATTAAATATGTTCAGTTGCATCGCCCCATTTAGGCAATTACTAGCTAATTAAAGCAGGATAAACCTCAGTCAGATAAAATGTACATAACCTTATTTCAGTTAAGAAAAATGTTCTGTTGTTTCAAGATGTACGTGTCATTAAAGTTCGTAGTGACAAATATGGTACATGTAACCATGTACCATGTAAACATATACGCCGTTGCATAATGAGATAACAATAAAAAAGGGCAAGCAATCTAACACTTAAGATTCTTTCTGACCCTTATAGTTTGTAAATTGACATCGTCAACGTAATTAACGGACATGTAAGCCATAACTTCAGCTTAGGGCTTTGCCGTAAGTTAAAAGTGTCAAATTTAAGGGAAGAGACAATAGGATAAAGCCGCACTGTCGCCAAGAACACGCCCTCCCGCCAACACCTGTCTAAACTATATGGTTCACGGCGACAGTTATAGGGCAGCAACAATAGCCAAGTCGTCGACTTAATTGCAATCTGGAGTCTCTAACACTGAGGTTATTTTTAAACCTGATTAAGTAAGCTACCTTCTTATTGGCCGGACGAATGTTGCCGAATGCCCCCGCAACTTTAGTTTAGTGTTATAAAAAGAGCCGTGGCTCCACAGAGGTTCACAGCTAGCATTGTATTTGGTCTTCATAGCAGTTGGGTCATCATTGGAGTTAATCTTTTCTCGCAAACCACCATGAAGCAAGGCGCGTTCACCGTGTTTTCCATCGACAACATACTGAATGGAAACCTTAGATCGTTTTCTCTGATGGCAGGCGTTGAAGTCCCCCAAAACCATGAAACTACTAACGTCATTCTAAGGGACGAATGCAAGAGAAAACGATGGCATTCTGACGACGAAGTTGATGATAGACGTCAGTTCTCGGATGGCCGTTCTTCCTCACCCTTCTACGTCTCTTCATCTGGTAAGTCTGATTTTAGGCTAAATTTGCCAAGAAATTGAAACATTTTACACCAATAATATACTTAAAATCTCGATAATCCGTCTGACAAACCATATAATGTGTGCATCTATTTTCCAGACACTTCCACGTGTGATGATACAGACTCGAAGGCTCCTAGAAGGAAGAAAGCTCGAACCTGCTTCACCGACTCGCAGATCGACGACATGGAGAGAAACTACCACTCACAGCGCTACCTTACGGCCAGTGACCGGAAACAGTTGGCTCGAAGTCTTCGTCTCACCGATCGTCAGGTCAAGACTTGGTTCCAGAACAGACGGATGAAAGAGAAGCGAGATGTACACGACTCCGGCTGCGGATCTCCTACGTCACACTTCACTTCAAGATCGACTCTTCCCGCCAGTCACTGGACATCCCCAATCACTGGATTATCGCCCGCTTACAACCCCGCCATGATGACGTCGTACGACGGTCTGATCCAGCGGCCCGCGTCTCTCTCGGTCGCCCATCTCGCCGTTATGACGTCACCTTTGGGTGTACGCCCTCTGTCGGACACCTGTGGTACCAGTCTCCAATGTACTGGCTCTCGTTTCAGTTGTGTCTGACAGACCAGATGACCGATCTAATCGTTAGACAATGGAAACAAGAGATTCTAGGCGCAGGCGCCGGTATCAGATTCTTGATGAACTATGCCGCATTGCGTATTTCACGCTTTACCATTTACGCAGTTTCTCTGATTAGTGCATTTTAATAATATTGTTGTATTTTGTTGCTACTTGGCGTTGAATACATTCATGTGTGTGAATAATCATCAACTTTATTTTTCGTACGAACATGTTTAGTTCACGCATGCTAAATGAAACAAAAGTTATCATTACTTCATTCATTTAATCATCAAAGTTCCTGGAGAATCTGTTTGTCAAACCAATTCTTACTTTTGCCATATCATATACTTTCTGTTCAATAAACGAATAGACACAATACAATTTCTTAATATTTGTTACAATATTCTGAACCTGGGCGAATTCGATTTAGTTGATGTTGGTCCCATATTCTTCAAATTCTGACTTTTGAATGTGATGAAGTCATACGCCGCTCTAAGCCAGCGCCCGCGTCTCTCTCGGCCGCCCATTATATCACGATGACGTCATAAAGCGGTCTGAGCCTTATATATTTGCATAATATGTGAAGTACCTGCACAACGTTGTATGACGGCCCCGTTATTGCTATGTCATTTATTTAATCGCCCTAATTCTTGGAGAATGTCATGGTCAACAAATTGCTACTAAGTAAGCCTCATGCCAAGTATGTTGTTGGAACAAGCGATTGACACAATATTGTGATAAGACTTGTGTTTTCTGTAATACGTTGAACCTATAACTACAAATACATTTATTTACCGCCACGTTATCCAAAAAATAACTTTCAAAATTATGACAGTTTGGTTGGTTTTAATCGATATCACCATGTTATCCTCAGCAAAGTTAAACCAAATCTGAACAATTTTAAGCGCGCAAAAATTCCACCGTTTCTCCCAACACAGCTTTCCAAAATACTTCGTCCCAAAAGTCGCGGTCTCGTGATAACGCCTAACATCTCTTGGTGAGCGCTCAGATATTAATTCTGTGTTGTAAAAAGCTTATATAGTGTGAAGCAAGTTATTCGAGTTATTCCCTCGCAATCTCGGATACGCCACACACCAATGCCATTTAATGCAGAATAAAACCCGAAAAAAAACAGAGCACGATGAACATAAAATGAAGGCCAATAATGTATTCAGGCTATCACAGAGCACATTTTTTATTGTTCCTGATGTTGAATCGTCGAGAAAAGGTCCAGGGGAGTGCTTCTTAAAGGAGTGAAGGATGATCCACGTGTCTTCAGGCCTGGTAGTACCAAGGTGTCGGTTGCTATTCCTCCTGGATCGCTGTTTCAACCTGTGACGACGCACTGTCCATTTTGCACCAGGGGTGCAGGGTGCCAACATTATCATCATATTTGTCGAGAAAGAACTTCACCTGAAACTAACAAATGTGTGACAGGATTTTTCCTTAACTATCCCCAACCGAAATGAAAACCTCGCAACACCAGTTGTCTCTGTGGTACTTACCTTTGCTTATCTATACACTTACCTTTAGACTATAGTCTACCCGACAACGGCTTCGGCCTACTAAAGTCACGTACCTGTGTCATATTGAGTTCTCAACCCGTCATCCGTGCAATCCACTTGGTTAAACCTACCCGGCGTTGTGACAGTCTGCGTTGTTGTCACTTCATCATAACATACTGCAAAGCAAAAGCGATGGTTCAATAAGCATGGGTTTTCCAATTGGATTTTTTTTATATCGACTTGCGCATGGCACTGCACTTGGAGAGACGAGCATATACCATAATGGTATGTACCAGACGCAGAAACAGAATTTATGCTAAGCCAGAGTTAGTGGGTGCCCATTACTGATGGTCCCCTGCCCCTTCCACCCCCCCCCCCCCCCCCGTCAAATCTGTGCGCGCGCAATCCGAGATAGGTTTAGATTCATGGGTTAAAGACGAGAAGTGGAAGCCAGCACGACTCAATGGGTAACTCATCCACCCCCACTCCCTTCCCCAAATAGTCGCAAGTCGTCCTGAATTAAACTTTGTATCTCTGCCCGCAGCTGGGGACACTAAACCAGGCTTACCTGCTTAGCTCATGCAATAATAGCATGAATTAAGCACTAGAAATCATCCCCTGTACACGGATTGCCGATATTCTAGCCAAAAAGGATTTTCCTTGGTGCAGAGTCAATGGTATTAAACGTCTTAAAGCTCATTTACTGAAGAGTGCAATAATTAAAACTGGTGTAGAGGGTTCTCTACTCCTTGCTGTGTGAGCTGGCGATAACACCAGCTCAAGAAGGTGCCCGTGTGTGTGGTTTGGGAAGGGGGGGGGGGCGGTGCGTTTACGTTGTAGTCCCCCATACCCTGGAACAACCACTGGTTTACCATTGTCACTGTAGTGTCCCCTGCCTCATCCCCCCCCCTCGCCGAACAAGCCCTTAGAACCGCCCCTAGTCCACCACTGTCACTGGCGTGTGGTACCCTAGCACTGACCGAGACTCTCCCAGACGGCGGGCGGGGCGTTCAGGTTACAGAAGTCGCGCTGGTCGCAGTGGTAGTTGCAGCGGGTGAAATCATCGTTACAAATCAAGGTGTTGACAGCCGAGATCTTAGCCGCCTTCTCACAACCCTTGATGAAGAACAGCCTGGACGAAGAGAGTGCAACATAACGATCTTGATCAACGCCTAGTTATCCATGACAGGAGATATTAAAGTAATTTAAAAAAAATTGAAACTATTTGAGGGTGCAATTACAGGATATGCGCTAGTCTGGCCAAGAAGTGTCTTAACAGCATGCCCTTTTATTTGCTTGCGTATATTTATTTGTGTTTTTGTAAAATAAAAATCTAAATACATCATTGTCATTTGATAAAAATAGTTCATGTTACTTTATCCATAATTGCGGTATAAACAGTTTAGCTCAAGAAGCTTATGCTCTAAACTAAAAAAAGCTATCGCATGAGAAGTGAGCCCATGCTGTTCATGACCATTACTTCTATAGTGTTACAAAACAGCCACCTTCGCCCTTCCCCATTCCCCGCCCTCACCACACACACTCAGCCACCCACAAGTGCCTGTACCCACCTTCCCTGTCCGTCGCAGCGGACGTCCGTGGTGCAGACCTCGTTCTCCTTGCACCACACCTCGTTGCCTCCCTCGATGTCCTGGTTGTTACATACGTCCTCGGAGTCCCTGGCCTGGTTACACCTGGTGCATATCTGACCTGTCAGAACAATAGTCCGTCTATTGCATTACATCATGTGATGATATATCTCTTTGGTACAGAGTTAACATTTACACAGTCGGACAATGGCTCCAGGACATTTTGTCAAATGCCGTAGCGTCTCACAGTAGAATAATCCGAACTGATTCCTTCAACAAAAGTAACCATGGCCAATTTCAAGATGCAAGTTTAATCCACACGAAAACATATCTGCGTAATGATCTAAGCGTGGATGAGCTATTTGTCTCTACCAGACCGTGGTCACTTTTTAAATAAAGGCACGCAGTGGAACCAGTACAAAATCTAGTGTCGCCCTCTAGTGAGCCATTTCGTAGTTAACGATTTCTCGACTTGACTTGATCAGCCATAAGCACCAAACAACATAATGCACACCCAAAATATAGTGTGATAAAATCAGATATGTACCCGATGTTACTTTGCAAACGGGCAAATGTAATTTGAAGTAGCGAAATTTTGCCACATAAAAAACAGAATAAAATGACAATTAATCAGGTGTCGTACAGCCTTTTCTATCACTTGTCTACCACTAATATTGCTGACCCTCAATCCACAAGTCCCCAACGATGGACAGCTGAGCCGCCTCAGGATTTCTCGCTGGTATCCGGCCTGGCATGGTGTCCCCGCCTGGTGTATAAGGCAGCCTATTAGGGCCATTCCAGTGACTACTCTCTCCCACCTCCCCCCCTCCCCCACACACACCCCCCACACACACGTTTCTTACCTGGACCGTACGTCTTGCCCAAGGCCCCGCCCAGTAGGCAGGCGACGAAAAACACTGTCAGCTGCATCGTTACTCTGCTGGGGGAAAGGAAAAAATACACAAGTTAAATGTAGCCTTCTTAAAGTTATTTCAATATGCAAATCGATTTTATTTCCCACCTATTTCAGAAGTTCTGAATAATGTGCTGATATGTAAGATTACCATTCACTTTGAACAAAACATTTAATGGTAATTTGTATGAAAAAACGGTTTTGCGGGAGAGCTGCTCATCAGTTAGAATCTATGTGTACTACGTCACAGATTTTAGTCTAACAGTGTATCGCATGGGTTGAGGCATACATGCTAAGAAGGGAGCAGGTGACAAGCAGATATTACTGTTGCGCCACACGGCATTTATATCACATGGGCGGGGAAAGAGCTGTTTAAATAGCTTCCAATATCAAGTGACTGAAGCCTTCCGTGCAATATCTGTCAAAGGCCCACCTATTTCTAGCATTTTATGCATTACTACTCCGGAACAATAAAAGCAGTACATGTACCTTCTTTGTGTACACATGAACTAAACCGCGTCTATGTTCTCCTGGATTAATGAGGTGAAAGCCGCGAGAAATATTACTCAGATGTTAATAATGGCGCGCTGGAAGTGTGGATCAGCGCTCTCTACCGACTAATCAAAGCACTACATGTTGCAGAAGAATGATGACAATATCATTGCTTACCTTCAGACTTGAATTATCGTGTATAATTTCCGCTCTGTCGTTGTGTGTCAGAGGCCTCTTCACTGTCGTGACCATCCACTAGATACCCAGGCAGTTATATACATGACCGAGACAGTAACCCATCCCATGATCCTAGCCTTACTTCCGTAAGTTTTGCAAAGGTGGGAAATATTTATGTGCCAGTTACGTGGAATAGGCAAAATTTATTTTATCCATTATTGCAATTTTATCGGCGGGGCCGTATGTTGTCGACACACGCGACGTTCCTGCCTGTTGCGTTTTGCCGGTATGGTCAATATGGTGAAAATGGTTTCTGCATGTCTTGGTAAATAACTCATATTTTATCATTGTAGCAGTGAGTCAAACCGTTCCTACTAGCCTCGGCGAGAGGGATCACCCCTTACCGTCACGGAAGTTTGACCGTCCAAATCATGTTTTTATTATTTTATTGTCCACCTTACCTTACTTTATATACTACTATGTTACTTGCCTCTACAACAGAACAAGCCGAGTTGTGACTGTCATTTCAAAATGGTAAATCGATGGAAATTGGAAAACATACCCTATGTAACAGTTGCATGAGCAGTAAGCCATAGTCAGTTGTGCCAGAGGGAGGGAATCGACCAAGCATAAAGGCAAATTTTGCCCACTCAGGACTGGATGCACGTCATATAGGGGCACGCGGTACGTTCATCCATTTGAATACAATAAGGATGGTGCGAAACAGCCTGGCCATTAGGAATTCTAGCTATCAGTTTTAAGGATATCTCGCCCCCAATGAATCACATCACCGGACCATTGCAGCAACTTTAATATCCCTGCAGGCGTTTAAGCCCTGTTCCCAGAAGCGCATATGTTGGTCCAGACATCGAACTACTGTGGCGTAAGACAGTTCTTTTTAATTCGATAACTGCACCACTCCTTTGGATAGCGTGGACCAGTTTCTCTTTGGACTACCCATCATGTGCCTCCCTGTCTCGAGCGCTCGGCAGCAGCCTTCATCCTTCAACATGACTTTGATAACGGCGGTCAATTTGGGTTTACATACAGTCAATATACAGTTGGCAGGCTCATCTCCCTATCTATGTATGTATGTATTTAATAATATTATGCATGCATTAACTAGGTAAATGTTGGGACCGTGTCATGTAGTTGTTATGCATATAATTGTACGGTTTGTATCATACATCACATTTGAAATAAAGTATATCGAAGCAAAAAACACTGTGATCATTTAATTAAGAGCCTGTTTGACAGTATCAATTATTAAATAATGGAGTAGTAGAGAATGTTTACCGATTTGTTAATACATTGCATCTCTACGACCAGTTGCATGGACGTGCCCCGCAAGGACGCAAAGAGTTAAAATTAAGCTTTACGAAATCGATACCGCCACAAAGGGCAAGTTTATTACGCCATAAGCAGGAGACCGGCCGATCAACTCCTCATTCTGTCCGTAACATGGTCCACTAGAACCTAGCTAGAGTCATTCTACACCTTGGATCGTCGTGTCGCCAGGCACATGCCGGCTTCGAATCCTCACAGAGAAAATCGGGAATCGGCAAATTGTTAATAAAACGAGACGAAAATCGGAGGACAGGTGTAATAACTTGAACAGTTTAAGACCGACTGCAATTCCGTACAAGCAATATCGACCGAGTTTCGGCCGAAACGTCGCCTCGCGCCATTTGGCGTACTGAGCCTCTATAATGGGATTGGTCATATTAAAGTGTGATCGATTTCAATGCCATTTAGCACACAAGATGCCACTAACATTGGTACATACTACACCACATATAGGTCTCAAACCAACGGCGGATATCTAGACCCAATATTAACGGTGTGACCTTGACCTTGATTGCGTGACCTTGATATAGTCATCCGTACCCAAATACGATTGTTATGTCTTATGCAAGATGTCGTTTGTCTGACTTGTCCCCTTCATGGAGAACTTGACATAATTTTCCAGTCAAAATGCTTTGAATTTTTTTACGGTTAAACTATTTGAGCGATTTGCCAACTTTAAAGACGTGATACACGGTACCTATCAGCCCAATACGTGAAATAATTTTTCCACGTTATCCAAATAATAATTTTCAAAATGATGACAGTTTGGTTGGTTGTAATCGATATCACCATGTTATTCTTAGCAAAGTTAAAACAAAATCTGAACAATTTTAAGCGCGCAAAAATTCCACCGTTTCTTCTTTCCAAAATACTGTGGCCCAAAAATCACGGTCTCGGGATAACGTTTAGCATCTCGTGGTGCGCGCTCAGACATTAATTCAATGTTGTAAAATGCCTACATAGTGTCCAGCAAGTTATTCGGGTTATTCCTCCGCCATCTCGGATACGCCACACAACAATACCATTTAATGCAGAATAAAGCCCGAAAAAATAGAGCACGATGAACATAAACTTAAGGCCGATAATGTATTCAGGCTATCACAGAGCACATTTTTTATTGTTCCTGATGTTGAGTCGTCGAGAAAAGGTCCAGGGGAGTGCTTCTTAAAGGAGTGAAGGATGATCCACGTGTCTTCAGGCCTGGTAGTACCAAGGTGTCGGTTGCTATTCCTCCTGGATCGCTGTTTCAACCTGTGACGACGCACTGTCCATTTTGCTCTAGGGGTGCATGGGGCCAACATTATCATCATATTTGTAGAGCAAGAACTTCACCTGAAACTAACAAATGTATGACAGGATTTTTCCTTAACTAACCCCAACCGAAATAAAAACCTCGCAACACCAGTTATCTCTATGGTACTTACCTTCGCTTATTCATAGACTTACCTTGGGGACTTGTCTACCCGACAACTGCTTCGGCTTACCAAAGTCACGTACCTGTGTCATATTGAGTTCTCAACCCATCATCCGGACAATCCACTTGGTTAAACCCACCTGGCGTTGTGACAGTCGGCGTTGTTGTCACTTCGTAACATACTGCAAAGCAAAAGCGATGGTTTAATAAGCATGGGTTTTCCAAATGGAATTTTTTTTGATCGACTTGCGCATGGCTCTGCACTTGGAGAGACGAGCATATACCATAATGGTATGTACCAGGCACAGAAACAGGATTTATTCTAAGCCAGAGTTAGTGGGTGCCCCTTGCTAATGTGCCCCTGCACCCCCCCCCCCCCGCCTGCCCGTCAAATCTGTGCGCGCGCAATCCGAGATAGGTTTAGATTCATGGGTTAAAGACGAGAAGTGAAAGCCAGCACGACTCAAGAAGGTGCCCGTGTGTGTGGTTTGGGAAGGGAGGGTGGGGGTGGGGCGGTGCGTTTACGTTGTAGTCCTCCATACCCTGGAACAACCACCGGTTTATCATTATCACTGTAGTGTGGTTACTGCCCCCCCCCCCCACCCCTCCCCGGACAAACCCTTCGAAACGCCTCTGATCCACCATTGTCACTGTCGTGAGGTTACAGCCCTCCTCCCCTCCCCGGATAAGCTCTTAGAACCGCCCCTGGTCCACCATTGTCACAGGCGTGTGATCCCCTAGCACTGACCGAGACTCTCCCAGACGGCGGGCGGCGCGTCCTCGTTACAGAAGTCACCCTGGTCGCAGTGGTAGTTGCAGCGGGTGAAATCATTGTTACAAATCAAGGTGTTGACAGCCGAGATCTTAGCCGCCTTCTCACAACCCTTGATGAAGAACAGCCTGGATGAAAAGGGTGCAACATAACGATCTTGATCAACGCCTAGTTATCCATGACAGGAGATATTAAATTGATTAAAAAAAAATTTAAAACTATTTGAGGCTGCAATCACAAGACACGTTGTCAAAATCTTGTTAGAAATGGTATTTATCATGTCATTATCACGCTGAAAGGCAAACTAGTGAGGTCCTAGTGTTGATGACGTAGTTCACACAAAAAACATTTGCATACCCGATATGCACCAGCCGGGTTAAGAAGTGTCTTAACCGCATGCCCTTTTATTTGCTTGCGTATATTTATTTGTGTTTTTGTAAAATAAAAATCTAAATGCATCATTTTCATTTCATGAAAATAGTTCATGTTACTTAATCCATAATTGCGGTATAAACAGTTTAATTCAAGAAGCTTATGCTCTAAAATAAAAGAACCTATCGCATGGGAAGTGAACCCATGCTGTTCATGACCATTATTCTTATATTGTCACAGAATACCCACCTTCGCCCCGCCCCCCCCCCCCATTCCCCGCGTCTCCCACACACACACATCCACCCAAAGGGCACTGCACCAACCTTCCCTGTCCGTCGCAGCGGACGTCCGTGGTGCAGACCTCGTTCTCCTTGCACTGCACCTCGTTGCCTCCCTCGATGTCCTGGTTGTTGCATATTTCTTCGGAGTCCCTGGCCTGGTTACACCTGGTGCACATCGGACCTGTCAGAATAATAATCCGTCTATTGCATTACATCATGTAATGATATACCTCTTTGGTACAGTCCAGACAATAGCTCCAGGACATTTTGCCCCCCAAAAACTATTGTGCAAATCCTAATGTAGGTGGAAAGTTGGCGTCTGAGTTTGCCTAACTGAGATCCAGAAACTATATCCATAGCGGATAATATATATTGTTTTATGATCCACAGCATATATTATAATGCGATGACGCCATCTTGACATTGCACTAAGATCAAAATAATACCACAATGCATTGCAAATGCCGTGGCGTCTCAAGTAGAATAATCAGAACTGATTCCTTCAACCAAAGTAACCATGGCCAATTTCAAGATGCAAGTTTCTTCCACACAAAAACATATCTGCGTAATGATCTAAGCGTGGATGAGCTATATGTCTCTACCAGACCGTGGTCACTTTTTAAATAAAGGCACGCAGTGGAACCAGTAGAAAATCTAGTGTCGCCCTCTAGTGAGCCATTTCGTAGTTAACGATGTCTCGACGTGGCTTGATCAGCCATAAGCACCAAACAACATAATGCACACCCAAAATATAGTGTTATCAGATATGTACCCGATGTTACTTTGGTAACGGGCAAATCTAATTTGAAGTAGCGATAGTTTGCCAAAGAAAGAGCAGAACAACATGGCAATTAACCAGGTGGTGAACAGCCTTTTCTATCACTTGTCTGCCACTAATATGGCTGAGCACCAATCCACAATTCCCCAACGATGGACAGCTGAGCCGCCTCAGGATTTGTCGCGGGTATCGGGCCTGGCGTGGTGCCCCCGCCTGGTGTATACGGCAGCCTATTAGGGCCATTCCACTCTCCCCCATCTCGCCACCTCCACCCCCCCCCCCAACTTCACCTGAAACTAACAAATGTGCGAAACGATTTTTCCCGTAACTAACCCCAACCGAACTAAAACCCTCGCAACACCAGTTGTCTCTGTAGTACTTACCTTCGCTTATCTATAGACTTACCTTGGGACTATAGTCTACCCGACAACTACTTCGGCTTACCAAAGTCACGTACCTGTGTCATATGGAGTTCTCAACCCGTCATCCGGACAATCCACTTGGTTAAACCTACCTGGCGTTGTGACGGTCGGCGTTGTGACAGTCGTTGTTGTCACTTCATCATAACATACTGCAAAGCAAAAGCGATGGTTCAATAAGCATGGGTTTCCAACTGGAAATTGTTTTGATTGACTTGCGCATGGCTCTGCTCTTGGAGAGACGAGCATATACCATAATGGTATGTACCGGGCACAGAAACAGGATTTATACTAAGCCAGAATTGGTGGGTGGCCCGTAATAATGTCCCCTGCCTCCCCCCCCCCCTCCGGTCAAATCTGTGCGCGCGCAATCCGAGATAGCTTTAGATTCATGGGTTAAAGACGAGAAGTGGAAGCCAGCACGATTCAAGAAGGTGCCCGTGGGTGTGGTTTGGGAAGGATGGGTGGGGGGCGGGCGGTGCGTTTACGTTGCAGTCTTCCATCCCCTGGAACCACCACTCGTTTCCCATCATCAGTGTTGTGTGGTTACAGCCCTCCTCCCACCCCCGGATAGGCCCCTAGAACCGCCCCTGGTCCATTGTCACTGGCGTGTGGTCCCCTAGCACTGACCGAGACTCTCCCAGACAGCGGGCGGCGCGTTCAGGTTACAGAAGTCGCCCTGGTCGCAGTGGTAGTTGCAGCGGGTGAAATCAACGTTACAAATCAAGGTGTTGAAAAACGAGATCTTAGCTGCCTTCTCACAACCCTTGATGAAGAACAGTCTGAACGAAAAGGATGCAACATAACAATCTTGATCAACGCCAACGTCATTCATGACATGAGATATTAAAGTAATTTTAGATTTGTGAAACTATTTGAGGGTGCAATCCACAAGACACATTGTTAAAATCTTGTCAGAAATGGTATTTATCATGTCATTATAACGTTAAAAGGCAAACAACTAGTGATGTCCTATTGTTGATGACGTAAAGTTCACAAAAATTTACATTTACATGCCTGAAATGCACCAGTTTGGCGAAGAAGTGTCTTAACAGCATACCCTTTTATTTGCTTGCGTATATATATATATATATATATATATGTGTTTTTGTATAATAAAAACCTAAATACATCATTTTCATTTCATGAAAAGAGTTCGTGTTACTTTATCCATAATTTCGGGTATAAACAGTTTAATTCAAGAAGCTTATGCTCTAAACTAAAAAAAGCTATCGCAGGAGAAGTGAGCCTATGCTGTTCATGACCATTGCTCCTATAGTGTTACAAAACACCCACCTTCGCCCTTCCCCATTCCCCGCCTTCACCATACACACTCAGCCACCCACAAGACACTGTACCCACCTTCCCTGTCCGTCGCAGCGGACGTCCGTGGTGCAGACCTCGTTCTCCTTGCACTGCACCTCGTTGCCTCCCTCGATGTCCTGGTTGTTGCATATTTCTTCGGAGTCCCTGGCCTGGTTACACTTGGTGCACATCTGACCTGTCAGAACAATAATCCGTCTATTGCATTACATCATGTGTTGATATATCTCTTTGGTACAGAGTTAACATTTAAACAGTCAAACAATGGCTCCATGACATTTTGCCCCCCAAAAACTTGGGGCGTCTGAGCTTGCCTAACTGAGATCCAGAAACTATATCCATAACGGATATTATATATTGTTTTGTGATCGACAGAATCGTCATCATGCGATGACGCCATCTTGGCATTGCACTAAGATCAAAATAATACCACAATGCATTGCAAAATGCCGTGGCGTCTCAAGGTAGAATAATCAGAACTGATTCCTTCGACCCAAGTAACCATGGCCAATTTCAAGATGCAAGTGTAATCCACACAAAAGTATATCGGTTTAAATATCTAAGCGTGGATGAGCTATATGTCTCTACCAGACCGTGGTCACTTTTTAAATAAAGGCACGCAGTAGAACCAGTACAAAATTTAGTATCGCCCTCTAGTGAGCCATTTCGTAGTTAACGATGTCTCGACTTGACTTGATCAGCCATAAGCTACAAACAACATAATGCACTCCCCAAAATGTAGTGTCATCAGATATTTACCCGATGTTACTTTGGTAACGGGCAAATCTAATTTAAAGTAGCGATAGTTTGCCAAATAAAGAGCAGAACAACATGACAATTAACCAGGTGATGGACAACCTTTTCTATCACTTGTCTACCACTAATATGGCTGAGCACCAATCCACAATTCTCCAACGATGGACAGCTTAGCCGCCTCAGGATCTGTCGCGGCCATTCCAGTGACTACTCTCTCCCACCTATCCACCCCCCCCGCCCCCCCACACACACACCGCTCGTTTCTCACCTGGACCGAACGTCTTGCCCAAGGCCACGCCCAGCAGGCAGGCGAGGAAAAACACTGTCAGCTGCATCGTTACTCTGCGGGGGGAAAGGCGAAAAATCATCATCAAGTTAAATGTAGCCTTCTTAATGTTATTTCAATATGCAAATCGATTGTATTTCCCACCTATTTCAGAAGTTCTGAATAATGTGTTGAAATGTAAGATTACCATTCACCTAAAGATTAACAAAATATTTAATGGTAATTTGTATAAAAAAAGGTAAAATCTATCTGTACTAAGTCACAGATTTTAGTCTAACCGTGTATCGCATGGATTGAGGCATACCTGGTAAGAAGGGAGCAGGTGACAAGCAGATATTACTGTTGCGCCATACGGCATTTATATCACATTGGTGGGGAAAGAGCTGTTTAAATAGCTTCAAATATCAAGTGACTGAAGCCTTCCGTGCAATATCTGTCAAAGGCCTACATATATCTAACATTTTACGCATTACTACTCCGGAACAATAAAAGCCATACATGTACCTTCTTTGTGTACACATCAACTAAGCCGCGTCTATGTTCTACTGGATTGATGAGGTAAAAGCCACGAGAAACATTACTCAGATGTTAATAATGACGCGCTGGAAGTGTGGATCAGCGCTCTCTACCGACTAATCAAAGCACTACATGTTGCAGAACAATGGTGGCAATATCATTGCTTACCTTCAGACTGTAATTATCGTGTATAGGTTCCGCTCTGTCGTTGTGTGTCAGAGGCCTCTTCACTGTCGTGACCATCCACTAGATACCCAGGCAGTTATATACATGACCGAGACAGTTACGCAGCCCATGGTCCTAATCTTACTTCCGTAAGTTTTGCAAAAGTGGGCAATATTTATGTGCCTGTTACGTGGAATAGGCAAACTTTATTTTAGCCATTATTTCATCTTTCTGGGCGGGGCCGTATGTTGTCGACACACGCGACGTTCCTGCCTGTTGCGTTTTGCCGGTATGGTCAATATGGTGAAAATGATTCTTGCATGCCTTGGTGAATAACTCATCATATTTTATCATGTTTATAATAATTTAATGTCCACTTTACCTTACTTTATATACTACTATGTTACTTGCCTATACAAAAGAACAGTCCGAGTTATAACTCTGTCATTTCTAAATGGCAAATCGATGGCAATTAAAAAACATGCAAGCTATAGTCATTTGTGCCAGAAGGTTGGAATTGACCAAGCATAAAGGCAAATTTTGCCAACTTAGGACTGGTTTCAATCCATATAGTTGCATGTGGTACATCCACCCATTTGCATAATACATGTATAAGGATGGTGCTGACAACCTGGCTATTAGAAATTCTTGCCATCGGTATTAAGGATACCTCGCCCCCAATGCATCATTGCATCAACTTTAAAATCCCAGCAGGAGTTTTAGCCCTGTTCTCAGAAGCGCATATGTTGGTCCAGACATCGAATTACTGTGTCGCAAGACGGTTATCAAAGCAATTACAAAAAACTGTTTTTAATTCGATAATTGCACCACTCCTTTGGATGGCGTGTACCACTTTCTCCTCAGACCACCCATCATGTGCCTCCCTGTCTCGAACGCTCGGCAGCAGCTCAGATCATTGACCATGTCTCATTTTGGGTTTACATAGATTCAATATACAGTTGGCAGATTCAGCTGCACTGTGATCATTTAACTAAAAGCCCGTTTGACAGTGTCACTTATTGCATAATGAAGCAGAAGAGAATGCTCACCGATTCGTAAATACACTCTATCTTCACGACCAGATGGCATGGACGTTAACCGCAAGGATACAAAGAGTTAAACTTGAGCTTTACAAAATCGATACCGTCACAAAGGGCAAGTTTATAGTTTTGTACAAACACCCTATATTAGCAAGAGGAATTCACATAGGCAGTGTGCCTGTTTTCTAATTGCCAATAAAATATGTTTAAACTAAGTTTATAACGCCATGTGCAGGAGACATGCCGATCAACTCCTCATTCCATCCGTAACATGGTCCAGTAGAGCCTGGCTAGAGTCATTCTACAGTTTGGATTATCGTGTCGCGAGGCATTTGTCGGCTTCGAATCCTCACAGAGAATAATCGGAAACGGCAAATTGTTAATAGAACGAGACGAAAATCGAACAATTTAAGAACAATACTAATGTTATATCTTACCCAAGGTGTCGTTTGTCTGATTTGTCCCGTTCATGGAGAAATTTCGATCATTTTCCCGCCAAAATGCTCTCGTAGGGTTCCATGTTAAAAGTGGGCATTTTTTTTACAGTAAAACTATTTAAGCGATTTGCAAACTTTAAAGACTGGATACACGGTACCTATAAGCCCAATACGTGAGATAATTTGCGGCGTGATTGAATGAATGCTGTGAACGCTATAGCGATTTTTGGTCCTATCTTTCAATGGTTAAGCGAATTACAAAAAAAAATCCTGTGACCTTGACATTTGACCTACATCTTACCTACGACTGAGCCTAAAGATGGTCATTTGTAATCTTGTGGTAAATTTGGTTAAAAGTCGATATCTTATAGCATTCGACAGATAATGTATGGCGAGACGTACAGACATACTGAACATACCGACATAAGACGAAAATTTATTATTTACGAAAAATCCAGGAGTGATTGACAGGTCAGCTCTAGTGTGGCTATGGTTGCATATGTGTGTACTTAGCTTAGCACTGCAATATCAATAATGGAAAATTTAACAAATACATTTGTGTGTATGGAATAATAGTTTAGTTATAATAATAATAAGTTTATTGTGCACTGTAGGCTCACAGCCTCAAAGTACATATATACGCAAGAAAACATCAAGTAAATAAGGTCACATTTTGAAACAGGTTTTCCCTTAATTTTAAAGCATCGCGGAGAAATAGGACGATGTTATATAGGGAGGGGGTATCAATTGACATCATCAAAAAGTTAAATTTCCAATGCAAGTTCTGCTTCTGTTTTAGGTAGGTATTTGTTTCCGTGACGATACAAAGGGCAAAAACAGATTAAGTGTATCTCATCTTCTATAACACTTTCACCATTATGTTTACAATACATACATTTCTTCCCTTGGAATTCCTAAATGTCTGCCTTTCTCTATGTTTAGTGGGTGTGTGGAACATCGAAATTGGGCCACGAGTTTTCAAAGATACTTTCCTTAATAGCCAATATATACGGTTTTGTTGTCAAGGTTCTTTTATACTTTCTATATGTGTCAAGTCGGTTATTTTCTAGGCAGTTGAGCCAATTTGTATGTGCTCTGTACATCAGTTCAGCCTTAGTTGTTTTTTGAAAATAGATCCTCATCTCCTATATGCTGATGCGTCCAGGATTCTTCAAATCCGAGCTCTAACAATATTATTTTCACTTCAGTGACCCATGTGCGCCTCCCCCTACAATCTAATTCAAATAGCATTGTATATGTTTCTCTTGTGAGAGACTGGTCCTCATTCCTGGCGAGCTTCATCCAGAACTTCAGCATATTCATAACATATTATTTGGACTGGGTACGTTCCAACTTGTCCAATAACAGCTGCATTTGATGTCGATGCAGGTAGTTTTAATATCCATTTGCAATATTTCACTTAGACACTCTCTATGACGTCCTTCACCCTATATCCCCAAATCTCTGCTCCATGGGTCAGAATCGGTAATACCATTTTGTCAAATAATTCGAATTGGATCATAGGTTCTAACCCACTACATTTGCTATTTACAGATTTAATAAAATTCACAGCCTTTCCAGCTTGTACGGTGAGGGTTTGCTGAGCCAAGGTCTAGACTACCTTGGTGGTAAAAACCAGCCCTAGGTATTTATAAGAGGATACAGTCTCTATCATCTTTCCTTTCAAGAACCATTTTTCATTTCTCTTCTGTATCCCCCCATTCCTGAAAACCATAACCTTTGTCTTGTTTAGATTAATTGATAATCCCCTGCTCTCACAGAACTCGCTAAGCTTATCAATAAGTTTCTGTAATCTACCCACAGTATCAGCTGCTTTAATCATATCGTCTGCAGACAGTAGCAGGCACACATTATCATATATATGGCTTATCTGAATCCCAGGAAAATCATTCGATTTGCAACATTCTATGAATTTGTTCAGGCAAAATTTAAAAAGTTGCATTCAAACAAATCAGTTAGCCGATCTGGTGTTATTACGCGTGACCTAAGATGGCTATACATTGATTGCAAGACCTCTAATTTTCTCCCATGGACACCTTCTGTTAGCAGTCCATACCAAATGAACTGATACGGAATAGAGTCAAATGCTTTCTCTAAGTCAACAAAAATGCAATAGAATCTTCCTCTTGCCTTACTAATATATTTCTGCACCATACCTTGTAATACAAACATGTGGTCTATGGTTGATTTCCAGTTTCTAAATGCGGCTTGTTCCTCATACTGCTTATTATTTAAATCTGTCCATGCCACTAGTCTATTGTTAATTGCCTTTGTAACGCCTTGTTAATAGCTGAAAAGAGGGATATTCCCCTGTAGTTATTTGGATCTGATCGGTGACATTTCTTATGAATAGGCACTAAAGGGGCCTCTGTCCACGGTTTTTGGAAATGACCAGAACTCATAAGTAGATTGGCAAGGTCAGTAAGTAATGGTACTGAAACACCACAGCTATTTTTCAAGGCTTCCCTTAGGACACCATCTGGCCTTGGGGATTTCTTACTTAGTTTAGTTATGGCAACTTACGCACCATTGAAGATCAATATAGCGTTGTTCCGAAAAGTACAGGTCATTAAAGTTTATAGTAACTGATTTGTGCATATAACTCATAGATAATGAGACAAGTTTCTACAGAAGCTGACAGCAGGATTAACATTGAAGTTTCTTTCTGACCCTGATAGTTTACAAATTGATATCGTCAAACCAATTATCAGGCACTTATGATATAACTTTAGCTTAGGGGCTTTGACATTTATCAAGTTCAAAGTGTCAAACATAGGGGAAGAGACAATGGGATAAAGCCGCACTGTCGCCGCACTGAAGCCCTCCCGCCAACACCCGTATGAACTATATGAATCATGGCGACAGTTATAGGGCGGCAACGATAGCCAAGTCGTCGGCTTTATTGCAACTGGAGTCTCTAACACCGATGCTATTATACCTGATTATGCCAGCTACCTTGTCAAAAAATTGGCCACTCGTAGCTTTGCGGCCTGGGCTGCTACTCTTTTTCTTCTGCGGGGTTTACCATCAGAAGCGCCTCAAATCCGAGCGGCGAGCTGCTTCTTGTCGGACAGAAATGATCTTCCGAACCCTTCCCTCTCACCCTAACACCCCCCCTCCCCCCCTCCCCAGTGTGTGTAAATGGAAAGTTTTCGTGTCATCGAAATGCAAACGTTGACGTTTTCCCAAATGATGACCCTGATGAAGTCCTGAATCATGAGAGGCGTTCTTATCTCAATAACAACGGTCGTTTCAATCTTCCAATCGAGGTCGTTTGGATTCCACACTCTACCCGCTACCATATCAAGGTCAAAGTCGTTCAGCCATCAGCACTGTCCTTCTCTGTCTTTAACACGAAAAAACTGACTACGATTCTTAAACCCATATTGATCATCCGCGCAAGAAAAATATCTATTCGATATTATTTAATGTATAAAAAATCATTTGTGAGGTCAAGTATGTATTTGTTATACATTTACATGTAAATATATATTACTATGGCCGCTAGCGTCAATAAACTATCTACTTAACAATCCTGCCGCTTGGATACGCCATCGCGATCGGTTTTTTCCGCCTTTTCTTTATGTTTTGTAAATTCCTTGCGGTTATGAACATTTATCGAGGAAGTAGAGGTGAGAGCCGTTGAAAGTGCTATGCACCAAGACGGTTAATGTAATTAGCCCCTCACATTAGACGGCACGTGTGTGTTGACATCCGACTAAGACCATGTGAATTGCAATTACCTTGACGCATTGAGCGGGCTAGATGTCAACAGCTTCCCATAACCTTTTTATCATACGGAACTCAGCCATTTATAACCATATATGTTATATCTATGTCTTTATGCTTCGTCCTTTAATGTACCTGTCCTCAAATAAAGGCGTACTTCATACCACCTGGGCCGACGTCACTATAGTTAGCATTTGCCGTCCATCGTAGCAATAGGCTTATATTTGGCACAGGTAAATTGGTGTTTTCCCTCAACGTCACATCATTCAATGCGTCTCACAGGCACATTAAATTTGTGCAACTTATTGTCTTGTCAGAACTAAACAATCTTACTTGTAAAACGCAAACATCCGCACTTTATAAAAGCTATGGTCAAAATGCAAAACATTCTGCATGACAAATACAATTTATTTCATACAAAGCAAATATGGTGAATGCTACAAATTATCATGCAATAATATAGTTGAAAAGCGTGACACACAGAGGAAACAAAGCACTGCAACGGTAGTATAACGATGATTATATAACAAGCAAGCAGATGCATTGTGGCCGATCAGCGAGACACAAGGTTATCGCAAAGTCACTTCTTACATCCGATGTAATTAATGTCCGAATATATGCCTCTGTGGGAACGAGACAGACGCAGAACGCTGGCTCAAACCACCGTATGACGTCATCACGGTGGGATGGGCGGCCACAAGAGAGGCGAGGCGCTGGCTGAGACCACCGTATGACGTCATCACGGTGGGATGAGCGGCCACAAGAGAGGCGGGGCGCTGGCTGAGACCACCGTATCACGTCATCACGGTGGGATGGGCGGCCACAAGAGAGGCGAGGCGCTGGCTGAGACCGCGGTATGACGTCATCACGGTGGGATGGGCGGCCACAAGAGAGGCGGGGCGCTGGCTGAGACCACCGTATCACGTCATCACGGTGGGATGGGCGGCCACAAGAGAGGCGAGGCGCTGGCTGAGACCACCGTATCACGTCATCACGGTGGGATGGGCGGCCACAAGAGAGGCGAGGCGCTGGCTCAAACCACCGTATCACGTCATCACGGTGGGATGGGCGGCCACAAGAGAGGCGGGGCGCTGGCTGAGACCACCGTATCACGTCATCACGGTGGGATGGGCGGCCACAAGAGAGGCGAGGCGCTGGCTGAGACCGCGGTATGACGTCATCACGGTGGGATGGGCGGCCACAAGAGAGGCGGGGCGCTGGCTGAGACCACCGTATGACGTCATCACGGTGGGATGGGCGGCCACAAGAGAGGCGGGGCGCTGGCTGAGACCACCGTATCACGTCATCACGGTGGGATGGGCGGCCACAAGAGAGGCGAGGCGCTGGCTGAGACCACCGTATCACGTCATCACGGTGGGATGGGCGGCCACAAGAGAGGCGGGGCGCTGGCTGAGACCACCGTATCACGTCATCACGGTGGGATGGGCGGCCACAAGAGAGGCGAGGCGCTGGCTGAGACCACCGTATCACGTCATCACGGTGGGATGGGCGGCCACAAGAGAGGCGAGGCGCTGGCTGAGACCACCGTATCACGTCATCACGGTGGGATGGGCGGCCACAAGAGAGGCGGGGCGCTGGCTGAGACCGCCGTATCACGTCATCACGGCGGGATGGGCGGCCACAAGAGAGGCGGGGCGCTGGCTGAGACCGCGGTATGACGTCATCACGGTGGGATGGGCGGCCACAAGAGAGGCGAGGCGCTGGCTGAGACCACCGTATCACGTCATCACGGTGGGATGGGCGGCCACAAGAGAGGCGGGGCGCTGGCTGAGACCACCGTATCACGTCATCACGGTGGGATGGGCGGCCACAAGAGAGGCGGGGCGCTGGCTGAGACCGCCGTATCACGTCATCACGGTGGGATGGGCGGCCACAAGAGAGGCGGGGCGCTGGCTGAGACCGCCGTATCACGTCATCACGGTGGGATGGGCGGCCACAAGAGAGGCGGGGCGCTGGCTGAGACCACCGTATCACGTCATCACGGTGGGATGGGCGGCCACAAGAGAGGCGAGGCGCTGGCTGAGACCACCGTATCCCGTCATCACGGTGGGATGGGCGGCCACAAGAGAGGCGGGGCGCTGGCTGAGACCACCGTATCACGTCATCACGGTGGGATGGGCGGCCACAAGAGAGGCGGGGCGCTGGCTGAGACCACCGTATCACGTCATCACGGTGGGATGGGCGGCCACAAGAGAGGCGAGGCGCTGGCTGAGACCACCGTATCACGTCATCACGGTGGGATGGGCGGCCACAAGAGAGGCGGGGCGCTGGCTGAGACCACCGTATCACGTCATCACGGTGGGATGGGCGGCCACAAGAGAGGCGGGGCGCTGGCTGAGACCACCGTATCACGTCATCACGGTGGGATGGGCGGCCACAAGAGAGGCGAGGCGCTGGCTGAGACCACTGTATCACGTCATCACGGTGGGATGGGCGGCCACAAGAGAGGCGGGGCGCTGGCTGAGACCGCGGTATGACGTCATCACGGTGGGATGGGCGGCCACAAGAGAGGCGAGGCGCTGGCTGAGACCGCCGTATCACGTCATCACGGTGGGATGGGCGGCCACAAGAGAGGCGAGGCGCTGGCTGAGACCACCGTATCACGTCATCACGGTGGGATGGGCGGCCATAAGAGAGGCGAGGCGCTGGCTGAGACCACCGTATCACGTCATCCCGGTGGGATGGGCGGCCACAAGAGAGGCGGGGCGCTGGCTGAGACCGCCGTATCACGTCATCACGGTGGGATGGGCGGCCACAAGAGAGGCGGGGCGCTGGCTGAGACCACCGTATCACGTCATCACGGTGGGATGGGCGGCCACAAGAGAGGCGAGGCGCTGGCTGAGACCACTGTATCACGTCATCACGGTGGGATGGGCGGCCACAAGAGAGGCGGGGCGCTGGCTGAGACCGCGGTATGACGTCATCACGGTGGGATGGGCGGCCACAAGAGAGGCGAGGCGCTGGCTGAGACCACCGTATCACCTCATCACGGTGGGATGGGCGGCCACAAGAGAGGCGGGGCGCTGGCTGAGACCACCGTATCACGTCATCACGGTGGGATGGGCGGCCACAAGAGAGGCGAGGCGCTGGCTGAGACCACCGTATCACGTCATCACGGTGGGATGGGCGGCCACAAGAGAGGCGAGGCGCTGGCTGAGACCACCGTATCACGTCATCACGGTGGGATGGGCGGCCACAAGAGAGGCGGGGCGCTGGCTGAGACCACCGTATCACGTCATCACGGTGGGATGGGCGGCCATAAGAGAGGCGAGGCGCTGGCTGAGACCACCGTATCACGTCATCACGGTGGGATGGGCGGCCACAAGAGAGGCGAGGCGCTGGCTGAGACCGCGGTATGACGTCATCACGGTGGGATGGGCGGCCACAAGAGAGGCGAGGCGCTTGCTGAGACCGCGGTATGACGTCATCACGGTGGGATGGGCGGCCACAAGAGAGGCGGGGCGCTGGCTGAGACCGCGGTATGACGTCATCACGGTGGGATGGGCGGCCACAAGAGAGGCGAGGCGCTGGCTGAGACCACCGTATCACGTCATCACGGTGGGATGGGCGGCCACAAGAGAGGCGAGGCGCTGGCTGAGACCACCGTATCACGTCATCACGGTGGGATGGGCGGCCACAAGAGAGGCGAGGCGCTGGCTGAGACCACCGTATCACGTCATCACGGTGGGATGGGCGGCCACAAGAGAGGCGAGGCGCTGGCTGAGACCGCCGTATCACGTCATCACGGTGGGATGGGCGGCCACAAGAGAGGCGGGGCGCTGGCTGAGACCACCGTATCACGTCATCACGGTGGGATGGGCGGCCACAAGAGAGGCGGGGCGCTGGCTGAGACCGCCGTATCACGTCATCACGGTGGGATGGGCGGCCACAAGAGAGGCGAGGCGCTGGCTGAGACCACCGTATCACGTCATCACGGTGGGATGGACGGCCACAAGAGAGGCGAGGCGCTGGCTGAGACCACCGTATCACGTCATCACGGTGGGATGGGCGGCCACAAGAGAGGCGAGGCGCTGGCTGAGACCACCGTATCACGTCATCACGGTGGGATGGGCGGCCATAAGAGAGGCGAGGCGCTGGCTGAGACCACCGTATCACGTCATCACGGTGGGATGGGCGGCCACAAGAGAGGCGAGGCGCTGGCTGAGACCGCGGTATGACGTCATCACGGTGGGATGGGCGGCCACAAGAGAGGCGAGGCGCTGGCTGAGACCGCGGTATGACGTCATCACGGTGGGATGGGCGGCCACAAGAGAGGCGGGGCGCTGGCTGAGACCGCGGTATGACGTCATCACGGTGGGATGGGCGGCCACAAGAGAGGCGAGGCGCTGGCTGAGACCACCGTATCACGTCATCACGGTGGGATGGGCGGCCACAAGAGAGGCGAGGCGCTGGCTGAGACCACCGTATCACGTCATCACGGTGGGATGGGCGGCCACAAGAGAGGCGGGGCGCTGGCTGAGACCACCGTATCACGTCATCACGGTGGGATGGGCGGCCACAAGAGAGACGAGGCGCTGGCTGAGACCACCGTATCACGTCATCACGGTGGGATGGGCGGCCACAAGAGAGGCGAGGCGCTGGCTGAGACCGCCGTATCACGTCATCACGGTGGGATGGGCGGCCACAAGAGAGGCGAGGCGCTGGCTGAGACCACCGTATCACGTCATCACGGTGGGATGGGCGGCCACAAGAGAGGCGAGGCGCTGGCTGAGACCACCGTATCACGTCATCACGGTGGGATGGGCGGCCACAAGAGAGGCGAGGCGCTGGCTGAGACCGCGGTATCACGTCATCACGGTGGGATGGGCGGCCACAAGAGAGGCGAGGCGCTGGCTGAGACCACCGTATCACGTCATCACGGTGGGATGGGCGGCCACAAGAGAGGCGGGGCGCTGGCTGAGACCGCGGTATCACGTCATCACGGTGGGATGGGCGGCCACAAGAGAGGCGGGGCGCTGGCTGAGACCACCGTATCACGTCATCACGGTGGGATGGGCGGCCACAAGAGAGGCGAGGCGCTGGCTGAGACCACCGTATCACGTCATCACGGTGGGATGGGCGGCCACAAGAGAGGCGGGGCGCTGGCTGAGACCACCGTATCACGTCATCACGGTGGGATGGGCGGCCACAAGAGAGGCGAGGCGCTGGCTGAGACCGCGGTATGACGTCATCACGGTGGGATGGGCGGCCACAAGAGAGGCGGGGCGCTGGTTGAGACCGCGGTATGACGTCATCAACGGTTGGGATCCAGGCGTCTGAGATGTCAATTGCCTAACTGGAAGGGTTACCCCATAAGTGACCTGTGACGTAAGAGATGCGCTACGATGACCGGAGTCATTTACATCTCGCTTCTCTTTCATCCGTCTGTTCTGGAACCAAGTCGTGACCTGACGATTGGACAGATGAAGATTTTGTGCCAGATGGTTTCTCTCACTGGCCGCCAGGTAGCGCTGTGAGTGATATATCCGCGCCATTTCGTCAATCTGTGATTCTGTGAAGCAGGTTCAAGCTTTCTTCTTTTTAGGAGCCTTCAGATCTGCGTCATTACTGGCGGAAATGTCTGCGAAGAAAATTAATAGTATAAGACATTATGTAGCCTTCTTATAATATACATTGTTGTTGAGATGACGCACCTATGATTTGATCAGCTTCAGAAATACTAATCTGTAAGAAGAAAAGTTAAGTGATGACATTCTATATTATATTATATTTTAATAATTGTAAAAATATGAGGACGAAATGGCAAAATAAACTAAAAATGAAAATCAAAATAAATGCAAACTTACCACATGAAGAGATAGAGGAGCAAGGTGAGGGAGGGCTGATGTCCCAAGATTGACGAATGTCATAATCTTCCTAGGAACCTAACCGTTTTGTCCTTGGTGTGATGGCGTTCATTGCGTGGTTCGGGGAGACTTTAATGTCAGTGTTTTGATGATGCGTGGATCGTCTTTCAGAACCAGAAACATCTCCATACAAGATGTTGTCGATGGTAAAGAGTGTGAAGTTACCTTTCTTCATGACGGCGGACGGTTCTCTTCAATCTGATTATGACCGTAACAGGGGTCAGTTCTGGTCAGAAGTGTGGCAATCGGTGGAACAACGGGTCTACTGATACTACAGCTGGCGATGTGGGTTCCAATAACGAATACTTGTAGCAAATGAGAAAGCAGCTCGGCCTAAACTCTGCAGCCCACTGGCATCATACAAGTGACGCCAAATTGCAATTAACTTGACGGAAGTCGATAATTTCCTTACCGTAATTACTTCTTGTAGAGGATGTAGTACAAAAGAGTGTGTAGAGGTGTTGTTGGGAGTGGCGTATCAAAGACGACGGTGAGGCTTTATCCCATCGTCTGGGGGCTTTTGTTTGACACTTTGATCTACTTATGGTCAACGACTGTCAGTTCACAAGTTAATGCTATCGCATTACACAGTAGCACGCTACAACACCATATCCTTTACCAGCGATCTAATGAATGACATACTTTTAACGACAACAGATTGCTTGATTCAAAGAATCTTACGTGCCTTTAACTCGTTATGCCATGTCTTATAAACTCATTTTATTCAAGATAATTATAAGTCCGCCATTGAGTACCGATAATTATTTATGGTCAACAGAACACACGCTGCATTTGACAACAAAGATATGACCGATATAACAAATAATCCATCAAGCAGTTACACAGATGTGAAGTCGTCAAAACTGGGGATAGACAATCAATACATATTCGATACAGTGACAGATGCATGTTTACAGGATTAAAGTACCATCGGCCTCAAGTAAAGAAAACAACGCTGCACTATGGCAATTGAATCTTTCACTCTGTCAACATGTTATACAATTTGACCCATTTAGCCAATCCGAGAAAATAATCACCAGTACCAGTAAAATAACATACGATCGAGGTTTATAGGGTCAAGGCTAGTTATGTATCACTGAATACAGATTTGTTGTTGTCTCAAGAAGTACATTGAAGTCATTGAAGGCACATATGATTATAACACGTACATAAACTGACAACAAGATTTAACATTTATGTTTCGTAGCTTATACATCAGAAAGAGATATCGTCAACGTAACTATCGGTGTTGACAGCATTTTGTAGCTGGTATATCAAAGTTTTAAACATAAGGGCAGAGACGATGGCATAAAGCCGCACTGTCGCCCAGAAGACGCCCTCCCGAGAAACACTTTTCATTACATTTCCCCTTCATAGAAGTTAGTATATCATCGGATTTTATTTTTATTCATTTATACCATCATGAAGCAAAGAACGTTCACCGTGTTTTCCATCGACAACATACTGAATCGAAACATTTGCTCGTTTTCTCAGAAACCAAGCGCTGAAGCCATCTCCAAACATGAAGCTTCCAACGTCTTTTCAAGGGACGAATGCAAGAGAAAACGATTGCATTCTGATGTTGATGATAGATGTCAGTCCTCGGTCATTTTGCATAATTATATATAATGTATTAAAATCTCGATACTGAAAAACCATATAAGGTGTGCCTCTTTTTTCCAGACACTTCCACGTGTGATCATACAGACTTGAAGGTTCCTGAAAAGAAGAAAGCTCGAACCTGCTTCACCGACTCGCAGATCGACGACATGGGGAGAAACTACCACTCACAGCGCTACCTTACGGCCAGTGGCAGGAAGCAGTTGGCACGAAGTCTTCGTCTCTCCGATCAGTAGGTCAAGACTTGGTTCCAGCACAGACGGATAAAAGAGAAGAGATGCACAATTCCGACTGCGGATCTCTTACGTCAGACGTCACTTCCGGATTGGCTTTTCGAGGCAGTCACTGGACATCCCCAATCACTGGATTATCGCCCGCTTACCATGCTGCCGTAATTACGTCATACGGCGGTCTGCGTCAGCAGCCCGTGCCTCTCTTGGTCGCCCATCCGGCCATGTCGTCGTCACTGCCTAATTACGCTCTTTGTCGGCTTTGATTGGCTCTGGTTTCACTGCTTTCTGACAGACCTGATGACCGATCTGCTAACAGCTCAGATAACTGATCTGCTTGTTAGACATCGATTTCCAAGAATCCTAGGTGCAAGTCTTTATGAAGCATTGAGCAAGCTTGCGGAGAATTTCTTTTTCAAAAAAATTCTTGTTCCCATATATTTGTTACAAATATACGTATAGATGTAATTCTCCACCAGTTCTTTTAATGATTTTTATTATTAAGTGCGGCAAAATTGCCAATCACATGTGAGCTGTTCATCCCACTAAAGCTTAAAAGGACGCGCAAAATTGCCAGAAACATCGAACAGTCCTAATTTATTTCCCATTTATTCCTTAATGTATGATTTAACCAAGAAATCGTTACCAATTTTTAAAAAAAATGCATTTCATTATATACCAAACGGATATAATATATTCTAAACACGTGCCTCGCCCTTTTTACTCCAGAGGAATCTTCTTAACCTAAGCCATGAAGAAATGATATTAGTCATTTGTGCAAGCGACAGTCATAGGTGCTTGTCAAGTGTTTTCTGTTATAATAATAATAATGTTTATTGTCCAAAGGTATGCATCTCAAGTAAACATAAACATATATAACATAGACAATAGCAGAAGGCGAAGCTTATATGCTAACATAAAGTGTAAGGTTACAAGCTGGTCAATGCAGATACCCACCCACCCACCCCAAAAAAACAAAAACAATCTCCATAAAACTACCGCGAAAGAGACACAGTAGTAGGCTTTTTACCACGCGAAATTAATGTGGAAATTATATATTGTCCCACCAAATGTACGTAAATATAATGTTTCTACTATTTCATTACTATAGACTACATAATTGCTCTCTAGACTGAATGCAGGGATGAGTTAAATTCTATCTTATTATACTATTTATTAAATAAAGTAATAGCCGCATATCTTATAGATTTGCGAAAATGATCAGTTCTCGCCTTTGGGATATGCAGTAGCTTCTCTTCTCCAGTATTATGACTGTGAATACTAGATATCGTAACAAATAAAGGTTGAATAGGTCCATTTAATACACACTGGTAATGCTTAAACATTAATAAAACAACACTGTATTCATATATTTTCGTCAAAGGTAAAATATTAATGCCTGTAAGCAGATTTTCCGTGAGAGAATATGTATTATAACCTGTAATTAGAAGAACAGAATCATAAAAGAACGATAGCGAAACTAGAATTCCGCGGTTCTCCCAAAACAGATACCACGAGCAGATTGGTGTTGTGTTGGGACATATGAATCGGATTTTTGTTTCAATCAATCAATGCGTTGTTAAGTTGATAGCAGCAATATCCGTTTCAGGCCCAATCTATTGGTAAGGAATGCAAGGGGTGATCCTATTATGTGCTATTATATTGAAATTTGCGACTGTCACATTGTTTTCTGTCGAAAGCCAACGATAATCCTTGGCGTCTTTGCATTAAAGAAAATCAAACGTAGCAGCATATGTATACCTTATTGGTAATTTTATTGGCAAAGTAACATTAAATGCAAAATTTATCAATGTTCTCGAAATAACATAAGTATCACATGAGCAATATAATATGACACAAAAACTTCTTCAATACAGGCGCCAGCGCCTAGGATCATTAGAGATAAATGTCCGGAGATTATATCTCTCAGATCGCAGGCCAATATTCTGAGACACGAACGGAGTGCCGGGAGAACCCATCCCCGAAGTGACGTGTGACGTAGGAGGTCCATAGTTCTGGCCGGAGTCGTGGACATCTCGCTTCTCTTTCATCCGTCTGTTCTGGAACCAAGTCTTGACCTGCTGATCGGTGAGACGAAGACTTCGTGCCAACTGCTTCCTGTCACTGGCCGTACGGTAGCGCTGTGAGCGGTAGTTTCTCTCCATGTCGTCGATCTGCCAGTCGGTGAAGTAGGTTCGAACTTTCTTTTTTTTAGGAGCCTTCGAGTCTGTATCATCACACGTGGAAGTGTCTGAAAAAAAGATGGACAGGTTATATGGTTGTCAGACTAGTTATCGAATATATACCTTATAGATGCAAGATTTTCCAATTTCTTGGCATATTGTGCGTGCCCTTGTACTTACCAGATGACGTAGCAGGGTGAGGAAGAAACGCCATTCGAGGACTGACGTCTATTCTCAACTTCATCGTCAGAATGCGATCGTTTTCTCTTGTAATCGTCCCTTGGAAAGACGTTAGTAGTTTCATGGTTTCGAGGGACTTCAACGCCTGTCGTCAGAGAAAACGATCCAAGGTTTCCATTCAGTATGTTGTCGATGGAAAAGACGGTGAACCTGCCTTGCTTCATGATGGTTGGTGAATAAAGATTCGATGATGTCCCAACTTCTACGAAGACCAAATATAATGCGAACTGTGAACCGCGGCTCTTTTTATAACACTAACCTAGAGCGGCGGGGGTATTCAGAAACATTCGTCCAGCCAATGAGAAGGTAGCTTACGTAATCAGGTTTAAAAATAACCTCAGTGTTAGAGACTCCAGATTGCAATTAAGTCGACGACTTTGCTATTGTTGCTGCCCTATAACTGTCGCCGTAAATCAGAGAGTTCAGACAGGTGTTGGCGGGAGGGCGTCTTCTTGGCGACAGGGCAGCTTTATCCTATTGTCTCTTCCCTTAAATTTGACACTTTTAACTGAAGGCAAGGCCCCTAAGCTGAAGTTATGTTATAAATGCTCAATAATTACGTTGACGAGGTCAATTTGTAAACTATAAGGGTCAGAAAAAACTTCAGTGTTAATCTTTTGACAGTTTATATAGTTATCTCATTATGCGTATTATGGTTACATAATTGTCACTATGAACTTTAATGACATGTGCTCCTGGAAACAACAAAACGTTTTTCTACGATGATGCATAACTCGCCTTAACTGAAATAAGGTTACGTACACTATATCCGGATATTGTTTTCCTCCTTTAGTTAGCCAGTAATTGCCTAAATGGGGCGATGCCACTGAACATAAATAGTTCGAAGACTGATCAATGCATGTTTCAGTTAAGTTGATCATCATAATTAGCATCACGTATGAAACAAACTTATCGTAACTTGTTACGTGACACACATGCAACTGAATTATGATGAAAATCTTTTCTTTTAAATATAGTTGCATTGAAGATAAAGTTACTCTACTTGGTACGGATGAATCAAATTTCGTATCTGCACTCGATTGCGAGCGTAAAAGCTATGTTTATAGGTACAACAACACACTTTAAATTTTGTTATACGTGCGCTTGTCTTTTTGACGCGATTATAATCAGCATTACATATCTTTCGCACGAACCGCCTAATTATGGCGTAACAGGTAAACACACATTCGCTAAACCATCCTTTTGTTTAATATGTTTAGCAATAATGTAATGGGGAAAGGGGGCTCAGGAGGATTTCATATTGAGAAGCGAGATGTACGCCACATCGGCGGAAATAACGCAACAATTACTTGTTCTGAAGCACTGCCTCATATCCATCTATAAGGTACCAGAGGGAATATTGAGAAAAACTGTTGAGGAGGAAAAGTTAGCGTTCATTAGGATATGCAAGAGAATGAGACACAACAGAAAGTGGTATCCCTGCGTTGGAAACTTGGAAAAGAATGTTGTGGTTAAATCGAGCTCCCTTCAAAGTGTGGTAGCTCACACATTATTGTGTCGAGTTTAGACCACAGCAAGAACATATAAGAAAGACAAATAATCAGTGTTTTGTGTTGCCAATCCGCATAAGACGCTAACATAACGCACCCCTATGATAAACCGTGGCTCACTGGGACAATATGTTATAACACTGTCGCAGATCTGCACCTCTATTGTAGAGATAGTAAATATGCTGCTGTGTTTTCATCGTGAATCATGCTGTATCTATTGTAGTTTGTAAGGTGAGGTTCCGCATGAATTTGCTTGGCTCCACCACAGTTATCATGGTGGTGATATAGGGGACCAGGGAAGCGAAATTGTCTCCATTACAGGTAACGAAAGGAATTTTCGGCTCTTGCCCCGAGTTTGATATTTTGGTAAACAATCATAAATGGATCTGAAACTGCTTGTCAACAAGGATAACCTATTAAAATTAATTACAACTAACAAACTGTTATACATGTTATCGATTCGAAAGTTATTATTTTAAATTAAAGCACGAAAAGGGTAAAAGCGGGAAATTACCAATGAGCAATAGTTCATCAAGTATCCGATACCGGCACCTACGCCTGGGATCCTTAGATCACGATGTCTAACGAATAGATCGGCCATCAGATCTGTCAGGCAAAACTGAAATTAGAGCTAGTCCATTGAGGAATAGTACAACAGGTGGCCGACAGAGGGCGTACACTCAGAGGTGACGTCATCACGCTGGATGGACGACCGACAGAGACGCAGGCCTCTGGCTTACACCGTCGAATGACGTCATCACATTCAAAATCATACTTTGAAGAGTATGCGATAAGATTTGGGATCAGAGTATTGTAACAAAAAACATTTAAAAATAGTTTTTGTCTATTTGTTTATTGAATAAAAATAACGACATGACAAAGATATGTATCTAGGAATTGGCTTAACGAATACAATCTCCGTGAATAGAATGAATGACATAGCGATAACGGTTACTTCATTAAGCATGGTGTTTTTCATGAAAAGTGAGGTTAATGATCATTCACACACAAAAACTTATTCAACCCCACCTAGCAACAAAATTATCAAAATTCACGAATCACAGGACATGGGCAATAGCAAAAGCGCAAAATACCCAATTCGCAATATTTCATCAAGATTCTGATACCGGCGCCTGCGCCTAGGATCCTTATATCTCGATGTCTAACGAATACTTCGGTGATCAGATCTGTCAAACAGAACTGAAACCGGAGCTAGTTCATTGGGGTACAACACGTGGCCGACAGAGGACGTAACCCCAGAGGCGACTTCATCTCGATGGGATGGGCGATCGAGAGATGGTTCAGACTGCCGTATGACGTCATCATGGCGGCGTTGTAAGCGGGCGATAATCCAGATATCGGGGGTTTCCAGTGACAGGCGGGAAGAGTCATCCCGGAAGTGACGTGTGACGTAGGATATCTGCTGTGATGGCCGGATGCCTGTACATCTCGCTTCTCTTTCATCCGTCTGTTCTGGAACCAAGTCTTGACTTGCCGATCGGAGAGACGAAGACTTCGTGCCAACTGCTTCCTGACACTGGCCGTAAGATATCGCTGTGAGTGGTAGTTTCTTTCCATATCGTCGATCTGCGAGTCGCTGAAGCAGGTTCGAGCTTTCTTCTTTTTAGGAGCCTTGAAGTCTGTATCATACGTGGAAGAGTCTGAAAATAGAGGCTAATGTTATATGGTTTGACAGATGCAATATCGAAGTTTAAGTTCTGTAAAACAAAATATGCATAATGCAAATATAACAACAAATATGCCGATTGATTGTACAGATGCACTTACCAGATGAAGAGACGTAGCAGGGTGAGGGAGAACGGCCATCCGAGGACTGACGTCTACCATCAACATCGTCGTCGTCAGAATACGATCGTTTTCTCCGGCATTTGTCCATTGAAAAGACGTCAGTAGCTTGATTGTGGGGGGTGACTTGGATGCTTGGCTTCTGAGAAAACGAGCAGGTATTTCCATTCAGTATGTTGTCGATGGAAAACACGGTGAACGTGCCTTGCTTCATGATGGTTTGTGAATGAAGATTAAGTTCGATGATGTCACAACTTCTATGAAGACCAAATATAATGAGAACTGTGAACTTCCGTGGCACCGCGGCTATATTTATAACACTAAACTAGAGCGGCGGGGATATTCGGCAACATTCGTCCAGCCAATGAGAAGACAGCTCACGTAATCAGGGATAACAATGACTTCAGTGTTAGAGACTCCAGATTGCAATCAACTCGACGACTTGGCTATCGTTGCCGCCCTATAACTGTCGTCCTGAATCATAGTTCACACAGGCGTTGGCGGGAGGGCGTCTTCTTGGCGACAGTGTCGCTTTATCCCATTGTCTCTTTCTTTATATTTGACACTTTGAACTTATGTCAATAACCCTAAGCTGAAGTTATCTGATAAGTACCCGATAATGAGATTCAGGATGTCAATTTGTAAACTATAAGGGTCGGCAAGAAACTTCAACGTTAATCTTGTTGTCAGTTAATGTAGCACATTATCGGTTATCCCGCAGCGTGGCAAAAACAAGATTAATATGAAAATCATATAATAAATTATTGATAACAAATAATTAATATCTCAAAGCGTTTTGCTCAATATGTATTTCAGTTTTCTAAATTTAAGTTAAAATATATTCTTTTAATATCTCGTTACATTCAATATAAACCTAAAGGGATCCCTTCTGCACTCCGTTTGCATATTCTACATCTAATTTTTAAAGTTTGAGCATTTGACGCCATCATAATCAATTCAGATCTATGTTAATCCTCCTTTGACATGACCAAGACAATTGTGGAATTGAAGGAACACACAAATCTGCTAAACCATACGTTTCCTTATTATATTTAAGAATCCTGTAACGTGGGCTCAGGATAACTTGTGTTGACATGCGAGATGGACGCCATGTCGGTGGAAATAAAACAACAATTATTTAAACTAAAGCAGTTCCTCATTATCAATATTTAAATTATATGAGACTGGAGAAAATTCATAGAGAGGGGAAATCTGGAATTCATTAAGACATGCAGGGGTATTAGACATAGTCAAAAGTTGTGATCAAGTGGAAACATAGAGAAGGATTTCGTGGATTTCAAGTCCCCTTCAAAGGTAAGGTATTTAACTAATCACTGTGTCTCGTTTAGACACCTTTATCAACATGTAAAAGCGGCAAAATATCCGTGTTTGATGTCGACAAACCGCAAGACGCTAAGCTAGCGTGCCCCTATGATAAATCTTCATTTCTTTGGATAATTTGTTGCAGCATTGTTTCAGATGGACACCTCCTCTGCAGAGATGGTAAATATGTTGTCGTGTGATCATTGTGAAAAAGGCTTTACATATATGCATGCTGATGGTTTCGTCTGAGTTTGCTTGGCCCCTAGTCAATATAATATATCATGATATCATGTAATCGTCAGCCAAATAAAATAGTCACAAAAAATGTTTTTTACCTACAAACAATTTCCCTCGCATAAGTACTGTTACATCCTTCATCTATGCGCAGAATTTCGCTTCTATATATAAGGCCACCTTTGTCAATGTTATGATTATGCATGTTAAAGTTGGGTAAGTCAGAAGGGGGTGTAGTGGGGTGGTCGTGGGCTTGAGGGAGACAACGAAATTGTAAATTATGTTAAGATGAAGAAAGAAGCTGGTGACCAAGAATGATTCATGCCTAAAGTATTGATAGCAAAATCTTTTTTCAGAGCTTATTGCCTAAGTTTGGACAGATTTGCTAGGTATAGGTGAAGCGTATTTACAAAACACAAGTGATTGCTTCAATCCATTTATCGATCCAAATACATGGCATTTTTGACAAGGCAGAAATCAGTCAGTAATAAATATTAACAATTGCATTCTCCAGGAACTGCGATTAATAAATAAATGAAATGTGTAGGTACTTTTCATATTAAAATAATAGTAAAAAATATGTTGCTCATAGCGCCAAATAGTGACATATAAAAGTTTAAATTTAATGAAACAATATAGTCAAATTCACGCACCACAGTAAGCACGAAAATGATAACAGTGTGAAATACGCAATGCATAATAGTCCATAAAGAATTTGATACCGGCGCCTGCGCCTAGGTTATTTAGATCTCTTTTTGAATAGGTCGGTTATGAGATCTGTCAGATGAAACTAAAACCAACGCTAGTGTATTGCGTAATGTTTTCCCGCGTGGCAGAGAGAGGGTGTACATCCAGAAAACAAGGTTGGATGGGCGATGGAAAGAGACGCGGGCCGCTGCCTCAGACCCACGTATGACGTCATCATGGCGGCATGGTAAGCGGGCGACAATCCAGTGATTGGGGATGTCCAATGACTGGCCGGAAGAGCCATACCGGAAGTGACGTGTGACGTAGGATATCTGCTGTGATGTCCAGATGCGTGTGCATCTCGCTTCTCTTTCATCCGTCTGTTCTGGAACCAAGTCTTGACCTGCTGGTCGGAGAGACGCAGACTTCGTGCCAACTGCTTCCTGTCACTGGCCGTAAGGTAGCGCTGTGAGTGGTAGTTTCTCTCCATGTCGTCGATCTGCGAGTCTGTGAAACAGGTTCGAGCTTTCTTCCTTTTAGGAATGTTCAAGTCTGTATCATCACACGTGGAAGTGTCTGAAAAAAGAGGCTCTCGTTATATTGTTGTCAGACGCATTATCGAAATTTAAGTATGAATTACAAGCCAAAATGTTTTAATTTAATGTCACATTTATATATGCAGTCTGACTTACCAGATGAAGAGACGTAATAGGGTGAGGGAGAACGGCCATCCGAGGACTGACGTCTGTCATCAACATCATCGTCAGAATGCGATCGTTTTCTCTTGCATTCGTCCCTTAGAATGACGTTAGTAGTTTCATGGCTTTTGGGAACTTCAACACCTGCCGCCAGAGAAAACGTTCTAAAGCTTCCATTTAGTATGTTGTCGATGGAAAACACGGTGAAACTGCCTTGCTTCATGATGGTTTGCGAATAAAGATTAAATGATGTCCCCACTTCTATGAAGGTCAAATATAATGAGAGTTGTGAACCTCCGTGGAGCCGCGGATCTATTTATAACCCCATATACTCGGCAACATTCGTCCAGCCAATGAGAAGGCAGCTCACGTAATCAGGTTTACAAATAACCTCAGTGTTAGAGATTTAAGATTGCAATTAAGTCGACGACTTCGCTATTGTTGCTGCCATATAACTGTCGCCGTGAATCATATGGTTCAGACAGGTGTTGGAGGGAGGGCGTCTTCTTGGCGACAGTGCGGCTTTATCCCATTGTCTCTTCCCTTATGTTTGACCCTTTGATGTATCAGCTATGAACTGGTGTCAAAGCTGCTAAGCATAAGTTATGGCATAAATGCCCGATAATTATGTTGATGATGTCACTAAGGATTACATCTTGCTGTCAGTTTATAGAGTGAAAGATTCTGTTGCCATTATGCAGCATAGTTTTCTTTACTTGATGCCGATGGCACATTAATCCGGTAAACATTCATCTGACACTGTATCTAATAAGTAGTAATTGTATATCCCCAGTCTTAACGACATTACAACTGTGCAACTAATGTATTATATGTTATGTCGGTCATATCTTTGTTGTCAATTGCAGCGCTGTTCTGTTGACCATAAGTCATTATCGGTACTCACTGGCGATTCGAATTTGTCACTTCTCAGTTTGATCAACATGTATTTTTTCAACATTGTATATTTTTCTGGAACTGAGACACGTGTTGTGGGAGAAATATGTTATAATTATACTTTGGTGTGGAATAGTGAAAAATTGTATGTTTTAGAACCAGTTGGTGTATGTCAAATATATTCATGATCTGCTTAAATCGCCTATGATCAGAATGGACGTTACATCTAAAGTAAATGACTACCCAATGTAAGCGCTGGTATATTACACCGCATTTGGGTCACTGTAGTAAGCTATTAAGAGATATATAAGGGCATAGAACATCACGTCATTGCGCAACAACCTCTGTTGTTTGTGAGTCCAGAGTGCAACTACTTTGGCGTTATTGATACATATCCTTCCTTCCATTAGTGCTTCAGCATGGACGACAAGGACAGACAGGTGTCTGATGGAAGGCAAAGTGCAGGCGACAATGCGCCTTAATATTGATCCCATTGTCTCTCTGCTCGTGGGTCACACTGTTTTAGAAAACGTGCCATCCCGCGTCAGTTTACTTAAGCTAATGTTACGGCAGTATCCCAGCCGCAACAGCTTTAACACTTAGGGAACATGGCAAAACAGCGAGCAGGGGAAAAATCTAGGGTTTACTCCACAACAATCGGCTAGGGCGATATGATGTACGCCTTTATTGGAGGACAGGTACATGAAAGAACGAATCATAAAGCCATAGAGATAACATATATAGTTCTACACGGCTCAGTTCCGCATTCTAACAAAGGGTTATGGAAAGCTGTTGATATCTGGCCCGCTCGATGCGTCAAGGTGATCCCGATTTACATAGTCTTAGGCGGATTTCAACACATACTGACCGTCTAATGTGAGGTGCTAATTACATTACCCTTAACCGCCTTGGTGTAAAGCACTTTCAACAGCTCTCACCATTACCCCTCATCACACCGTATTTCCTCGTCAGATCTTCATAACCGCAAGGGATTTACAAAACATTAAACATAAATTATCCGTATTTTATTTGAGAATCGAAAAATGTCGTATTAAGGACAGTTCTGCTGGCTGATCGAATTTGACCTTGATATGGTAGCGGATAGAGAGTAAAACACAAGCGACCTCTATTTGAAGATCGAAACGACCGTTGTTATTCAGATAAGAACGCCTCTCATGATTCAGGACTTCATCAGTGTCATCATTTGGGAAAACTTTAACCTTTGCATTTCGAGGACACGAAAACTTCCCATTGACAGAGTGAAGGTGTCTTGTTCCATAATGGTTGTGAAGTGTAATGAATCTCATATGTTGTCATGATTTACATAGAAGTTAGCTTCAGTCAGATTTGTTTACTTTATGGGGGCTGCGGGTCTGTTTATTACACGTTTCTGTGACAGAGGGCGGGGGGCGTAGGGTGAGAAGGAAGGGTTTGGCACATCGTTTCTACCCCACAAGAAACAGTTCGCCGCTCCGATTTGAGGCGCTTCCGATGGTAAGCCATGCAGAGAGAAAAGAGTAGCAGCCAAGGTCGCAAAGCTGCGAGTGGTCAATTTTCTGACAGTGCCTCACTCATCTTCTCTGGTTCGTTGGTAAGAAGAGCCAAAAAGTAAGCCAGATATTAGTGGAATGCGCAATGTAAGCGTTTCAAGAGTAATCAGCAAGCGCTTCAGATAAACACCTCCATTGTAGAGATTGTGAGAATTTTGTCGTGTTATAATCATGAATAATCTACTGAACTTAATTCACACATGGTTCCGTCTGACTTTGCTTGGACCCTCATCAATTAAAACATGTCATGATATCATGCCATCTTTAGCCAATTAGTCATGAAATACATTTCTTGCATGAAACCAAATTCGCACTTACAAAGTTAGCATTACATCCTTCAGATATTTGTCGATTTCGCTTACCGATGCATGTTACCCAAGTTTGATCCCATTTGTCGAAATGATTTGTTTGATATTAAGTCGATCAGTTAGCACTAAATCAATTTGTCTTCAATTGTTATTAATTTTTATTATACCGCATAGCGTATTATAGAGAACACAAGTGCTATCAATATATCTTTTTTATTGATCAAAATATATGAACCAAAGTACAGAATCAGTTAAGAAAACTGTAATAACAGTTACATTCGGCAGCAACTTCGATGATTCAATCAACGAAATAACTCTAACGGTGGCGTCCAACATCACTGTGTAGATATTTCACGTATGATGCGAACTAAAAAGCTCATAAAAATTCCTTGGCCATAGATGAACACACGTAAAAATTACGTTGGCATGTGGACCAAGTTGCGCTCTAATCAAGTTTAAATCTAATGAAATACTACAGTCAATTTCACCAACGAATCACAGTTAGCACGATAATGATAAAAGCGCGAAATACACAGTTTGCAATAATGCATCAGGAATCTGATACAGGCTCCTGCGCCTAAGATATTTAGATCTCGATGTCAAACAGAACTGAAACAAGAGCCAGTCCATTGGGGACTGGTACCACATGTGGCCGACATAGGGCGTACAACCAGATGTGACGATAGCACGGCGGGAAGACGACCAAGAGAGATGCGGGTTGCTGGTTCAGAACCGCCGTATGACGTCATCATGGCGGCGTTGTAAGCGGTAATCCAAAGATCGGAGATATCCAGTGACAGGCGGGAAGAGTCGATCCGAAGTGTGATGTAGGAGATCCGCAGCCGGAGTCTTGTATACCTCGCTTCTCTTTCATCCGTCTGTTCTGGAATCAAGTCTTGACCTGCTGATCGGAGAGACGAAGACTTCGTGCCAACTGCTTCCTCTCACTGGCCGTAAGGTAGCGCTGTGAGTGGTAGTTTCTCTCCATATCGTCGATCTGCGAGTCAGTGAAGCAGGTTCGAGCTTTCTTCTTTTTAGGAGCCTTCAAGTCTGTATCATACGTGGAAGAGTCTGAAAATAGAGGCTAATGCTATATGGTTTGACAGATGCAATATCGAAATTTAAGTTCTGTAAAACAAAATATGCATAATGCAAATATAACGACAAGTATGCCGATTGATTGTACAGATGTACTTACCAGATGAAGAGACGTAACAGGGTGAGGGAGAACGGCCATCCGAGGACTGACGTCTACCATCAACATCGTCGTCGTCAGAATACGATCGTTTTCTCCGGCATTTGCCCATTGAAAAGACGTCAGTAGCTTGATTGTGGGGGGTGACTTGAATGCTTGGCTTCTGAGAAAACGAGCAGGTATTTCCATTCTGTATGTTGTCGATGGAAAACACGGTGAACGTGCCTTGCTTCATGATGGTTTGTGAATGAAGATTAAGTTCGATGATGTCACAACTTCTATGAAAACCAAATATAATGAGAACTGTGAACCTCCGTGGAACCGCGGCTCTATTTATAACACTAAACTAGAGCGGCGGGGATATTCGGCAACATTCGTCCAGCCAATGAGAAGACAGCTCACGTAGTCAGGGATAACAATGACTTCAGTGTTAGAGACTCCAGATTGCAATCAACTCGACGACTTGGCTATCGTTGCCGCCCTATAACTGTCGTCCTGAATCATAGTTCACACAGGCGTTGGCGGGAGGGCGTCTTCTTGGCGACAGTGTCGCTTTATCCCATTGTCTCTTTCTTTATATTTGACACTTTGAACTTATGTCAATAACCCTAAGCTGAAGTTATCTGATAAGTACCCGATAATGAGATTCAGGATGTCAATTTGTAAACTATAAGGGTCGGCAAGAAACTTCAACGTTAATCTTGTTGTCAGTTAATGTAGCACATTATCTGTTATCCCGCAGCGTGGCAAAACAAGATTAATATGAAAATCATATAATAAATTATTGATATCAAATAATTAATATCTCAAAGCGTTTTGCTCAATATGTATTTCAGTTTTCTAAATTTAAGTTAAAATATATTCTTTTAATATCTCGTTACATTCAATATAAACCTAAAGGGATCCCTTCTGCACTCCGTTTGCATATTCTACATCTAATTTTTAAAGTTTGAGCATTTGACGCCATCATAATCAATTCAGATCTATGTTAATCCTCCTTTGACATGACCAAGACAATTGTGGAATTGAAGGAACACACAAATCTGCTAAACCATAGGTTTCCTTATTATATTTAAGAAGCCTGTAACGTGGGCTCAGGATAACTTGTGTTGACATGCGAGATGGACGCCATGTCGGTGGAAATATAACAACAATTATTTAAACTAAAGCAGTTCCTCATTATCAATATTTAAATTATATGAGACTGGAGAAAATTCATAGAGAGGGGAAATCTGGAATTCATTAAGACATGCAGGGGTATTAGACATAGTCAAAAGTTGTGATCAAGTGGAAACATAGTGAAGGATTTCGTGGATTTCAAGTCCCTTTCAAAGGTAAGGTATTTAACTAATCACTGTGTCTCGTTTAGACACCTTTATCAACATGTAAAAGCGGCAAAATATGTCGACAAACCGCAAGACGCTAAGTTTGCGTGCCCCTATGATAAATCTTCATTTCTTTGGATAATTTGTTGCAGCATTGTTTCAGATGGACACCTCCTTTGCAGAGATGGTAAATATGTTGTCGTGTGATCATTGTGAAAAAGGCTTTACATATATGCATGCTGATGGTTTCGTCTGAGTTCGCTTGGCCCCTAGTCAATATAATATATCATGATATCATGTAATCGTCAGCCAAATAAAGTAGTCACAAAAAATGTTTTTTACCTACAAACAATTTCCCTCGCATAAGTACTATTACATCCTTCATCTATGCGCAGAATTTCGCTTCTATATATAAGGCCACCTTTGTCAATGTTATGATTATGCATGTTAAAGTTGGGTAAGTCAGAAGGGTGTGTAGTGGGGTGGTCGTGGGGTTGAGGGAGACAACGAAATTGTAAATTATGTTAAGACGAAGAAAGAAGCTGGTGACCAAGAATGATTCATGCCTAAAGTATTGATAGCAAAATCTTTTTTCAGAGCTTATTGCCTAAGTTTGGACAGATTTGCTAGGTATAGGTCAAGCGTATTTACAAAACACAAGTGATTGCTTCAATCCATTTATCGATCCAAGTACATGGCATTTTTGACAAGGCAGAAATCAGTTAGTAATAAATATTAACAATTGCATTCTCCAGGAACTGCGATTAATAAATAAATGAAATGTGTAGGTACTTTTCATATTAAAATAATAGTAAAAAATATGTTGCTCATAGCGCCAAATAGTGACCTATAAAAGTTTAAATTTAATGAAATAATATAGTCAAATTCACGCACCACAGTAAGCACGAAAATGATAACAGTGTGAAATACGCAATGCATAATAGTCCATAAAGAATTTGATACCGGCGCCTGCGCCTAGGTTATTTAGATCTCTTTTTGAATAGGTCGGTTATGAGATCTGTCAGATGAAACTAAAACCAACGCTAGTGTATTGCGTAATGTTTTCCCGCGTGGCAGAGAGAGGGTGTACATCCAGAAAACAAGGTTGGATGGGCGATGGAAAGAGACGCGGGCCGCTGCCTCAGACCAACGTATGACGTCATCATGGCGGCATGGTAAGCGGGCGACAATCCAGTGATTGGGGATGTCCAGTGACTGGCGGGAAGAGCCATCCCGGAAGTGACGTGTGACGTAGGATATCTGCTGTGATGGCCGGATGCGTTTGCACCCCCTTCTCTTTCATCCGTCTGTTCTAGAACCAAGTCTTGACCTGCTGATCGGTGAGACGCAGACTTCGTGCCAACTGCTTCCGGTCACTGGCCGTAAGGTAGCGCTGTGACTGGTAGTTTCTCTCCATGTCGTCGATCTGCCAGTCTGTGAAACAGGTTCGAGCTTTCTTTCTTTTAGGGATGTTAAAGTCTGTTCATAGTGAGAAGCGAGATGTACGCCACATCGGCGGAAATAACGCAACAATTACTTGTTCTGAAGCACTGCCTCATGCCCATCTATAAGTTATCTGAGGGAATATTGAGAAAAACTGTTGAGGATGAAAAGTTAGCGTTCATTAGGATATGCAAGAGAATGAGACACAATAGAAAGTGGTATCCCTGCGTTGGAAACTTTGAAAAGGATGTTGTGGTTAAATCGAGCTCCCTTCAAAGTGTGGTAGCTCACACATTATTGTGTCTAGTTTAGACCACAGCAAGAACATATAAGAAAGACAAATAATCAGTGTTTGGTGTTGCCAATCCGCATAAGACGCTAACATAACGCACCCCTATGATAAACCGTGGCTCACTGGGACAATATGTTATAACACTGTCGCAGATCTGCACCTCTATTGTAGAGATAGTAAATATGCTGCTGTGTTTTCATCGTGAATAATGCTGTATCTATTGTAGTTTGTAAGGTGAGGTTCCGCATGAGTTTGCTTGGCTCCTCCACAGTTATCATGGTGGTGATATAGGGGACTAGTGAAGCGAAATTGTCTCCATTACAGGTAACGAAAGGAACTTTTGTTAACTTTGCTATTCGGGGATCGAGGATTAAGCCAGGGGATGTTTAGCAGCCTGAGGAATTAGCCACTAGGGGAAGTTACGTAGCCTGGGGAATTAGCTACTAGGGGAGTTAAGCAGCCTGGGGAATTAGCTACTGGGGGTAGAGCGGTCGGGGTACAGCTAGCCTGGTAAATTGTCAACGTATATACAAAATCAACACAGCGTTAAGTTTAGATATAATATATTTCGTAAGATAAAAACTATGTAGATTAACGGTACGGGAAATAAAGGGCTATACCTTCCAGTCTGTCATGGATCCTGGAGTCGTCGGGAGAGGGTGAGTCGTGTCGTCTTTTTCGTCGGTACGTGGAACCCTCAGTTCCTGGCCTTTGCCCTTTTTGTACCCGTTCGGACTGACCAGTGTGGGCGTGGGGATACCCCTCATTGGTCAGTCTGCCCGAGGTCACCGAGCTGGTGATTGGCTGCTTAGGCCGCTAATCGGCCACCATGCGTGTCCGCCCCTGCGGGCGGACCAGGCCCCGCATGGCCTCGCTGAGCCGTGTAACACCAGGTGTAACACTTTCGGCTCTTGCCCCGAGTTTGATATTTTGGTAAACAATCATAAATGGATCTGAAACTGCTTGTCAACAAGGGTAACCTATTAAAATTAATTACAACTAACAAACTGTTATACATGTTATCGATTCGAAAGTTATTATTTTAAATTAAAGCACGAAAAGGATAAAAGCGGGAAATTACCAATGAGCAATAGTTCATCAAGTATCCCATACCGGCACCTACGCTTGGGATCCTTAGATCACGATGTCTAACGAATAGATCGGCCATCGGATCTGTCAGGCAAAACTGAAATTGGAGCTAGTCCATTGGCGAATAGTACAACAGGTGGCCGACAGAGGGCGTACACTCAGAGGTGACGTCATCACGCTGGATGGACGACCGACAGAGACGCAGGCATCTGGCTTACACCGTCGAATGACGTCATCACATTCAAAATCATACTTTGAAGAGTATGCGATCAGATTTGGGATCAGAGTATTGTAACAAAAATATTTAAAAATAGTTTTTGTCTATTTGTTTATTAAATAAAAATAACGACATGACAAAGATATGTATCTAGGAATTGGCTTAACGAATACACTCTCCGTGAATAGAATGAATGACATAACGATAACGGTTGCTTCATTAAGCACGGTGTTTTTCATGAAAAGTGAGGTTAATGATCATTCACACACAAACCCTTATTCAACCCCACCTAGCAACAAAATTATCAAAATTCACGAATCACATGACATGGGCAATAGCAAAAGCGCAAAATACCCAATTCGCAATATTTCATCAAGATTCTGATACCGGCGCCTGCGCCTAGGATCCTTATATCTCGATGTCTAACGAATACTTCGGTGATCAGATCTGTCAAACAGAACTGAAACCGGAGCTAGTTCATTGGGGTACAACACGTGGCCGACACAGGACGTAACCCCAGAGGCGACTTCATCTCGATGCGATGGGCGATCGAGAGATGGTTCAGACTGCCGTATGACGTCATCATGGCGGCGTTGTAAGCGGGCGATAATCCAGATATCGGGGGTTTCCAGTGACAGGCGGGAAGAGTCATCCCGGAAGTGACGTGTGACGTAGGATATCTGCTGTGATGGCCGGATGCCTGTACATCTCGCTTCTCTTTCATCCGTCTGTTCTGGAACCAAGTCTTGACTTGCCGATCGGAGAGACGAAGACTTCGTGCCAACTGCTTCCTGACACTGGCCGTAAGATATCGCTGTGAGTGGTAGTTTCGCTCCATATCGTCGATCTGCGAGTCGCTGAAGCAGGTTCGAGCTTTCTTCTTTTTAGGAGCCTTTAAGTCTGTATCATACGTGGAAGAGTCTGAAAATAGAGGCTAATGTTATATGGTTTGACAGATGCAATATCGAAGTTTAAGTTCTGTAAAACAAAATATGCATAATGCAAATATAACAACAAATATGCCGATTGATTGTACAGATGCACTTACCTGATGAAGAGACGTAGCAGGGTGAGGGAGAACGGCCATCCGAGGACTGGCGTCTACCATCAACATCGTCGTCGTCAGAATACGATCGTTTTCTCCGGCATTTGTCCATTGAAAAGACGTCAGTAGCTTGATTGTGGGGGGTGACTTGGATGCTTGGCTTCTGAGAAAACGAGCAGGTATTTCCATTCAGTATGTTGTCGATGGAAAACACGGTGAACGTGCCTTGCTTCATGATGGTTTGTGAATGAAGATTAAGTTCGATGATGTCACAACTTCTATGAAGACCAAATATAATGAGAACTGTGAACTTCCGTGGCACCGCGGCTATATTTATAACACTAAACTAGAGCGGCGGGGATATTCGGCAACATTCGTCCAGCCAATGAGAAGACAGCTCACGTAATCAGGGATAACAATGACTTCAGTGTTAGAGACTCCAGATTGCAATCAACTCGACGACTTGGCTATCGTTGCCGCCCTATAACTGTCGCCCTGAATCATAGTTCACACAGACGTTGGCGGGAGGGCGTCTTCTTGGCGACAGTGTGGCTTTATCCCATTGTCTCTTTCTTTATATTTGACACTTTGAACTTATGTCAATAACCCTAAGCTGAAGTTATCTGATAAGTACCCGATATTGAGATTCAGGATGTCAATTTGTAAACTATAAGGGTCGGCAAGAAACTTCAACGTTAATCTTGTTGTCAGTTAATGTAGCAAATTATCTGTTATCCCGCAGCGTGGCAAAAACAAGATTAATATGAAAATCATATAATAAATTATTGATATCAAATAATTAATATCTCAAAGCGTTTTGCTCAATATGTATTTCAGTTTTCTAAATTTAAGTTAAAATATATTCTTTTAATATCTCGTTACATTCAATATAAACCTAAAGGGATCCCTTCTGCACTCCGTTTGCATATTCTACATCTAATTTTTAAAGTTTGAGCATTTGACGCCATCATAATCAATTCAGATCTATGTTAATCCTCCTTTGACATGACCAAGACAATTGTGGAATTGAAGGAACACACAAATCTGCTAAACCATACGTTTCCTTATTATATTTAAGAATCCTGTAACGTGGGCTCAGGATAACTTGACATGTGTTGACATGCGAGATGGACGCCATGTCGGTGGAAATAAAACAACAATTATTTAAACTAAAGCAGTTCCTCATTATCAATATTTAAATTATATGAGACTGGAGAAAATTCATAGAGAGGGGAAATCTGGAATTCATTAAGACATGCAGGGGTATTAGACATAGTCAAAAGTTGTGATCAAGTGGAAACATAGAGAAGGATTTCGTGGATTTCAAGTCCCCTTCAAAGGTAAGGTATTCAACTAATCACTGTGTCTCGTTTAGACACCTTTATCAACATGTAAAAGCGGCAAAATATCCGTGTTTGATGTCGACAAACCGCAAGACGCTAAGCTAGCGTGCCCCTATGATAAATCTTCATTTCTTTGGATAATTTGTTGCAGCATTGTTTCAGATGGACACCTCCTCTGCAGAGATGGTAAATATGTTGTCGTGTGATCATTGTGAAAAAGGCTTTACATATATGCATGCTGATGGTTTCGTCTGAGTTTGCTTGGCCCCTAGTCAATAAGATATATCATGATATCATGTAATCGTCAGCCAAATAAAATAGTCACAAAAAATGTTTTTTACCTACAAACAATTTCCCTCGCATAAGTACTATTACATCCTTCATCTATGCGCAGAATTTCGCTTCTATATATAAGGCCACCTTTGTCAATGTTATGATTATGCATGTTAAAGTTGGGTAAGTCAGAAGGGTGTGTAGTGGGGTGGTCGTGGGGTTGAGGGAGACAACGAAATTGTAAATTATGTTAAGACGAAGAAAGAAGCTGGTGACCAAGAATGATTCATGCCTAAAGTATTGATAGCAAAATCTTTTTTCAGAGCTTATTGCCTAAGTTTGGACAGATTTGCTAGGTATAGATCAAGCGTATTTACAAAACACAAGTGATTGCTTCAATCCATTTATCGATCCAAATACATGGCATTTTTGACAAGGCAGAAATCAGTTAGTAATAAATATTAACAATTGCATTCTCCAGGAACTGCGATTAATAAATAAATGAAATGTGTAGGTACTTTTCATATTAAAATAATAGTAAAAAATATGTTGCTCATAGCGCCAAATAGTGACATATAAAAGTTTAAATTTAATGAAATAATATAGTCAAATTCACGCACCACAGTAAGCACGAAAATGATAACAGTGTGAAATACGCAATGCATAATAGTCCATAAAGAATTTGATACCGGCGCCTGCGCCTAGGTTATTTAGATCTCTTTTTGAATAGGTCGGTTATGAGATCTGTCAGATGAAACTAAAACCAACGCTAGTGTATTGCGTAATGTTTTCCCGCGTGGCAGAGAGAGGGTGTACATCCAGAAAAAAAGGTTGGATGGGCGATGGAAAGAGACGCGGGCCGCTGCCTCAGACCCACGTATGACGTCATCATGGCGGCATGGTAAGCGGGCGACAATCCAGTGATTGGGGATGTCCAATGACTGGCCGGAAGAGCCATACCGGAAGTGACGTGTGACGTAGGATATCTGCTGTGATGTCCGGATGCGTGTGCATCTCGCTTCTCTTTCATCCGTCTGTTCTGGAACCAAGTCTTGACCTGCTGGTCGGAGAGACGCAGACTTCGTGCCAACTGCTTCCTGTCACTGGCCGTAAGGTAGCGCTGTGAGTGGTAGTTTCTCTCCATGTCGTCGATCTGCGAGTCTGTGAAACAGGTTCGAGCTTTCTTCCTTTTAGGAATGTTCAAGTCTGTATCATCACACGTGGAAGTGTCTGAACAAAAGAGGCTCTCGTTATATTGTTGTCAGACGCATTATCGAAATTTAAGTATGAATTACAAGCCAAAATGTTTTAATTTAATGTCACATTTATATATGCAGTCTGACTTACCAGATGAAGAGACGTAATAGGGTGAGGGAGAACGGCCATCCGAGGACTGACGTCTGTCATCAACATCATCGTCAGAATGCGATCGTTTTCTCTTGCATTCGTCCCTTAGAATGACGTTAGTAGTTTCATGGCTTTTGGGAACTTCAACACCTGCCGCCAGAGAAAACGTTCTAAAGCTTCCATTTAGTATGTTGTCGATGGAAAACACGGTGAAACTGCCTTGCTTCATGATGGTTTGCGAATAAAGATTAAATGATGTCCCAACTTCTATGAAGGTCAAATATAATGAGAGTTGTGAACCTCCGTGGAGCCGCGGATCTATTTATAACCCCATATACTCGGCAACATTCGTCCAGCCAATGAGAAGGCAGTTCACGTAATCAGGTTTACAAATAACCTCAGTGTTAGAGATTTAAGATTGCAATTAAGTCGACGACTTCGCTATTGTTGCTGCCATATAACTGTCGCCGTGAATCATATGGTTCAGACAGGTGTTGGAGGGAGGGCGTCTTCTTGGCGACAGTGCGGCTTTATCCCATTGTCTCTTCCCTTATGTTTGACCCTTTGATGTATCAGCTATGAACTGGTGTCAAAGCTGCTAAGCATAAGTTATGGCATAAATGCCCGATAATTATGTTGATGATGTCACTAAGGATTACATCTTGCTGTCAGTTTATAGAGTGAAAGATTCTGTTGCCATTATGCAGCATAGTTTTCTTTACTTGATGCCGATGGCACATTAATCCGGTAAACATTCATCTGACACTGTATCTAATAAGTAGTAATTGTATATCCCCAGTCTTAACGACATTACAACTGTGCAACTAATGTATTATATGTTATGTCGGTCATATCTTTGTTGTCAATTGCAGCGCTGTTCTGTTGACCATAAGTCATTATCGGTACTCACTGGCGATTCGAATTTGTCACTTCTCAGTTTGATCAACATGTATTTTTTCAACATTGTATATTTTTCTGGAACTGAGACACGTGTTGTGGGAGAAATATGTTATAATTATACTTTGGTGTGGAATAGTGAAAAATTGTATGTTTTAGAACCAGTTGGTGTATGTCAAATATATTCATGATCTGCTTAAATCGCCTATGATCAGAATGGACGTTACATCTAAAGTAAATGACTACCCAATGTAAGCGCTGGTATATTACACCGCATTTGGGTCACTGTAGTAAGCTATTAAGAGATATATAAGGGCATAGAACATCACGTCATTGCGCAACAACCTCTGTTGTTTGTGAGTCCAGAGTGCAACTACTTTGGCGTTATTGATACATATCCTTCCTTCCATTAGTGCTTCAGCATGGACGACAAGGACAGACAGGTGTCTGATGGAAGGCAAAGTGCAGGCGACAATGCGCCTTAATATTGATCCCATTGTCTCTCTGCTCGTGGGTCACACTGTTTTAGAAAACGTGCCATCCCGCGTCAGTTTACTTAAGCTAATGTTACGGCAGTATCCCAGCCGCAACAGCTTTAACACTTAGGGAACATGGCAAAACAGCGAGCAGGGGAAAAATCTAGGGTTTACTCCACAACAATCGGCTAGGGCGATATGATGTACGCCTTTATTGGAGGACAGGTACATGAAAGAACGAATCATAAAGCCATAGGGATAACATATATGGTTCTACACGGCTCAGTTCCGCATTCTAACAAAGGGTTATGGAAAGCTGTTGATATCTGGCCCGCTCGATGCGTCAAGGTGATCCCGATTTACATAGTCTTAGGCGGATTTCAACACATACTGACCGTCTAATGTGAGGTGCTAATTACATTACCCTTAACCGCCTTGGTGTATAGCACTTTCAACAGCTCTCACCATTACCCCTCATCACACCGTATTTCCTCGTCAGATCTTCATAACCGCAAGGGATTTACAAAACATTAAACATAAATTATCCGTATTTTATTTGAGAATCGAAAAATGTCGTATTAAGGACAGTTCTGCTGGCTGATCGAATTTGACCTTGATATGGTAGCGGATAGAGAGTAAAACACAAGCGACCTCTATTTGAAGATCGAAACGACCGTTGTTATTCAGATAAGAACGTCTCTCATGATTCAGGACTTCATCAGTGTCATCAGTTGGGAAAACTTTAACCTTTGCATTTCGAGGACACGAAAACTTCCCATTGACAGAGTGAAGGTGTCTTGTTCCATAATGGTTGTGAAGTGTAATGAATCTCATATGTTGTCATGATTTACATAGAAGTTAGCTTCAGTCAGATTTGTTTACTTTATGGGGGCTGCGGGTCTGTTTATTACACGTTTCTGTGACAGAGGGCGGGGGGCGTAGGGTGAGAGGGAAGGGTTTGGCACATCGTTTCTACCCCACAAGAAACAGTTCGCCGCTCCGATTTGAGGCGTTTCCGATGGTAAGCCATGCAGAGAGAAAAGAGTAGCAGCCAAGGTCGCAAAGCTGCGAGTGGTCAATTTTCTGACAGTGCCTCACTCATCTTCTCTGGTTCGTTGGTAAGAAGAGCCAAAAAGTAAGCCAGATATTAGTGGAATGCGCAATGTAAGCGTTTCAAGAGTAATCAGCAAGCGCTTCAGATAAACACCTCCATTGTAGAGATTGTGAGAATTTTGTCGTGTTATAATCATGAATAATCTACTGAACTTAATTCACACATGGTTCCGTCTGACTTTGCTTGGACCCTCATCAATTAAAACATGTCATGATATCATGCCATCTTTAGCCAATTAGTCATGAAATACATTTCTTGCATGAAACCAAATTCGCACTTACAAAGTTAGCATTACATCCTTCAGATATTTATCGATTTCGCTTACCGATGCATGTTACCCAAGTTTGATCCCATTTGTCGAAATGATTTGTTTGATATTAAGTCGATCAGTTAGCACTAAATCAATTTGTCTTCAATTGTTATTAAATTTTATTATACCGCATAGCGTATTATAGAGAACACAAGTGCTATCAATATATCTTTTTTATTGATCAAAATATATGAACCAAAGTACAGAATCAGTTAAGAAAACTGTAATAACAGTTACATTCGGCAGCAACTTCGATGATTCAATCAACGAAATAACTCTAACGGTGGCGTCCAACATCACTGTGTAGATATTTCACGTATGATGCGAACTAAAAAGCTCATAAAAATTCCTTGGCCATAGATGAACACACGTAAAAATTACGTTGGCATGTGGACCAAGTTGCGCTCTAATCAAGTTTAAATCTAATGAAATACTACAGTCAATTTCACCAACGAATCACAGTTAGCACGATAATGATAAAAGCGCGAAATACACAGTTTGCAATAATGCATCAGGAATCTGATACAGGCTCCTGCGCCTAAGATATTTAGATCTCGATGTCAAACAGAACTGCAACAAGAGCCAGTTCATTGGGGACTGGTACCACATGTGGCCGACATAGGGCGTACAACCAGATGTGACGATAGCACGGCGGGAAGACGACCAAGAGAGATGCGGGTTGCTGGTTCAGAACCGCCGTATGACGTCATCATGGCGGCGTTGTAAGCGGTAATCCAAAGATCGGAGATATCCAGTGACAGGCGGGAAGAGTCGATCCGAAGTGTGATGTAGGAGATCCGCAGCCGGAGTCTTGTATACCTCGCTTCTCTTTCATCCGTCTGTTCTGGAATCAAGTCTTGACCTGCTGATCGGAGAGACGAAGACTTCGTGCCAACTGCTTCCTCTCACTGGCCGTAAGGTAGCGCTGTGAGTGGTAGTTTCTCTCCATATCGTCGATCTGCGAGTCAGTGAAGCAGGTTCGAGCTTTCTTCTTTTTAGGAGCCTTCAAGTCTGTATCATACGTGGAAGAGTCTGAAAATAGAGGCTAATGCTATATGGTTTGACAGATGCAATATCGAAATTTAAGTTCTGTAAAACAAAATATGCATAATGCAAATATAACGACAAGTATGCCGATTGATTGTACAGATGTACTTACCAGATGAAGAGACGTAACAGGGTGAGGGAGAACGGCCATCCGAGGACTGACGTCTACCATCAACATCGTCGTCGTCAGAATACGATCGTTTTCTCCGGCATTTGTCCATTGAAAAGACGTCAGTAGCTTGATTGTGGGGGGTGACTTGAATGCTTGGCTTCTGAGAAAACGAGCAGGTATTTCCATTCTGTATGTTGTCGATGGAAAACACGGTGAACGTGCCTTGCTTCATGATGGTTTGTGAATGAAGATTAAGTTCGATGATGTCACAACTTCTATGAAAACCAAATATAATGAGAACTGTGAACCTCCGTGGAACCGCGGCTCTATTTATAACACTAAACTAGAGCGGCGGGGATATTCGGCAACATTCGTCCAGCCAATGAGAAGACAGCTCACGTAATCAGGGATAAAAATAACTTCAGTGTTAGAGACTCCAGATTGCAATCAACTCGACGACTTGGCTATCGTTGCCGCCCTATAACTGTCGCCCTGAATCATAGTTCACACAGACGTTGGCGGGAGGGCGTCTTCTTGGCGACAGTGTGGCTTTATCCCATTGTCTCTTTCTTTATATTTGACACTTTGAACTTATGTCAATAACCCTAAGCTGAAGTTATCTGATAAGTACCCGATATTGAGATTCAGGATGTCAATTTGTAAACTATAAGGGTCGGCAAGACACTTCAACGTTAATCTTGTTGTCAGTTAATGTAGCAAATTATCTGTTATCCCGCAGCGTGGCAAAAACAAGATTAATATGAAAATCATATAATAAATTATTGATATCAAATAATTAATATCTCAAAGCGTTTTGCTCAATATGTATTTCAGTTTTCTAAATTTAAGTTAAAATATATTCTTTTAATATCTCGTTACATTCAATACAAACCTAAAGGGATCCCTTCTGCACTCCGTTTGCATATTCTACATCTAATTTTTAAAGTTTGAGCATTTGACGCCATCATAATTAATTCAGATCTATGTTAATCCTCCTTTGACATGACCAAGACAATTGTGGAATTGAAGGAACACACAAATCTGCTAAACCATAGGTTTCCTTATTATATTTAAGAATCCTGTAACGTGGGCTCAGGATAACTTGTGTTGACATGCGAGATGGACGCCATGTCGGTGGAAATAAAACAACAATTATTTAAACTAAAGCAGTTCCTCATTATCAATATTTAAATTATATGAGACTGGAGAAAATTCATAGAGGGGGGAAATCTGGAATTAATTAAGACAAGCAGGAGTATTAGACATAGTCGAAAGTTGTGATCAAGTGGAAACATAGAGAAGGATTTCGTGGATTTCAAGTCCCCTTCAAAGGTAAGGTATTTAACTAATCACTGTGTCTCGTTTAGACACCTTTATCAACATGTAAAAGCGGCAAAATATCCGTGTTTGATGTCGACAAACCGCAAGACGCTAAGCTAGCGTGCCCCTATGATAAACCTTCATTTCTTTGGATAATTTGTTGCAGCATTGTTTCAGATGGACACCTCCTTTGCAGATATGGTAAATATGTTATCGTGTGATCATTGTGAAAAAGGCTTTACATATATGCATGCTGATGGTTTCGTCTGAGTTCGCTTGGCCCCAATTTCCCTTGCATAAGTACTATTACATCCTTCATCTATGCGCAGAATTTCGCTTCTATATATAAGGCCACCTTTGTCAATGTTATGATTATGCATGTTAAAGTTGGGTAAGTCAGAAGGGTGTGTAGTGGGGTGGTCGTGGGCTTGAGGGAGACAACGAAATTGTAAATTATGTTAAGACGAAGAAAGAAGCTGGTGACCAAGAATGATTCATGCCTAAAGTATTGATAGCAAAATCTTTTTTCAGAGCTTATTGCCTAAGTTTGGACAGATTTGCTAGGTATAGGTCAAGCGTATTTACAAAACACAAGTGATTGCTTCAATCCATTTATCGATCCAAATACATGGCATTTTTGACAAGGCCGAAATCAGTTAGTAATAAATATTAACAATTGCATTCTCCAGGAACTGCGATTATTAAATAAATGAAATGTGTAGGTACTTTTCATATTAAAATAATAGTAAAAAATATGTTGCTCATAGCGCCAAATAGTGACCTATAAAAGTTTAAATTTAATGAAATAATATAGTCAAATTCACGCACCACAGTAAGCACGAAAATGATGACAGTGTGAAATACGCAATGCATAATAGTCCATAAAGAATTTGATACCGGCGCCTGCACCTAGGTTATTTAGATCTCTTTTTGAATAGGTCGGTTATGAGACCTGTCAGATGAGACTGAAACCAACGCTAGTGTATTGCGTAATGTTATCCCGCGTGGCAGAGAGAGGGTGTACATCCAGAAAACAAGGTGGGATGGGCGATGGAAAGAGACGCGGGCCGCTGCCTCAGACCAACGTATGACGTCATCATGGCGGCATGGTAAGCGGGCGACAATCCAGTGGTTGGGGATGTCCAGTGACTGGCGGGAAGAGCCACCCTGGAAGTGACGTGTGACGTAGGATATCTGCTGTGATGTCCAGATGCGCGTGCATCTCGCTTCTCTTTCATCCGTCTGTTCTGGAACCAAGTCTTGACCTGCTGGTCGGAGAGACGCAGACTTCGTGCCAACTGCTTCCGGACACTGGCCGTAAGGTAGCGCTGTGAGTGGTAGTTTCTCTCCATGTCGTCGATCTGCGAGTCGGTGAAGCAGGTTCGAGCTTTCTTCCTTTTAGGGATGTTCAAGTCTGTATCATCACACGTGGAAGTGTCTGGAAAAAGGAGGCTCTCGTTATATGGTTTGTCAGACGCATTATCGAAATCTAAGTATAAATTATAAGCCAACATGTTTTAATGTAATGTCAGATTTATATGTGCAGTCTCACTTACCAGATGAAGAGACGTAATAGGGTGAGGGAGAACGGCCATCCGAGGACTGACGTCTATCATCAACATCATCGTCAGAATGCGATCGTTTTCTCTTGCGTTTGTCCCTTAGAATGACGTTAGTAGTTTCATGGTTTTGGGGAAATTCAACGCCTGCCGCCAGAGAAAACGATCTAAGGCTTCCATTCAGTATGTTGTCGATAGAAAACACGATGAAACTGCTTTGCTTCATGATGGTTTGCGAATAAAGATTAAATGATGTCCCAACTTCTATGAAGGTCAAATATAATGAGAGTTGTGAACCTCAGTGGAGCCGCGGCTCTATTTATAACCCCATATACTCGGCAACATTTGTCCAGCCAATGAGAAGGCGGCTCACGTAATCAGGTTAAAAAATAACCTCAATGTTAGAGATTTAAGATTGCAATTAAGTCGACGACTTCGCTATTGTTGCTGCCATATAACTGTCACCGGGAATCATATAGTTCAGACAGGTGTTGGCGGGAGGGCGTCTTCTTGGCGACAGTGCGGCTTTATCCCATTGTCTCTTCCCTTGTGTTTGACCCTTTGATGTATCAGCTATGAACTGGTGTCAAAGCTGCTAAGCATAAGTTATGGCATAAATGCCCGATAATTATGTTGATGATGTCACTAAGGATTACATCTTTCTGTCAGTTTATAGAGCGAAAGATTCCATTGCCACAATGCAGCATTGTTGTCTTTACTTGATGCCGATGGTACATCAATCCTGTAAACATTCATCTGACACCGTATCTAACAAGTAGTAATTGTATATCCCCAGTCTTAACGACATCACAACTGTGTAACTAATGTATTATATGTTATGTGGGTCATGTGTTTGTTGTCAAATGCAGCGCTGTTCTGTTGACCATAAGTAATTATCGGTACTCACTGGCGATTCGAATTTGAAACTTCTCAGTTTGAGCAACATGTATTTGTGTTTATTTTATTACGCTTAATTACTTTAGGGTTCTGGAACTGAGGCACGTGTTGTGGGAAAAATATGTTAGAATTATAACCTTGGTGTAGAATAGTTAAATATTGTATGTATAAGAACCAGTTGGGGTATGTCAAATATATTCATGATCGGCTTAAATCGCCTATGATCAGAATCGACGTTACATCTAAAGTAAATGACTACCCAATGTAAGCGCTGGTCTATTACACCGCATTCTTGGCCACTGTAGTTAGTTATTAAGATATATAAAACGGCATAGAACGTCACGTCATTGCGCAACAAACTCTGTTGTTTGTGAGGCCAGAGTGCAACTACTTTGGCGTTATTGATACATATCCTTCCTTTCATTAGTGCTTCAGGATGGACGACAAGGACAGACAGGTGTCTGATGGAAGGCGAAGTGCAGGCGACAATGCGCCTTAATATTGATCCCATTGTCTCTCTGCTCGTGTTTCACACTGTCTTAGAAAACGTGCCAACCCGCGTCAGTTCGCTCAATAGTTATAGTTACCATAGCGTGAACACTTAGAGAACATGGCAAAATATGATAGCCTTTAAACACCTCAGCAATTATAATGGAAATAATGATGTTGCACAGCAGTTAATTATGTGTATATACCGGTTTGTGATGAACATGCATCGTGCTTATTTTTCCGAGTCAGAAATCAGGGCCTAAAAACATATCATTCAATGGTTTAATGCTGTCATGCTTCAATATTTAGTCAGGATTTGGGTTGTTGAAAATGACAGAAATAGAGATCGCCAATATGTGTGCAAGGAATTAGCTGTATCCATCCACAGTTCACCGGCAGGGTGGACGTCACAAGCTCGCAACCAAGGAATATGTTATCGTCTTCTGTTGTCTCAGTTTATGTTGGTTCTGTGGATTAGATTTGGTAGCCAAATCCTTGAACATAATGACAAGGCAACAATGATATTGTTAAAAACATCGTTTGTTTTCAGATTCACGGTGACTTTACCTCAGCGAGCAGGGAAAAAAATCTAGGGTTTACTCCACAACAATCAAAACATATACGTAATGAGGTAAAACTTAACAGAACTATTGACTCATATGGGTAACGGAGCGACAGGAAATGATTATCAAACATAAAGCAAGACAATGTGAGAGATGCTTTGAAGAAAGCAATTTGTGAACGTGACAATTATGTGTCATAATGTTATCGTTAAACAAAGCGTGGTATGGGATAACGAGTTAAAGGCAGGTAAGATTATTTGATTCAAGGAATTTGTTGTCGTTGCAATTATGTCCTTAGGTCGCTGGTAAATGATATAAGATGTGATAGCGTGCTACCGGGTAATGCGATAACGTTAACCAATGAACTGACACTCGTTCACAACTAGTAGATCAAAGTGTCAAACAAAAGCACCCAGACAATGGAATAAAGCCTCACTGTCGTCTGGGATACGCCACGCCCAACAACGCCTCTACACACTCTATTGTACTACATCCTTTACAAGAAGTAATTACGGTAAGGAAATGATCAACTTCCGTCAAGTTAATTGCAATCTGGCGCCTCTGGCACACACCATATTATGCAAATAAGCTGCAGAGCTTAGTCTGAGCTGTTTTCTCATTGGCTGCAGACATTCTTTCCATGGACCCACATAGCCCAGTGTGGTATAAGTAGACCCCTTGTCCTACAGATTGCCACACTTCTGACTGGAACTGATCTCTATCATAATCATAATCAGATCGAACAGTACCATCAGCCGTCATGAAGCAAAGCAACTTCACCCTGTTTACCATCGACAACATCTTATATGGGGAATTTCCTTGTTCGGATCGACGCTCCGCGCCTCATGAGAATACTGACATTGAAGTATCCCGGAAACATGAAGTGAACGCAATCACGCCAAGGACAAAACGGTTACGTTGCTACGAAGATGATGGCAGTCGTCAGTCCTGGGACATCAGCCCTCCCTCATCCTGCTTCTCTATCTCTTCATCTGGTAAGTTGGCATTTATTTTGATTTTCATTTTTAGAGTCTATTTTGCCCTTTCGCAATTATATTTTATAAAAAATATAAATATGACCTAGAATGTAATCCCAACTTTTCTTCGTACGGATTAATATTTCTGAAGCTGATCATATCATGCGTCATCCCAACAGCAATGCTTATTATAAGACGGTTACAATTTGGTGTCATTACTGAGTTAATGACTAAAACTATTAATTTCTTAGCAGACATTTCCGCTAGTGACGACGCAGATCAGAAGGCCCCTAAAAAGAAGAAAGCTCGCACCTGCTTCACAGAATCACAGATTGAGGAAATGGAGAAGATATATCACTCACAACGCCACCTGGCGGCCAGTGAGAGAAACCATCTAGCACGAAATCTTCGTCTTTCCGATCGGCAGATCAAGACTTGGTTCCAGAACAGGCGGATGAAAGAGAAGCGAGATGTACACGGCTCAGGGCATCGCCGCGCATCTCTTACGTCACAGGTCACTTACGGGGTAACCCTTCCAGTTAGTCAATTGACATCTCAGACGCCTGGATCCCAACCGTTGATGACGTCATACGGCCGTCTCAGCCAGCATCCCACCTCTCTTGCCGCCGCCCATCCCGCCGTGATGACGTCATACGGTGGTCTGGGAGCCAGCGTTCCGCGTCTCTCTCGTTCCCACAGAGGCATATATTCGGACATTAATTATCGTATGTAAGACGTGACCAAACATTATAATGAACTGGTCGTTACAGCCACATGAATATACTAAGACTACCTTGAAAATTGCTGCGATAAGCTTGTGTCTCGCTGGTCGGCCACAATGCATCTGCTCGCATATCACATAACTAACGTTATGTACTACCGTACATAAGTGCTTCGTTTCCTCGGTGCTTCACGACAATATCACGCTTTTCAACTATATTATTGCTTGCTGATTTTTAGCATTCACCACCTTTGTTTTGGGTGAAATAAATTGCAGAAACAATATCTATGTCTTTCTGTTCATTTTCCTATATTAGAAATACTGTAACAACTTTGTCATGCAGAATTTTTCCATTTTGACAATAGCTATAAAATAGTTATAAAAAGCGGCTCTTAAGATTGCTTAGTTCTGACAAGACAATAAGCTGAATAACTTATATGTGCTTGTGTGGCGCATGGAATGATGTGACGTCGAGAGAATTTTTCTCCATTGCACCTACACCACATGGACCCATTGCTACAACGGACGGCAAAGACTAACTACTGTGACATCGGCTAGGGCGATATGATGTACGCCTTTATTGGAGTACAGGTACATGAAAGAACGAATCATAAAGCCATAGAGATAACATATATGGTTCTACACGGCTCGGTTCCGCATTCTAACAAAGGGTTATGGAAAGCTGTTGATATCTGGCCCGCTCGATGCGTCAAGGTGATCCCGATTTACATCGTCTTAGACGGATTTCAACACATACTGACCGTCTAATGTGAGGTGCTAATTACATTACCCTTAACCGCCTTGGTGTATAGCACTTTCAACAGCTCTCACCATTACCCCTCATCACACCGTATTTCCTCGTTAGATCTTCATAACCGCAAGGGATTTACAAAACATGAAACATAAATTATCCGTATTTTATCTGAGAATCGAAAAATGTCGTATTAAGGACAGTTCTGCTGGCTGATCGAATTTGACCTTGATATGGTAGCGGATAGAGAGTAAAACACAAGCGACCTCTATTTGAAGATCGAAACGACCGTTGTTATTCAGATAAGAACGCCTCTCATGATTCAGGACTTCATCAGTGTCATCATTTGGGAAAACTTTAACCTTTGCATTTCGAGGACACGAAAACTTCCCATTGACAGAGTGAAGGTGTCTTGTTCCATAATGGTTGTGAAGTGTAATGAATCTCATATGTTGTCATGATTTACATAGAAGTTAGTTTCAGTCAGATTTGTTTACTTTATTGGGGCTGCGGGTCTGTTTATTACACGTTTCTGTGACAGAGGGGGGTGGTGGCGTAGGGTGAGAGGGAAGGGTTTGGCAGATCGTTTCTACCCCACAAGAAACAGTTCGCCGCTCCGATTTGAGGCGCTTCTGATGGTAAGCCATGCAGAGGGAAAATAGTAGCAGCCAAGGTCGCAAAGCTGCGAGTGGTCAATTTTCTGACAGTGCCTCACTCATCTTCTCTGGTTCGTTGGTAAGAAGAGCCAAAAAGTAAGCCAGATATTAGTGGAATGCGCAATGTAAGCGTTTCAAGAGTAATCAACAAGCGCTTCAGATGAACACTTCCATTGTAGAGATTGTGAGAATTTTGTCGTGTTATAATCATGAATAATCTACTGAACTTAATTCACACATGGTTCTGTCTGACTTTGCTTGGACCTTCATCAATTAAAACATGTCATGATATCATGTCATCTTTAGCCAATTAGTCAGGAAATACATTTCTTGCATGAAACCAAATTTGCACTTACAAAGTTAGTATTACATCCTTCAGATATTTGTCGATTTCGCTTACCGATGCATGTTACCCAAGTTTGATCCCATTTGTCGAAATGATTTGTTTGATATTAAGTCGATCAGTTAGCACTAAATAAATTTTTCTTCAATTGTTATTAAATTTTATTATAGCGCATAGCGTATTATAGAGAACACAAGTGCTATCAATATATCTTTTTATTGATCAAAATATATGAACCAAACTAACGGTGGCGTCCAACATCACTGTGTAGATATTTCACGTATGATGCGAACTAAAAAACTCATAAAAATTCCTTGGCCATAGATAAACACACGCAAAAATTACGTTGGCATGTGGACCAAGTTGCGCTCTAATCAAGTTTAAATCTAATGAAATACTACAGTCAATTTCACCAACGAATCACAGTTAGCACGATAATGATAAAAGCGCGAAATACACAGTTTGCAATAATGCATCAGGAATCTGATACAGGCGCCTGCGCCTAAGATATTTAGATCTCGATGTCAAACAGAACTGAAACAAGAGCCAGTCCATTGGGGACTGGTACCACATGTGGCCGACATAGGGCGTACAACCAGATGTGACGATAGCACGGCGGGAAGGCGACCAAGAGAGATGCGGGTTGCTGGTTCAGAACCGCCGTATGACGTCATCATGGCGGCGTTGTAAGCGGTAATCCAAAGATCGGAGATATCCAGTGATCGGCGGGAAGAGTCGATCCGAAGTGTGATGTAGGAGATCCGCAGCCGGAGTCGTGTATATCTCGCTTCTCTTTCATCCGTCTGTTCTGGAATCAAGTCTTGACCTGCTGATCGGAGAGACGAAGACTTCGTGCCAACTGCTTCCTCTCACTGGCCGTAAGGTAGCGCTGTGAGTGGTAGTTTCTCTCCATATCGTCGATCTGCGAGTCGGTAAAGCAGGTTCGAGCTTTCTTCTTTTTAGGAGCCTTCAAGTCTGTATCATACGTGGAAGAGTCTGAAAATAGAGGCTAATGTTATATGGTTTGACAGATGCGATATCGAAATTTAAGTTCTGTAAAACAAAATATGCATAATGCAAATATAACGACAAGTATGCCGATTGATTGTACAGATGTACTTACCAGATGAAGAGACGTAGCAGGGTGAGGGAGAACGGCCATCCGAGAACTGACGTCTACCATCAACATCGTCGTCGTCAGAATACGATCGTTTTCTCCGGCATTTGTCCATTGAAAAGACGTCAGTAGCTTGATGGTGAGGGGTGACTTGAATGCTTGACTTCTGAGAAAACGAGCAGGTATTTCCATTCAGTATGTTGTCGATGGAAAACACGGTGAACGTGCCTTGCTTCATGATGGTTTGTGAATGAAGATTAAATTCGATGATGTCACAACTTCTATGAAAACCAAATATAATGAGAAATGTGAACCTCCGTGGAACCGCGGCTCTGTTTATAACACTAAACTAGAGCGGCCGGGGATATTCGGCAACTATCGTCCAGCCAACGAGAAGACAGCTCACGTAATCAGGGATAAAAATAACTTCAGTGTTAGAGACTCCAGATTGCAATCAACTCGACGACTTGGCTATCGTTGCCGCCCTATAACTGTCGCAATGAATCGTTTGGCGTCTTCTTGGCGACAGTGCCGCTTTATTCTGTTGTCCGGCCCTTATGTTAGACACTTTGAACTTATGTCAATGCCCCTAAGCTGAAGTTATTGGATAAGTACCCGATAATGATATTCAGTATGTCAATTTGTAAACTATAAGGGTCATAAAGAAACTTCAAACGTTAATCTTGCTGTCAGTTTATGTAGCAAATTATCTCTTAACCAGCAGCATGTTGTATTTACATGCACTATATCATTCACAATGAACTTTGATAACTTGTACATCTTAGAACAACAGTATATTTGTCTTCAATAACGCTTATCTGACAATATCTCGAATATACTCCGATACACAGATATTTACTTGGCTAAATTCCCTCTAGACTTCATGCCTGAAATTACCTAAACCGGGTTTTAAACTGTTTTAAGCACTATATGGACCTCAAATTAACGACCAAAACAACCAGCAACGAATCAAATCATCGTTATGTATTTTACTCGCGAGAAAAGTAACGCAAAAACAAGTTTAATATGAAAATCATATAATAAATTATTGCTATGATATGTATTTCAGTTAAGCTCTTTGTTCAATATGTATTTCAGTTAAGCTCTTTGCTCAATAAGTATTTCAGTTAAGCCTTGTGTTCAATATGTACTTCACTTAAGGTCTTTGCTCAATATATATTTCAGTTAAGCGTAAGTGTAGTAGGGTGGTCGTGGGGCTGGAGGCTCATAAAATTGGAAATTATGTTAGGACAAAGGAAGAAGCTAGTGACCAAGAATGATTCTTGCCTAAAGTATAGATAGGAAAATCTAATTTCAGAGCTGATTGCCCAAGTTTGATCGGATTTCTTGTCAATTCGAAAGTTATCTTAATGATAATTCGATCAACTCGGACTAAATCAATTTGTTTTAAAGAAGGTGCAGCGTATATACAAAACACAAATTTTATAAATATATTGCTTCAATTTATTTATCGATTAAAATACATGGCAAGGAAAAATTCAGATAGTAATAAATATTAACAATTGCATTCTCCAGGAACTGCGATGGTTATATAAATGAAATAACGATAACGATGGCGTCAAGAAAACATTGTGTAGGTACTTTTACATATTAAAATAATAGTAAAAATATATTGCTCTTAGCGCCACATAGTGATCTATAAAACTTTAAATTTAATGAAATAATAGTCAAATTCACGCACCACAGTCAGCACGAAAATGATAACAGTGTGAAATACACAATGCATAAAAGTCCATAAAGAATTTGATACCGGCGCATGCGCCTAGGTTATTTAGATCTCTTTTTGAATAGGTCGGTTATGAGATCTGTTAGACGAAACTGAAACCAACGCTAGTGTATGGCGTGATGTTATCCCGCGTGGCAGAGAGAGGGTGTACATCCAGACAACATGGTAGGATGGGCGATGGAGAGAGACGCGGGCCGCTGCCTCAGACCAACGTATGACGTCATCATGGCGGCGTGGTAAACGGGCGATAATGCAGTGATTGTGGATGTCCAGTGACTGGCGGGAAGAGCCATCCCGGAAGTGACGTGTGACGTAGGATATCTGCTGTGATGGCCGGATGCGTGTGCATCTCGCTTCTCTTTCATCCGTCTGTTCTGGAACCAAGTCTTGACCTGCTGGTCGGAGAGACGAAGACTTCGTGCCAACTGCTTCCTGTCACTGGCCGTAAGGTAGCGCTGTGAGTGGTAGTTTCTCTCCATGTCGTCGATCTGCCAGTCGGTGAAACAGGTTCGAGTTTTCTTCCTTTTAGGGATGTTCAAGTCTGTATCATCACACGTGGAAGTGTCTGGAAAAAAGAGGCTCTCGTTATATGGTTTGTCAGAGGCATTATCGAAATCTAAGTATAATTTATAAGCAAACATGTTTTTATGTAATGTCAGATTTATATGTGCAGTCTGACTTACCAGATGAAGAGACGTAATAGGGTGAGGGAGAACGGCCATCCGAGGACTGACGTCTATCATCAACATCAGCGTCAGAATGCGATCGTTTTCTCTTGCATTTGTCCCTTAGAATGACGTTAGTAGTTTCATGGTTTGGGAGAAATTCAACGCCTGCCGCCAGAGAAAACGATCTAAGGCTTCCATTCAGTATGTTGTCGATAGAAAACACGGTGAAACTGCCTTGCTTCATGATGGTTTGCGAATAAAGATTAGATGATGTCCCAACTTCTATGAAGGTCAAATATAATGACAGTTGTGAACCTCAGTGGAGCCGCGGCTCTATTTATAACCCCATATACTCGGCAACATTTGTCCGGCCAATGAGAAAGCGGCTCACGGAATCAGGTTAAAAAATAACCTCAATGTTAGAGATTTAAGATTGCAATTAAGTCGACGACTTCGCTATTGTTGCTGCCATATAACTGTCACCGGGAATCATATAGTTCAGACAGGTGTTGGCGGGAGGGCGTCTTCTTGGCGACAGTGCGGCTTTATCCCATTGTCTCTTCCCTTATGTTTGACCCTTTGATGTATCAGCTATGAACTGGTGTCAAAGCTGCTAAGCTTAAGTTATGGCATAAATGCCCGATAATTATGTTGATGATGTCACTAAGGATTACATCTTTCTGTCAGTTTATAGAGCGAAAGATTCCATTGCCACAATGCAGCATTGTTGTCTTTACTTGATGCCGATGGTACATTAATCCTGCAAACATTCATCTGACACTGTATCTAACAAGTAGTAATTGTATATCCCCAGTCTTAACGACATCACAACTGTGTCCCTAATGTATTATATGTTATGTGGGTCATGTGTTTGTTGTCAAATGCAGCGCTGTTCTGTTGACCATAAGTAATTATCGGTACTCACTGGCGATTCGAATTTGAAACTTCTCAGTTTGAGCAACATGTATTTGTGTTTATTTTATTACGCTTAATTACTTTAGGGTTCTGGAACTGAGGCACGTGTTGTGGGAAAAATATGTTAGAATTATAACCTTGGTGTGGAATAGTTAAAAATTGTATGTATAAGAACCAGTTGGGGTATGTCAAATATATTCATGATCGGCTTAAATCGCCTATGATCAGAATCGACGTTACATCTAAAGTAAATGACTACCCAATGTAAGCGCTGGTCTATTACACCGCATTCTTGGCCACTGTAGTTAGTTATTAAGATATATAAAACGGCATAGAACATCACGTCATTGCGCAACAAACTCTGTTGTTTGTGAGGCCAGAGTGCAACTACTTTGGCGTTATTGATACATATCCTTCCTTTCATTAGTGCTTCAGGATGGACAGACAGGTGTCTGATGGAAGGCGAAGTGCAGGCGACAATGCGCCTTAATATTGATCCCATTGTCTCTCTGCTCGTGTTTCACACTGTCTTAGAAAACGTGCCATCCCGCGTCAGTTCGCTCAATAGTTATAGTTACCATAGCGTTAACACTTAGAGAACATGGCAAAATATGATAGCCTTTAAACACCTCAGCAATTATAATGGAAATAATGATGCTGCACAGCAGTTAATTATGTGTATATACCGGTTTGTGATGAACACGCATCGTGCTTATTCCGAGTCAGAAATCAGGGCCTAAAAACATATCATTCAATGGTTTAATGCTGTCATGCTTCAATATTTAGTCAGGATTTGGGTTGTTGAAAATGACAGAAATAGAGATCGCCAATATGTGTGCAAGGAATTAGCTGTATCCATCCACAGTTCACCGGCAGGGTGGACGTTACAGGCTCGCAACCAAGGAATATGTTATCGTCATCTGTTGTCTCAGTTTATGTTGGTTCTGTGGATTAGATTTGGTAGCCAAATCCTTGAACGTAATGACAAGGCAACAATGATATTGTTAAAAACATCGTTTGTTTTCAGATTTACGGTGACTTTACCTCAGCGAGCAGGGAAAAAAATCTAGGGTTTACTCCACAACAATCAAAACATATACGTAATGAGGTAAAACTTAACAGAACTATTGACTCATATGGGTAACGGAGCGACAGGAAATGATTATCAAACATAAAGCAAGACAATGTGAGAGATGTTTTGAAGAAAGCAATTTGTGAACGTGACAATTATGTCTCATAATGTTATCGTTAAACAAAGCGTGGTATGGGATAACGAGTTAAAGGCACATAAGATTATTTGATTCAAGGAATTTGTTGTCGTTACAATTATGTCCTTAGGTCGCTGGTAAATGATATAAGATGTGATAGCGTGCTACCGGGTAATGCGATAACGTTAACCAATGAACTGACACTCGTTCACAACTAGTAGATCAAAGTGTCAAACAAAAGCACCCAGATAATGGGTAAAGCCTCACTGTCGTCTGGGATACGCCACGCCCAACAACGCCTCTACACACTCTATTGTACTACATCCTTTACAAGAAGTAATTATTGTAAGGAAATGATCAACTTCCGTCAAGTTAATTGCAATCTGGCGCCTCTGGCACACACCATATTATGCAAATAAACTGCAGAGCTTAGTCCGAGCTGTTTTCTCATTGGCTGCAGACATTCTTTCCATGAACCCACATAGCCCAGTGTGGTATAAGTAGACCCCTTGTCCTACAGATTGCCACACTTCTGACTGGAACTGATCTCTATCATAATCATAATCAGATCGAACAGTACCATCAGCCGTCATGAAGCAAAGCAACTTCACCCTGTTTACCATCGACAACATCTTATATGGGGAATTTCCTTGTTCGGATCGACGCTCCGCGCCTCATGAGAATACTGACATTGAAGTCTCCCGGAATCATGAAGTGAACGCAATCACGCCAAGGACAAAACGGTTACGTTGCTACGTAGATGATGGCAGTCGTCAGTCCTGGGACATCAGCCCTCCCTCATCCTGCTTCTCTATCTCTTCATCTGGTAAGTTGGCATTTATTTTGATTTTCATTTTTAGAGTCTATTTTGCCCTTTTGCAATTATATTTTATAAAAATATAAATATGACCTAGAATGTAATCACAACTTTTCTTCGTACGGATTAATATTTCTGAAGCTGATCATATCATGCGTCATCCCAACAGCAATGCTTATTATAAGACGGTTACAATTTGGTGTCATTACTGAGTTAATGACTAAAACTAATAATTTCTTAGCAGACATTTCCGCTAGTGACGACGCAGATCAGAAGGCCCCTAAAAAGAAGAAAGCTCGCACCTGTTTCACAGAATCACAGATTGAGGAAATGGAGAAGATATATCACTCACAACGCCACCTGGCGGCCAGTGAGAGAAACCATCTAGCACGAAATCTTCGTCTTTCCGATCGGCAGATCAAGACTTGGTTCCAGAACAGGCGGATGAAAGAGAAGCGAGATGTACACGGCTCAGGGCATCGCCGCGCATCTCTTACGTCACAGGTCACTTACGGGGTAACCCTTCCAGTTAGTCAATTGACATCTCAGACGCCTGGATCCCAACCGTTGATGACGTCATACGGCCGTCTCAGCCGGCATCCCACCTCTCTTGCCGCCGCCAATCCCGCCGTGATGACGTCATACGGTGGTCTGAGCCAGTGTTCCGCGTCTCTCTCGTTCCCACAGAGACATATATTCGGACATTAATTATCGTATGTAAGACGTGACCAAACATTATAATGAACTGGTTGTTACAGCCACATGAATATACTAAAACTACCTTGAAAATTGCTACGATAAGCTTGTGTCTCGCTGGTCGGCCACAATGCATCTGCTCGCATATCACATAACTAACGTTATATACTACCGTTCAAGTGCTTCGTTTCCTCGGTGCTTCACGACAATATCACGCTTTTCAACTATATTATTGCTTGCTGATTTTTAGCATTCACCACCTTTGTTTTGGGTGAAATAAATTGCAGAAACAATATCTATGTCTTTCTGTTCATTTTCCCATATTAGAAATACTGTAACAACTTTGTCATGCAGAATGTTTCCATTTTGACAATAGCTATAAAATAGTTATAAAGCGGCTCTTAAGATTGCTTAGTTCTGACAAGACAATAAGCTGAATAACTTATATGTGCTTGTGTGGCGCATGGAATGATGTGACGTCGAGAGAAAGCGCCATTGCACCTACACCACATGGACCCATTGCTACAACGGACGGCAAAGACTAACTACTGTGACATCGGCTAGGGCGATATGATGTACGCCTTTATTGGAGGACAGGTACATGAAAGAACGAATCATAAAGCCATAGAGATAACATATATGGTTCTACACGGCTCGGTTCCGCATTCTAACAAAGGGTTATGGAAAGCTGTTGATATCTGGCCCGCTCGATGCGTCAAGGTGATACCGATTTACATCGTCTAAGGCGGATTTCAACACATACTGACCGTCTAATGTGAGGTGCTAATTACATTACCCTTGACCGCCTTGGTGTATAGCACTTTCAACAGCTCTCACCATTACCCCTCATCACACCGTATTTCCTCGTTAGATCTTCATAACCGCAAGGGATTTACAAAACATAAAACATAAATTATCCGTATTTTATTTGAGAATCGAAAAATGTCGTATTAAGGACAGTTCTGCTGGCTGATCGAATTTGACCTTGATATTGTAGCGGATAGAGAGTAAAACACAAGCGACCTCTATTTGAAGATCGAAACGACCGTTGTTATTCAGATAAGAACGCCTCTCATGATTCAGGACTTCATCAGTGTCATCATTTGGGAAAACGTTAACCTTAAAGTTTGCATTTCGAGGACACGAAAATTCCCATTGACAGAGTGAAGGTGTCTTGTTCCATAATGGTTGTGAAGTGTAATGAATCTCATATGTTGTCATGATTTACATAGAAGTTAGTTTCAGTCAGATTTGTTTACTTTATTGGGGCTGCGGGTCTGTTTATTACACGTTTCTGTGACAGAGGGGGGAGGGGGGTGGGGGGGGCGTAGGGTGAGAGGGAAGGGTTTGGCAGATCGTTTCTACCCCACAAGAAACAGTTCGCCGCTCCGATTTGAGGCGCTTCCGATGGTAAGCCATGCAGAGGGAAAATAGTCGCAGCCAAGGTCGCAAAGCTGCGAGTGGTCAATTTTCTGACAGTGCCTCACTCATCTTCTCTGGTTTGTTGGTAAGAAGAGCCAAAAAGTAAGCCAGATATTAGTGGAATGCGCAATGTAAGCGTTTCAAGAGTAATCAGCAAGCGCTTCAGATGAACACCTTCATTGTAGAGATTTTGTCGTGTTATAATCATGAATAATCTACTGAACTTAATTCACACATGGTTCCGTCTGACTTGGCTGGGACCTTCATCAATTAAAACATGTCATGATATCATGTCATCTTTAGCCAATTAGTCATGAAATACATTTCTTGCATGAAACCAAATTCGCACTTACAAAGTTAGCATTACATCCTTCAGATATTTGTCGATTTCGCTTACCGATGCATGTTACCCAAGTTTGATCCCATTTGTCGAAATGATTTGTTTGATATTAAGTCGATCAGTCAGCACTAAATAAATTTTTCTTCAATTGTTATTAAATTTTATTATGACGCATAGCGTATTATAGAGAACACAAGTGCTATCAATATATCTTTTTATTGATCAAAATATATGAACCAAAGTACAGAATCAGTTAAGAAAACTGTAATAACAGTTACATTCGCCAGCAACTTCGATGATTCAATAAACGAAATAACTCTAACGGTGGCGTCCAACATCACTGTGTAGATATTTCACGTATGATGCTAACTAAAAAGCTCATAAAAATTCCTTGGCCATAGATAAACACACGCAAAAATTACGTTGGCATGTGGACCAAGTTGCGCTCTAATCAAGTTTAAATCTAATGAAACACTACAGTCAATTTCACCAACGAATCACAGTTAGCACGATAATGATAAAAGCGCGAAATACACAGTTTGCAATAATGCATCAGGAATCTGATACAGGCGCCTGCGCCTAAGATATTTTGATCTCGATGTCAAACAGAACTGAAACCAGAGCCAGTCCATTGGGGACTGGTACCACATGTGGCCGACATAGGGCGTACAACCAGATGTGACGATAGCACGGCGGGAAGACGACCAAGAGAGATGCGGGTTGCTGGTTCAGAACCGCCGTATGACGTCATCATGGCGGCGTTGTAAGCGGTAATCCAAAGATCGGAGATATCCAGTGACCGGCGGGAAGAGTCGATCCGAAGTGTGATGTAGGAGATCCGCAGCCGGAGTCGTGTATACCTCGCTTCTCTTTCATCCGTCTGTTCTGGAATCAAGTATTGACCTGCTGATCGGAGAGACGAAGACTTCGTGCCAACTGCTTCCTCTCACTCGCCGAAATTTAAGTTCTGTAAAACAAAATATGCATAATGCAAATATAACGACAAGTATGCCGATTGATTGTACAGATGTACTTACCAGATGAAGAGACGTAGCAGGGTGAGGGAGAACGGCCATCCGGGGACTGACGTCTACCATCAACATCGTCGTCGTCAGAATACGATCGTTTTCTCCGGCATTTGTCCATTGAAAAGACGTATGTAGCTTGATGGTGGGGGGTGACTTGAATGCTTGGCTTCTGAGAAAACGAGCAGGTATTTCCATTCAGTATGTTGTCGATGGAAAACACGGTGAACGTGCCTTGCTTCATGATGGTTTGTGAATGAAGATTAAATTCGATGATGTCACAACTTCTATGAAGACCAAATATAATGAGAAATGTGAACCTCCGTGGAACCGCGGCTCTGTTTATAACATTAAACTAGAGCGGCGGGGATATTCGGCAACATTCGTCCAGCCAATGAGAAGACAGCTCACGTAATCAGGGATAAAAATAACTTCAGTGTTAGAGACTCCAGATTGCAATCAACTCGACGACTTGGCTATCGTTGCCGCCCTATAACTGTCGCAATGAATCGTTTGGCGTCTTCTTGACAACAGTGCGGCTTTATTCTGTTGTCCGGCCCTTATGTTAGACACTTTGAACTTATGTCAATGCCCCTAAGCTGAAGTTATTGGATAAGTACCCGATAATGATATTCAGGATGTCAATTTGTAAACTATAGGGGTCACAAAGAAACTTCAAACGTTAATCTTGCTGTCAGTTTATGTAGCAAATTATCTCTTAACCAGCAGCATGTTGTATTTACATGCACTATATCATTCACAATGAACTTTGATAACTTGTACATCTTAGAACAACAGTATATTTGTCTTCAATAACGCTTATCTGACAATATCTCGAATATACTCCGATACACAGATATTTACTTGGCTAAATTCCCTCTAGATTTCATGCCTGAAATTACCTAAACCGGGTTTTAAACTGTTTTAAGCACTATATGGACCTCAGATTAACGACCAAAACAACCAGCAACGAATCAAATCATCGTTATGTATTTTACTCGCGAGAAAAGTAACGCAAAAACAGGTTTAATATGAAAATCATATAATAAATTATTGCTATGATATGTATTTCAGTTAAGCTCTTTGTTCAATATGTATTTCAGTTAAGCTCTTTGCTCAATAAGTATTTCAGTTAAGCCTTGTGTTCAACATGTACTTCACTTAAGGTCTTTGCTCAATATATATTTCAGTTAAGGGTAAGTGTAGTAGGGTGGTCGTGGGGCTGGAGGCTCATAAAATTGGAAATTATGTTAGGACAAAGGAAGAAGCTAGTGACCAAGAATGATTCTTGCCTAAAGTATAGATAGGAAAATCTAATTTCAGAGCTTATTGCCCAAGTTTGATCGGATTTCTTGTCAATTCGAAAGTTATCTTAATGATAATTCGATCAACTCGGACTAAATCAATTTGTTTTAAAGAAGGTGCAGCGTATATACAAAACACAAATTGTATAAATATATTGCTTCAATTTATTTATCGATTAAAATACATGGCAAGGGAAAATTCAGATAGTAATAAATATTAACAATTGCATTCTCCAGGAACTGCGATGGTTATATAAATGAAATAACGATAACGATGGCGTCACCAAACATTGTGTAGGTACTTATACATATTAAAATAATAGTAAAAATATGTTGCTCTTAGCGCCACATAGTGATCTATAAAACTTTAAATTTAATGAAATAATAGTCAAATTTACACACCACAGTAAGCACGAAAATGATAACAGTGTGAAATACGCAATGCATAATAGTCCATAAAGAATTTGATACCGGCGCCTGCGCCTAGGTTATTTAGATCTCTTTTTGAATAGGTCGGTTATGAGATCTGTTAGACGAAACTGAAACCAACGCTAGTGTATGGCGTGATGTTATCCCGCGTGGCAGAGAGAGGGTGTACATCCAGACAGCATGGTAGGATGGGCGATGGAAAGAGACGCGGGCCGCTGCCTCAGACCAACGCATGACGTCATCATGGCGGCGTGGTAAGCGGGCGATAATGCAGTGATTATGGATGTCCAGTGACTGGCGGGAAGAGCCATCCCAGAAGTGACGTGTGACGTAGGATATCTGCTGTGATGGCCGGATGCGTGTACATCTCGCTTCTCTTTCATCCGTCTGTTCTGGAACCAAGTCTTGACCTGCTGATCGGAGAGACGAAGACTTCGTGCCAACTGCTTCCTGTCACTGGCCGTAAGGTAGCGCTGTGAGCGGTAGTTTCTCTCCATATCGTCGATCTGCGAGTCGCTGAAGCAGGTTCGAGCTTTCTTCTTTCTAGGAGCCTTCAAGTCTGTATCATCACACGTGGAAGTGTCTGGAAAAAAAAGGCAAATGTTATATGGTTTGTTAGAAATATTATCGAATGTATGTATGTTACAGACGCAAAATGTTCTAAGTTTCTGGCATATTTATTTTGCAGTTGTACTTACCAGATGATGAGACGTAGCAGGGTGAGGGAGAACGGCCATCCGAGGACTGACGTCTATCATCAACATCATCGTCAGAATGCGATCGTTTTCTCTTGCGTTCGTCTATTGGAAAGACGTTAGTTGCTTCATGGTTTGGGGAGACTTCAATGCTTGCCGTCAGAGAAAACGATCTAATGTTTCCATTCAGTATGTTGTCGATGGAAAACACGGTGAACGTGCCTTGCTTCATGATGCTTTGCGAAAAAGGATTATATCCGATGCTGTCCCAACTTGTATAAAGCGCAAATATATTGGAACTGTGACCTTCTGTGGAACCGGGGCTCTATTTATTATACCAGACTCGAGAGGCGAGGCTATTCGGCAAGATTCGTCCAGCCAATGAGAAGACAGCACGGGTAATCAAGTATAATAACCTCAGTGTTAGAGACTCCAGATTGCAATTAAGCCGACGACTTGGCTATCGTTGCCACCCTATATAACTGTCGCCATGAATCGTTCAGACAGGTGTTGGCGGGTGGGCGTCTTCTTGGCCACAGAGCGACTTTATCCCATTGTCTCTTCCCTTATGTTTGACACTTTGATGTACCAGCTATAATTTGGTGTCTAAGCTTAAGTTATGGCATAAATGCCCGATAATTTCATTGACGTTGTCACTTTCTGATGCACATGTAGGTCTTTTAAGGATTACTTAGAAACATAAACGTTAATCTTGCTGTCAGCTTTATCGCAAATTGTCTCATTGCCCGCTAGTTGGCCGTCTACGAAAGACGATGGCTTTTGCAGCTTTGTTTGATTTCTAGTAATACGATTTGCATCGCGACTTTTGCGCTTATGACTGAACAAGCCTATCTGTGACCGACAGAGCTTCCCGCAGTCGTCGCATCAATGACCCGTCGACAGGTCCTGGTTTGTACTCACTGGGCGCCTAGATTGGCGTTTCAAGTCCAGTTTGTCAAACCAGAGCCCGTCGTGGTCGGCCATTCCCTCACGCACGACACGTGACCGTACCGTCTTTTCCGATGCTAGGTCCTCCCATGAATTTGTATTGATGCTGAAAGCCTTCATGTCACGCTTGCAAACATCCTTAAACCTGAGCTTTGGCCGTCCAGTTGGCCTTTTGCCATCGGCAAGCTCACCGTAGAACACATCCTTTGGAATGCGTTCATCTTGCATTCGATGAACGTTTCCAAGCCAAAGGAGACGTCGTAGTTTCACAAGAGCAAAAATGCTCGGGAGGTTGGCCATGGCTAACAAGTCGGCATTTGTTACCTTCTCTTGCCAAGAAATGCCTAAAATGTTTCGGAGGCAACGAAAGTGGAAATTGTTTCACTTTTTTTCTTGGCCACATTGCCCTCTATTATATCATCATATGTGCCATAATGACATGTACTTCTTGAGATTACAAACTTTATTTAGTGATACATAACTGCACCCAATAAAAATTGATCATGCGTAATATTACTAGTAACGGTGATTAGTGCCTCTGATCAGCTAAATGGGTTAAACTGTATAATATTTTGATAGAGCGAAATATTCAATAAGGGTCTGGGAAGGGGGGTCCAGCGTCGACGTTTCGTGTTCAGTGTCGTTTTATCTAAAATGCCACTACCTCCATCGATGTCGCTTTTACAGATCCTCAGTGTCGGAACTTGGGTGTCAATGTCTATTGTACATTTTTCAAATATGCTTATGTCGCGTGTCGCTATTTACCCGTTCCCTTTCCCCTCAATTTCCATAATGCAGCGTTGTTTTCTTTACTTGAGGGCAGTGGTACTTAATTTAATCCTGTAGAAAATCATCTGACACTGTATCGAATGAGTATTGGCTTTAAATCCCCAATTTGTACGATTTCGCAACTGTGTAACTGATAGATTATTAGTTATGTCGGTCATATCTTCGTTGTCAAATGCAGCGCTGTTCTGTTGTCCATAAGTAATTGTCGTTACTCAATGGCCAACTTATGATCATCTTAAATGAAGTGAAAAATTGTACCATGTAATATTTAATGTGATTATATTTTCGTTCCTTTTTGCATTTGTTGTACGATCCAGTGAGGGACGAATCTGTAAATCATGCAACTTACGTCATCCTGAAACAGAGACTGAATGTGTTTACCCCGAATGGCCCTCGTACCAGCGGCATATGCCTTAATAAGGATCTCCTCCGACATCATATGCGGCAAGAAGTGTAATTTAAATTTAATCTGTATCTAATGGGAATGAATGGTCTAAATCTGAATGTCAATCTGGAGACAATAGCGTTAAGCAAACACACACATTGTCGCATCTTATATAGTTTGATTAACAGGTATTTTTGCTTATTTGTTATTACACAAAATTACTTTAGGCCTCTGGAAGTAAAATACATGTTGTGGGAGAAATATGTTACAATTATACTTTCGTGCAGAATAGTGAACAATGGTATCCATAAGAACAAGCTGGTGTCTGTCAAATATGTTTGATGATCTGTTTATATCGGTTATGATCACAGTTGACGTTACATTTAAATTAAATGTCCAGCCAGTGTAATCGCTGGTCTATTACACCGCATTAGGGCCACTGAGGCTATTCGGAGATATAAAAGAGCATAGAATATCACGTCATTGCACAACAACCTCTGTTGTTTGTGAGTCCAGAGTGCAACTACCTTGGCGCTATCGATACACATCGTTCCGTTCATTGGTGCTTTAGTTTGAACGACAAGGACACAGAGGTGTCGGATGGAAGGCGACGTGAAGACGACATTTGATGCCATTGTCTCTCTGCTCGTGTGTCACACTGTCATAGAAAGTCTGCCATCCAGGGCCTGTTTACATAAGCTAATGTTATCGCAGTATTCCAGAACACGTTACCTATGCTCGGCCGCAATAGCTTTAACGCTAAGAGAACATAGCAAAAATATGATAGTCTTTGCACACAACTAACACGAAAGGAATATGTTGTTGTTTTCTGTCGTCTCAGTTTAATTTCATTCCGATGAGTGGATGAGGTAGCCATATCATTGAACTTAATCACAAGACAACAATGATATTGTTAAAACATCGTTTGTTTTCAGATTTGCGCTGACTTTAACCTCAACGAGCAGGGGAAAACGTCTAGGGTTTACTCCACAACAATCAAAACATATACATAATGAAGTAGAACTTAACAAAGCTATTGACTCATATGAGTAACAGAAGGGCAGAAAATGATTATCAAACATAAAGCAAGACAATGTAAGAGATGCTTTGAAGAAAGCAATCTGTGAACGTGAACATTATGTGTCATAATGTTATCGCCAAACAAAGCGTGTTATGGGATAACGACCGAGTAAAAGGCACGTAAGGTTCTTTGAAACAAGCAATCTGTCCTCCTTACATTTATGTCATTAGGTCGCTGGTAAAGGATATATAGTGTTATAGCGTGCTACCGGGTAATGCGCTAAATAAATGTTAGTGAACTAGTGAACTGACACTCGTTCGCAACTAGTAGATCAAAGTGTCACACAAAAGCATCCAGACAATAGGATAAAGCCTCACTGTCGTCTGGGATACGCCACTCCCATCTACACCTCTACATAACTCGATTGTACTACATCCTCTACAAGAAGTAATTACGGTAAGGAAATTATCGACTTCCGTCAAGTTAATTGCAATTTGGCGTCACAGATATGATGCCACAGGGCTGCAGAGCTTATTCCGAGCTGCTTTCTCATTGGTAACATGCATTCCTTATTGGAACCTACATCGCCCGGTGCCGTATAAGTAGACCCGTTGTTCCACAGATTGTCATACTACAGTCATATAGAACTGAGCTCCATTACAGATCATAATCAGATCGAACAGAACCATCAGCCTTCATGAATCAAGGCAACTTCATCCTGTTTACCATCGACAACATCTTGTATGGGGAATTTCTGGTTCTGATCGACGCTCCTGGAATCATAAAGTGAACACAATCACGCCATGTAAGGACAAAACGGTTACGTTGCTACGAAGATGATGGCAGTCGTCAGTCCTGGGACATCAGCCCTCCCTCACCCTGCTCCTCTATCTCTTCATCTGGTAAGTTGGCATTTATTTTGATTTTGATTTTTAGAGTTTATTTTGCCCTTTCGCCCTTATATTTTATAAAAATATAAATATGATCTGGAATGTAATCACTTAACTTTTCTTCCCATGGATTAGTATTTCTGAAACTGATCATATCATGCGTCATCTCGACAGCAATGCTTATTATACGATGGTTACAACTTGGTGTTATTACCGAGTTAATGTCTTAAAAACTATTAATGTCCTTCGCAGATATTTCCGCCAGTGATGACGCAGATCAAAAGGCTCCTAAAAAGCAGAAAGCTTGCACCAGCTTCACAGAACCACAGATTGACGAAATGTAGAGGATATATGACTCACAACGCTACCTGGCGGCCAGTGAGAGAAACCAGCTGGCACGAAGTCTTCGTCTTTCCGATCGGCAGATCAAGACTTGGTTCCAGAACAGGCGAATGAAAGAGTCAATTGTCATCTCAGTCGCCTGGATCCCAACCGTTGATGACGTCATACCGCGGTCTCAGCCAGCGTCCCACCTCTCTTGCCGCCCATCCCACCGTGATGACGTCATACGGCGGTCTCAGCTAGCGTCCCACCTCACTTGCCGCCGCCCATCCCGCCGTGATGACGTCATACGATGGTTTGAGCCAGCGCCCCGCCTCTCTTGTGGCCGCCCATCCCACCGTGATGACGTCATACGGTGGTCTGAGCCAGCGCCCCGAGTCTCTTGTGGCCGCCCATCCCCCGTGATGACGTCATACGGCGGTCTCAGCCAGCGCCCCGCCTCTCTTGTGGCCGCCCATCCCACCGTGATGACGTCATACGGTGGTCTGAGACAGCGTTCCGCGTCTGTCTCCTTCCCACGGACGCATATAGTCGGACATTAATTATCGGATGTAGGAAGTGACCAAACATCGCAATGAACTGGTTGTTACAGCCACATGAATATACTAAGACTACCTTGAAAATTGCTACGATAAGCTTGTGTCTCGCTGGTCGGCCACAATGCATCTGCTCGCATATCACATCACTAACGTTATTTATGTCTTGCGCTACGAAAGGGTGATATAGCTGGCTCGCCCCCAGCTCGTTCCCTGCATTGTAATAGAAGAACACAAAGAGTTATGTAAGTTGTTGGATAGGGCAATTTATTGCCGAGAATACAAGGTTCAAGATTATCAGTGGCGGAAAAAACACATCGCCACTGATAAACATGTGGCGGAAAACAGCATCGCCACTAATAAAGATGTGGCGGAAAAACACATCACCACTAATATACATGTGGCGGAAAACACATCGCAAATGGAAAAACATTTGGCGGAAAACATATCGTCAAGCAAAATGGTGAGGCGAAAACACATCGCTAATGACAAATATAGTGGCAAACACATTGTCACTGAGAATTAAATGTAATACACATCTGTGGCAATCAGATGTTAGACAGGCAAATATTAATAGATACTAATTGATATATATATATATATAGATATACCACATTATGCAGTCCACTATGGATATTTATGAAAGGCTATATGAAAATAGATGTTGCCTTCATACATAGCAGGGAAGGTGAAGGGACAAACGCCTCGTACAAATATGGAAATCACTGATCTAGGGATCATATCATAGTTTACTATGAATTATTTCTTTAAACTTAACTTAGTTTAGTAGATATTTCTGAAATTATCCGAATACATATGCCGAGATACAAATTACAATAAGACGTGCTGGAAAGATCATTATTTACGATACATAAATGCCTCGCAAATACGGGTCATCACATTTCAACATGTATTAAAACCTATTAAAGTACTGCTATGACGTCATTCTACTGTCTAAACTGTACATTATTTTTCACGAATGTACTGTCTTAGGGGGCTGATAAATTGCGATTGACTCAAGGTGACCAAACAATTTTTCTGTTGAACAATCGTCCTTCTGTTACGAAATCGACCATCGCAGTCAATGCCAATCATGAGCAATAACTGAGCTTGTCTGAAATAGGTCACAACCACAATGGATGATGAACTGGAAACTTGACGCCCGACGGAAAGCCCCAGCAAAAACAGATACAAATTTCTCATCAAAACAAGCATAGATCAGAAAATCCACTTTAAAAACTGAATTTGAGATCATATGTAATACATATGTAAAATACATACCGAAATTTCCTTATATCCTATAATCACACTAGAAATCATTTTTCTTTCTCGTGAATCCCACGAAACTCGTTTGCAAAGCATATCCTATTCATCAACAACGCACTGGGTGTGACTTGTGTCAAACACCATGGCAACATCGCTGCGTATCACATCCGTTCAGTATCCAATAATGTGAACCATTGTATCCTATTCCACATTTAAATGAGCATTATCGTCTGTATAAGGACACATAATCCATGCGAAGTAGCCTACGCGCCTTGATGCGAAACACGACTTCATTCTTGCAATCTGAAGATGATCTAAACTGACTTGTGGCTGCAGCGCCCGACGTTCTTCCATGTCAGGGCGAACCACTGTTTCAGCTTAGCTCACGTATGACTCAAGTTTACCATTGCTACAACAATACATTTCATGGGTTCTCAGATAGAATATGAACCGACTTCAGTCAGCTATTTTATTGGTTTCGGAAGCGAGAGATGCAATGTACATCTTAAAAGAACTCTTATTCACGCTTCATGGACCACGTGAGGCTCACCGACCGTACTTTAAGTCAGAGAATACCCGTGTAACAGTTCATTCTTGAAAAGATATGTACTCGGCTTGCGCCTCGTACATTCTTTTTGAAGAATGTACTGTTACATGGGCATTCTCCTTACCATAACTCCTTTCAGCAGACAATTCTGAAATTATCCACTCGCATATGCTGTAATACTAATAACAATACAGCTTAATGATACAATGATTATATACGATATTTAAATAGCTCGTAAGCACATCTCATCTAGTTGCATATTGTATAATTATTGCTTAAACTTAATGACCTCTTTATCAGCAGACATTTCATGAAATTATATTCAGACCCTGTTGACTCGCGTCGATGCAAAGTGGAGGCGGTGTGGAGGAGGTGATTTATTTCGTTGGTGGTTGAGAATCAAGTGAACCCCCGTGTAAACTGCCGCTACATCGTCTCGCGGTTGACGCTAATCGGTAAACAATCCGCGTTGTCAGGGGTATTCCATTTGGACGAGTCCATTCGTTCTTCTCACCATCGGGTAGGGGTGATACCAACACGTATTCCCATAATGTAGTACTCCAATAATTCTCCGCGCAGCCATAAAGTAAATTCAGAGTTATTATTTATGTCTTGCGCTACGAAAGGGTGATATAGCTGGCTCGCCCCCAGCTCGTTCCCTGCATTGTAATAGAAGAACACAAAGAGTTATGTAAGTTGTTGGATAGGGCAATGTATTGCCGAGAATACAAGGTTCAAGATTATCAGTGGCGGAAAAACCACATCGCCACTGATAAACATGTGGCGGAAAACAGTATCGCCACTAATATACATGTGGCGGGAAACACATCGCAAATGGAAAAACATTTGGCGGAAAACATATCGCCAAGCAAAATGGTGAGGCGAAAACACATCGCTAATGACACATATAGTGGCAGAGAATTAAATGTAATACACATCTATGGCAATCAGATGTTAGACAGGCAAATATTAATGGATACTAATTGATATATATATATATATATAGATATACCACATTATGCAGTTCACTATGGATATTTATGAAAGGCTATATGAAAATAGATGTTGCCTTCATACATAGCAGGGAAGGTGAGGGGACAAACGCCACCGCTGATCAAACGATCAGCCCCCCACCCAAGGGCGCAGCCAGCAAATTCAACAGAGAAATATATGTCCATGCTTAGAATAGCTTGGAAAGAATTATTGCACCATTTCCTTATAGTTCCTTAGCCCTAGCTGAGCTGAACCGAAAGGTTTTCTTACAAAATATAGGAGTATCATGTGCCCTTCATTGCACAGCAAAATATACCGCTTCTTAGCCCTGGCTGAACAGGACTGAACAGAATCAAACGATAGTATATACCATTCCCCAGCTTCTGCTGAGCTCACGCTCAAATTTGCAACATACGTGTATGTCGTATTATACTTCAAAAACATGCCAACCATTTCAAATTGTCAGCAGCGTCTTATCGACCGGTAATCTGTTGCTCAGCCCTCTTTGTGTGGAACATGCATGAATGAAAGATGAATGCAACGGATTATAAACGTAACTAGTGATTCGGTTCTCTGTCCGCTCAATGCTCAACAATTATATATAACCATTACTTATTTCACTGCCACAGCAAATAATCAAACGTAATTAAGGTTTAGTGACAGGAATGCTATGGCGCTAAATTGTTTTCATCGTCTCATCGACTAGTTATCCGTTCCCCAATCCTGGACCGTTGAACAAACGTCGATATACGCAACAGATTATAAACGTAAGAACTAGTCATACGGCTCTGTAAGCTGAAGGCTCAAAAACTATATGTAACTCTTACCATACCTTGTCATTTTTCATCAACCGGTTATCCGTTCCTCAGCCCTGGCTGAGCTGAACAGTTGTCGATATATGTAACGGTTTATAAAAGTAAGAACTAGTGTTCGACTCTCTGAACTCAAGGTTCAACTGCTACATATAGCTATTGCAAAGTGCACTGCCATACAGAGCAAATAATCAACAAAATCAAAAGATGTATTTTGACAGGAAAGCAATTGCCCTGGTTTTCATCGTCGTCTCTTCGACCAATTTTCCGTTCCTCAGCCCTGGCTGCACTGAACAGACGTGGATGTATGCCATGGATTATAAACATAAGAACTATTTATTTGGTTGTCTGTGAGCTCAAGGTTAAAAAGATTATTAAAGTTTATGATGTTTACACCCCTACGTAGCAAATAATCAAACACAATGAGAAGAAGTATTATGACAGGAGGGCAATTTCCCTAATTTTTATCATCGTCTCATCGATTAGTTATCCGTTCCTCAGCCCTGGCTGAGCTGACATGACATGACATGTTGGTGTTTTAGGCCACTTTTGTGCACATACAGGCTAAATTGGGCCAAGGAACCTCCCGGGACGTGGCTGAGCTGAACATAAATGGTTGTATGCAATCTATTATAAACGTCAGAACTAGTTATTCGGTTGTCTGGGAGCTCAACTTTTTAAAATAGTATTAAATCATTACCAGGTTCACATCCCTACATAACAAAACAATCAAACATAATTAAAAGAAGTATTGTGACAGAAGTGAAATTTCCCTAATTTTTACCATCGCATCATCGATCAGTTATCTGTTCCTCAGCCCTGGCTGAGCTGATTGGTTAAAATCAATGTAACTTTTAGCAGACATGTACTTTTAGTGGACATATACAAAAGGCGATTTAAAAAAAAATTGCCAGTGATATTAAATTCAGTTTGTCATTATTAATTGATTAATAAGAAAAAAAAGTTATTTCAGGTATTTATAGACTTGTTTTCACAATGTTATATATTTTCATGTCCACTAATAGTAAAAGCCCAAATTGTATGCAAAAAGCATACTTTTCGCATACATTCACCATGTCCACTAAAAGTATGATATATATATATAATGTGCGTCTGGCCATTTACACTCCTGCAAATACATATTACGTCCGAAATATCTACTGGTACTTAAATTAAGACTTCCATGCGATGAGTACAATATATATGTGAAGAGGTATAGTAAAAGTATGATATATAGGAAAATGTCCCCTAAAAGTACAATATATATATATAATGTACTTTTAGGGGTCATTTCGACATACATATATTACTTATAAATTAAGACTGATAGGCGTCGAGTACAATATATATGTGAAGAGGCATCATACACGTATGACATATATGTCAAGATGACCCCTAAAGGAACAATATATATATATTGTACTGTTAGGGGACATTTCGACATACATATATTACATTTGGAAACCCATCCACGCATATATCTCTTTGGGGACCTCAAAACATATACCACTTCTGCATAAGTAATATAGGAGGTGTGGTCTCCAAAGAGTACGATATAACCGTTCGGAGGTATCCACAAATATGATATATATAACGATGTCGCCTAAAACTGCAATATATATATATAGTGAGGTCTCCTAAAAGTACGTAGGATGTGGTCCCGAAGTAGAATTTATGTGTGGCGAGTTATCCCCAAAGTAGATACATGGGCATAAGAGGCATATATAAACTTATGTAGGTTATATAGGTGGTGAGGTCTACTTAAATTTATATAAGTGATGATGAAGTTTGCTGGAAGTAGGTTATCTAAGTGTGACATCTACTAAATGTATGATGTACATGGGGAGAGATATGATATATATATATGCGGACAGGTCTCCAGAAGGGATATATGTGATCAAGTCTTAAAAGAGTAGGATATAAATGTAGGGAGGTTTGCACAAATATGATATAGATAGCGAGGTCGTCTTAAGTACAATATATGAATGGTGATGTTTCCTAAAAGTACAATATATGAAAATATGAGTCTGCGCAAGCAAGAAATCACATCTCCTATAAAGCAAGCAAGCAGCTATCGATGGTTGTTAGGTCTGCCTTTAGACCTACATTCCAATCTCAGCTTTAATAGCTTTAATAAGGGCGATATCGATGGTAGAGGAATTGCACGAGGTACAGACACAGAAAGACCTGTCAATATCGAACGACGGTTTATTGCCTAATTACGCGCGGACACAAAAGAACCATACTACATACACACAGAGATTATCAGTTGAACTAGTCAAACTGATATTTTCCATCGAAAACTGCCAAACCAGAATAAAAGCACTGCATACAGGTCTGTCGGTTTATGCCGCATTCTAACCTAAGACCTGAGCAGATAGTTGCCGAACCGTGCAACATGGAACTTAATTTAATTTAATTTAATCTAATTCAAGCCCCCACGGTGACTCAAAAGTGTCGCGTTTGTCGCGCGGCAAATGTTACACAGGAGATATCAAATGTGGGAGATTGGCTACCCCTTGTAGCAACATTAGCTCGTAAAGTTTTCCGGGACTACAATTTTGAGTGAATAATTTTACATGTATTTTAATATAAATGGGAATTATAAAACAATGCGTCCAAGGCTTACAATTAATAACCGATGGCCGATTGGTTACAGTCCTTGTCTAGATTAGATATGAAAAATTGCGATATCAGCAATGAACGTGTGTTAGTTAACCGGGAAGTGTATTTTAATTCAACATCAACTTTTTAGATGGACAGGAAACTCATCGATTCAACGCGAACGGCCAATTATAACTTTTTAACCGTCATTATTATTTGTTTTCACATGAACTTTACAGATTCCCTTGCTTTTTCTTTTCATTTCTTCTGTTCATTGAAGATTTTAGTCCGTACTTTCAGGTACGGCATGCGAAGGTCCTCCGCTTTATGAAGTCTTCCACTTCTGATTAACCTGAAACGACATCAAAGTTAGCAACTAAGTTTCAATCAGATTGCCCACCATGAAACATCTTCATAATATTTTCCCTCTCACACACCACACAAAAAGGGGGTAAATTCAACGCTATCTTCGTGGTGCGAGTCCTGGACTGGGATGACCTGCCACAATATACATGTCACACAAACGCTTCAGAAAATAATCATTCGGTCTCGTCTGTCCATAAACCTGTTAATTAAGGGCTAACTTTGCTCATTTTGTCGTGGGCTCGGCAACTGAATCAAGTTTTTGAATCATTGACTTAAACAAAACAGAGAAAATATCCGGTAGGGCTTGGCGTAGTTCAAGAGTTACATAATTGTAATTGTATACTGCGTACGTCTTCACAATGACGTCCTTGGCAAACAGTGTTAGGTCTCTCTGTCTCCACACATTAAGGAGCCCAGTAAAACAACGATTTTCTTACTAAGACGAATTACTTTTTGAAACTTATATCAGCTTTATATAAATCTACATTAACTATTAATCAATCAATAATATTCACAACTATATGATTCGCAGCACAACCGGTAATTATTATTTTTACATTATAACTATACAGACATATTAATAAGATTTGGATTTTAAATACCCAGATCGAATCGCTACGAAGAGCAACAAGCCGCCAGCGAAGTGCACATTACGTACTACACATATCTATATTGCAACAAAAAATGACGCACCTGGCGCTGTGGTCCCACCTTTTAGCACCGGGGATGTTGCAAAAGGGACAGCAGGAGCAGCGTCGTTACACCCAGTGAATCATTTGCTCCAGGACTCTGTGATTCTGGAAACTATAACCACAAAACTTATACATATGTATATGGCTTATGGTAGTATAACAAGTATTACTGAAGAGCAGGGCAGTTCAGTGCTCCTATAAATTTATGGCGATATACCGATCTATATAGACTACCAGCACTAACGGTGCTCGGTGCAAGAACCACAAGAAATATAGGCAAATATAGGTCACATCACAACATTACAGGTACAAACCCAAGATTCAACCTTTCTATTCTACGGACTATTTGGCCTATTTAAGAAAAACATTAACTCCACTCTTCCCTTAGCCTGTTGTGTATTATCCATCACAGTTTACATCCCCTATTCATCGTGTATACTATACGTTATATTATCTGGTGATATATTAGTGTTTCTAAATGTTGTATGTACATATATAGCTATCTTTATTGTCTCAACACTCCATACTAGCGTCCTTCATTTTCAACGCAGAGTGTTTTTTGTGTACCGACGGTGCGACTATACATACCAGAATAAGAGCTTAGCTGGGTAATTCTTCTTACACTTGTTTTAGGCATATTCTGTCCAGCACTGTCAGTTTAAAAGGCAAGAAATGTTCAAACACTGGTTGAACTTAGTTGAAAATAAAGCAACATCTAGCTCATTATTAGATCAGTTTACTTTTGTGGCAGGTTTACCTATTTCATCATTGAAATACTCTTTGGTGAATCCACGTTGATCTGAGCCATACTGTATGCACAAAGTCGCATTTTGCGTTGCAGAGGCCTTTGTAGTTGTCAACATTTGGCTTGGCAGACTTGAGTGAAGCTGCAATATTTACATGAAAGCATGAGCCTGGATTTCAGAAACAACACATTCATATGTTAAACAAATAGAAAGAACATGAAAATAATCAGTCTTCTATGCCATGCACACCCTTTTTGTATGTCATCCCTTTCCACTCACATAATCAGCGCATAAAGCTTAAACAAGCTGCCCTGTCATGTGACGCACTTGCTTTTGACAGTAATAATATGCCTAGTAACCCTGGGACATCTTTGAACTACTGATTGTGTATGTCTCCTTCAATATAAAGCCTAATCTACCATTTATATGGCATGCTCAACTGCCTTGCAATAACGGTACAATGTCTAAAATTAAATGAAATGTTGGTATGTGAGGATAATTTTGTGTACACAAGGGCTAAACTGGACCCACTGTTTAAGTAGCTGCCAAACATACACACCTAAATCTACTGAAAGACTTAGATTTAGAAGACTTATTGTCAGCAGCTGTCAGTCATAGATTTGTTCTTCATTTGTGAGTTCATTACCACATTCTTCATTTTTGAGTTCATTACCATATTCTTCCCTTGGGTAGACATATCCAAGATCTGTGAAAAAACAATGACAGGTGAAAAATAAAAAAATTGGATCAAAATGCTGCATAAACTGGTCAAACTGGCAATACAGTGGTAATTCATTTATCTTTTGGAATTTGGAGTATGACACTCCATTGCGCCATATAGCCCATATAGAAGAGTAGTATGGGAGAGGCATCAACATTCTTCTTCGTGTAGAGATAAATTACACTCATATTACCGGTAGATAAATATTCACTTTCCAAATTCCCATAAAAATCTAAAAGCCAATTGAAGTCAATTTAAGCCAATTTAATAATAAATTACCTACCGGTAAATGATGTACAGTCACTGATCAATTATATAACCATGAAAGAATATATATATCTTGGTGGATAGCTAAAGATCCACTTGCATTTTCAATCCTGCACATCTTTGTTTTCCACAAATATATTTAAGCCGTACAGCTGACACCCCCTACCTTTCATTCTGTTTTGCAGTTCTTTGCAAACCAGAAATTACTGGGTTTTTTTAAATTCTTTTTGAAGACAGAAATTTATCCATCTATTTACAAGCAAAATTACCTTACATTAAAATATCCCAACAGTGATTCTGATAGGTATGCCAGTGGGCAGGTCCCAGAGCCCCTTCCAATTATGGGACTCCTGGCAAATTATGGGATATTAATTTAAATGAGAGATTGAGTAGCCTAATCACTATATATTTTCAATGGATTACCATATATGTCTTCTCACAGCTAGGGAAATTGTTATGCGACTAATGGTGCAGGATACATACTTGCATACAGGATACATCAAAATTGCTGCCCTGATAAAGCATAGATAGTTAATTTAAGGCTGGAATGAGTAACTTGAGGTATAACCATACATGCCATATATTGCAAGTATGAAAAGGGTACCTTTTAAGATTTCTTGTCTGAAAATATTGACTTTACAGTTTGACAGTTAAATAATAGACCGTCAAACTATAGCGTAACAGTTTGACATGTGAATTCTCAGGTTATGAGTAGCAGCAGACTCCTCCAGAAGGATTGGCTTTGAGATTTCTTATTCCAGATATTTATTAATTATATAAAATGTAATAGCAAGCAAAGTGCTGACAGTGATATATATACTATAGTGAGTTACTGTGACAGATAGGCCTGGTCTCCCTAACTTGGTTTATGCAAAACACCGAAACAGTAAATCAGTGGAGGGCAAGGAGGAAGGTGGAGGTATACCAGTGTACCTTAGGCGGAGTCTCCTGTATTAAAGTGATGTTTATCTTTCATTTATATTCATTTATGTAATAAATATTATCGCTTTGACCAATAAATGATCTTTTAATTTTAATTTTAAATGTTGAGAGGGAGGTATTAGGCCGCACAACATACACATTATGCCCCCACCCCCTGTCGTCCTGCCCCATCCACTGATTTAGAGCCTAATCGATTCAACTCTTCCAGGAAGAGAAGAGCTCATCCAAGAAGAGAGAATATGAGCGATGAATCGATCGCGTCTGACGAGTTGGAAGAGGGCAACCATTTGTTTCAATATGGCGCAAGCAAACCCGTCCGTTGTCGCTCTCAGCGTTATTCCGGTTATTTTAGAACTCTTAGAAGACGACGATGAACTATTGGATGAAAGACGATGTGAAGAATTGGGCATTATACCGATACTAGCGATGATGTTTCGCTTCGTGTACGTATATCGCATATATAGAACTATTCAACGTCCAGATATCATTTGGCATTCATGAGTATATGTTACACCACAAAGGCACACGGTGGAGGGGACGGGGCGGGTAGTGAACAGCTCATCCGCTGAACCGCCTGCCCTAATGGAATGTAGTATAAATTGTGCTTGCGGAGGAGGTGCCACTGTAGAAGGTAAGACGCTAGGTGCAGGGGCGAATCTAGGAATTTGAAAAGGCGCGCGGTGGGGGGGGGTGGGGGTTAAAAGGAAAAAAAAAATGTGACTGGTGGGAGGGGGGAAAGGGATGCCCCGTTGTGTCCATTTATTTTCGCAACCGGGGGGGCTCTGGTTTTCATCTAAAAAATGTCTCTTGTCGATGTATTTCGTCAAAAAGCCCGACTTTCACAGTGTATGCACAAATTCCCAAGTGGGGGGGGGGGGGCGGTGCAACCGCCCTTCCCGTCATAGATCCGCCCCTAAAGTGGGAACGTCATGTGCCGGGAGATTGTCACACGCCCGTCCACCCCCATCCCAACACTATGGACACTATAGATCGTGCAGCCATTCACACCAATCCCGCCACAAAGAAAAACGGGGTGAAATGCCTAAGGATGGAGCAGGGGAGGCTTCATCTTGCACTTTCAAGAAGGGTGATGGGGCTTCGGGGACATGAAGTCAGGAAAGAATGGATATCGGCTTATAGTGGCCTGTAGTGGCATCCTTCAGATCATTCAAGGTATTCATTAAGATGTGTATGCGCTGTTGATAACGCCTTGAAAAAATACAGTTTACAGCAACAACAAAATTCATCGCCAATACCCGCCATTCTATCAGCTACTGTAACGGTCCATCAGATAAACCTATAAATATGGATGAAATAACTGAAGCATTTTGCTGCATAATGTATGTATTTTTTGCAGGAATCGGGTGGACGCTATTCGCACTAAGAACTTCTTCGAAGAGTTGGTCCCTCAATACCCGCGAGCCACATTTAAGCAACACTTCCGCATGTCTCCGGAAAGCTTTGAAACCCTTGCAGGTCACCTGGCTCAGTACGAGGACTTCCAGAATCAGCCAGGAGGCCGACCAGCGGTACCGGTGGAGAAATGCCTTGCGGGCTTTTTTGTGGCTGCTAGCCACAAATGAAACAAGAATGAATGTGGCTGAGCGTTTCAACCTCAGTGTCTCCACCCTTCACAATATCATTCACAAGCTAATGGATGTCACCGTCATACACTTGTACCCGAAGTTTGTCCGTTGGCCATCTGTTGCAGAAAAAAGGTCAATCGAACAGGAATTTCGCAACAAGCGTGGCTTTCCAGGCGTCATTGGCGCTATCGATGGCAGTCATATCCCAATCATGAGGCCAGTGAAATACCCTGAAACCATTTGTCAACCGCAAAGGCTTCTACTCTGTGCTTTTGCAATCTGTGTGTGATGACGACCTTAAGTTCACCGATACAGTGATTGGATGGCCCGGGTCTGTACACGAAGCAAGGGTCTTACGAAACTCGTCCTTCTTCGTCCGGACTACCATGTATTAGGAGACTCTGCCTACCCCATTGCACAATGGCTTCTTACTCCCTTCAAAGACGGCGGCAATTTAACCAAAGATCAATCATGATACAACTATGTACACTCAGCTACGCGTATGGCCATTGAGAGATCTTTTGGAGTGCTCAAAGGACGTTTCCCTATTTTGAAGTTCGTGCGTTGGAGTAGCGTGCAAGACATATGCCAGCTTGTCCTCACCACAATTGTTTTCCACGATATCTGCCTCATGCATGAGGATGATGTCGAACAATATCTTGTAGCACAGGATAAAATCAACCATTACCCTAACCTGTTGGTTAATGATGCTATATGTCTTGCCAAACGTGATGACATTGTTTAACCTTTGAGGCATGTAAATCAATGATTTCGGTAACAGCATTGCGCAAGTATTGGGAGGCTTACTTTTAGGTTGTTCCATTGATACCTTCCATATGTGTGGAGTGTTCACTTAGGCCTTGAAACTAGTGTCATGAAGAAGAGGCAACCAGATATCAGCTTTGATATTGTGTCTTCAGAGGGTTCGGTTACCTAGTATGTAACTGTAATTGTCTATTAAACACATGGTAATGAAAGTGGTGTTTTTCATGTGGCGATGACACGGATAAATCACGTACATCAAGGTTGGCGTTCAATTAATAAAGCGGGACACCTACAAGTGCCTCATTGTTTTACTCAATAACCGAAATATCACTGTACAGGCGCCGTTCCGGAAGACCCGGATAAATGGTATACGTTCATACGCTATTTGTGTACAGAATTTTGGTTCGAATGACCAACCATATATGCATGCAAAGAGAAAACTAAATGACGTCACTGTTATAGATAAATGTTTATTTTACAGGGCATTTAGGTACTCATGATACGCATACAAACCATCGTATAAAAATAATAACACCTTTCGCGTCAACATTGCATAAATGGGTGTGCGGGTATTAAACTGGATACACTGGACCCTCTGAAATGAAATCGGTCATACTTCGTGTAAACATGGAAACATTTCGTCAGACGCCGAGAAACAGTGAATCCTACTGGAAACGGAAAGGAACCAAGCTAACAAAAATAATGTTCGGTAAATAGCAGCACTTTCTTTGTGTGATCACTAAAAATGACTGCTATATTCGCTCGGCACAAATGAACCCTTATAATGAACCGAAAACTTCTGCAAACACTGGTAGTCATTGACGTGAAAAGAAACATAATCTTCTCCTCCTGCTCCTTCATATCCGATCGGTAGTCCTGTAGCCAACTGAGGAATTGGTCTGACGCCCGACGTTTCGCACCTCGCTTCCCTTTGCCGGCCGCGTGATGTGTGATGCCGGCTGGCTCGCTTTTTATGCCGGCAATGGTAGCGGTTCCATTCCCCACGTTGGAAGAGCAAATGTCGGGTGTACTTCTCCCAGAGGACGTTGAAGGTGATGGGTCTCTGGTAGCCGGGCAGGTTTCCCTTCCATTGTCGAATACCACGGCTGGTCTAACCGTTGATAACCGTAAATGTTAGACAGCTCTTCATAGAAAGGGCAGGTCTTACGACCTTGTCCCGACCTGTTGTTGTTGTCAACGGTACGCCGGTACGCCGCGGTCACCGTCTTCCATTTGCCCTCCACTTGCAGGTGCGTGAATAACGTCGCAAACGCATCGTTCCGCGCAGCCGTGATGTTCTGCCATATGATACGCTTCTTCTTCTTTTGGTCCCTGAAGTCTTCCCCGTGCTTTTCATACAAAGCGATCAGAAACGTGGTTCTCTCATTTGTCCAGGTGACTGAAACAAAGGCACCTGGGTAAGCATATGTATGATTAAGATGGCAAGTGGGAATGAGTATCAAATCGGTATCGGACAGTTATCAGGGAAGACTTTACAAAGCGGTAATAAGCTACATGTCGAATAAGTAATATATGAAGGATAAATATAACTACTGTTATTAAATGTACTGTATATTTCTTAAAGCGCTGTTTCAAGAAAAAATGTGCTGTCGGCACATAGACCATCGCGAAATATCATCAATTATGGTCAGTTGATGAAGGATATGTGAAACTGGGGAATATTACACTAGTCGGCAACGCATGGTTGCAATAGTATGTACCACACTTTAGACGCAACCTTCAATGTACATGTATATATTCTGATATCTATATCGGTAAGTGACATACCTTCTTTAGTCACCACGTCTTTGATGCCGACACAACCATGCTTAAGGGATGATCCAAAGTCCCCCATGCTAGTGAAGACCGTGTCGCACATTTCGCATTGGTAGTGCACTTCTTGCTGCAAGCAAACGACACAAATACAGCTAATTGATCTTTATACATATCTTTAGCCGTCCAGAAATCGGCAGTCCGGCAGATTCATGTTGAGGTAGGGAGACCAGGTTTACAAAGTATGGTATCCTATTTTATCAGCTGTTGACTCCCCTATTTCACGACATACCCATAGTGCATGCATCCCCTATCTCACCACCTATTTGAGCTCAACCCCTTATTTCACCACCTACACAAATTGGATAAGTTTCACCACATCCCCCACTCCAAGTTAACAAGAACGTTTGGTGTTGGGCACAAGGGTGGATGGTCGAATGCCTTATTTGGGGATGAGGTCTCCGCTACCGCTGTTAAAAAGTTTTACGGCTAAGGAACTTACAACACACCCTTTTACACCAGGCAGTGGATTTTGACAGCACCACCAGACATAGTAACATGGTTTTCATACACGATCATAATGCTCCCCCGCAGCCAAATTATAATGAGTATCATGTCCCCGTGTACAATGCAAGCGCCCCATCGCCCTCCGTACCCCGCCCAACACTCCCACCGGATAGGCAAACATAACGTTGATGTCACACCCCATCATAATGACCCCCACGAATTAGGCTGAGTATGGTTCGCAAGAGAACTAGACGTCCCATCGCACCCCTCTCCCCATCCCACTTCCCTACACAAACTAGCACATGTATGTCAATACAAGTTCACACATTATCGCCCAACATCAAGGGATAGATTGCTCCTTAAATAAAGATGTATCACTCATACACTGCTAATATCTTAGGACAACATAATTAAACGTCTATTGTAGTGTCTCGCATCAAGTCAGACCCTGTTTCGTACAGTTGGCGTCTAGACAAGTGATCTGACCATACGTAGTGAAACTTACATGTTCAGCTTCCGCCATCTTGCAATAGCCTCTGCCTCTTCTCTCTTACACCTCCATGGGTGGAAGAGCAGAAGAGGTCTTCTCGGAAGAGAAGAGGCAAAACGATCGTACTGCTGCACTCCTCCGGAAGAGGTAGACTTTGGAAGAGGCGAATCGATCACGCCCTTACTGTCTGTGAAAACGTATGGCTGTCTCTGTTAAGTTCAGTGTAACTGGTAACACTGTCACTGACCACAGGCACAGGCACCTGAAGCCGAGGCCGGTGAGACGGTAGTCTTAGCTTGTACCTAATCCCTATTTTATATAAGGATACATACAAGCTAAGATTACCCCCCACCCCCACCCCCACCCCCCTACCCCGCCCCGCCTTGCCGGGCCTCAACTTCAGGCGCCAGTGCACAGAACTTCATGCAAGTAAATAAAGCGGGCGATAATATAGGCCAGATCTGGCAAACCTGAAATCGCGGACCGCTGACTCAAGTTGCAGATCCTTACAGAATAAACATGCAGTGCTTACCCGTCAATGTGATCCACTATTGGTTCCTGAAGCTTTCATGACAGTCGTTGGATGTTCCACAGTCCTCTGGAATCTTGTTGATAATGTGTTGTCTTGTCGCTTCGTTTTTGGGCCCGGATATTTTGTCTGAAGTAATTTACATCGGCGCTACATTTTTTCCTCGGCGCCGATGTAATTACTTCAGACAAAATATTCGGGCCCTTCGTTTTTAACGTTCTGACATTTGCCGGAAGTCAACGAACGGCGCCTGGCAGCGATATCCAAATTTCAAAAACAATATATATGGTTGTTAAAAAGTTATTAGCGATGTTAGCATGTCTGCCAAAAGTTCAAGGTCTATAAATAGAACAAATATTATTTCGCTTCATGCAAAATTGTTTGTGATGCAAAAAAAATGAATTTTTCACGAGTCACATAAGCTGCTGTCTATGTATGTCTGAAAGTGATTGGAATTAATATCGTGCATATAGTTTCTGAGATAATTACAGATGACTATTAGCATACATTTGCCTTGTCAACGAAAAGTTCCTCGTCCACTAAAAGTTCTATATATGTATCCTAATAGTTCAGTTTATAGTAATATATATATATATATATTTGGATATGTGCATCAGAACAGCTATTTTGTGTCGTATGCAAAATTTGGGGCTAAAATAAAACGAATTAAACAAATATACTTTTTTCACCGCGGCATCATAAGAATTTTCCGCATGCGATGATCACTCGCTGCCAGGCGCCGTTTGTTGACTTCCGGCAAATGTCAGAACGTTAAAAACGAAGGGCCCGAATATTTTGTCTGAAGTAATTACATCGTATGTGTGTATGCACATATTTCTTTACCAGGCTTTCGCTGGGTTATGTCTCCTGGCTGTGGCTCTCGGTGCCAGGCTACGGCTCTCGGTGCCAGGCTATGACTCTTGGAGCCGGGTTATGGCTCTCCGTGCCATTCTCTGGCTCTCGGTGCGAGGCTATGGCTCTCGGTGCCAGGCCATGCCTCTCGGTGCCAGGCTATGGCTCTCGGAGCCAGGCTATGGCTCTCGGAACCATGCTATGGCTCTCGGAGCCAGGCCATGCCTCTCGGTGCCAGGCTATGGCTCTCGGAGCCAGGCCATGCCTCTCGGTGCCAGGCTATGGCTCTCGGAGCCAGGCTATGCCTCTCGGTGCCAGGCTATGGCTCTCGGTGCCAGGCTATGGCTCTCGGTGCCATACATGTCAAAGGATTGTATAGAACGTGCAACCTATATACTTCTACATCTTTGTATATTCAATATTTTTGACTATGTATAAATACGATCAATGTAAAATGGTGATGATGCCAGTATTTGTCGCATCGGGTGAAAAAATCTACATGCTCATGATGTATATTAACAATATTAAACTTACATTCGATCGAACCTTTTACATCTAGCTGATCATTACTATTAACCATCTAATGACACAAAATATTTAGAACTAGCTCATGATTGGGAATATACGAGTAGAGACGTCTAAACGGACAAAAGTGGTAAAACGCAAAGCTGAATCAATAGTATACATACAAATGGGCCGTTGGTGGTTATAATCCAGCATTATGCATTAAACTTCGACCTTTGAAATCATCATTGTAGCGAAAGCAGATTAGTGCACACACCTCGTCATTGTCACATCACGTCATAACAATTCAGCATCGATTTAACAAAAATACGTTTTGTGTGCATGGGCTGCTAGCATAAAGGCGACACGAAGACAACACTTAAATTGTGAGAGCCACCTTAACCAAACTACTGTGAAGCAATGTGGACAGCGTTCGTATGAAAAGAGCACACAACCTATCTGCAAAACGAGCTCAGAATCACACTTGGCTAAGTAGAGAGAGGCTTTGGTGAAGCCCTAACTAATCAATGGAAAACTCTACATTGTTAGCGTATGGGTTACATAACAACACTCCACAGCTACCGCCAAAAACTGTAGCATGCCCAGTGTATATTCAATTGAAACTAAGTACATGCATCTAAGCCAGCAGTTGTTTACCTTAATAATGGTATAGGTACCAATTATCTACCTGCTGGTGCCACACCCTCTGTCTCAGCCTCTGAAATTTCATCCTTTGCCCATTATGAACTCTTGTCAGCTTCACCCTGGTCATTTTCTGGCGTCATGTTACATCGAGGTTGGCGCAGCCAACCACGACAACCTCGATGACAGCCCCAGGATCTACTTCGTCCCACGACTCTGTGGTCCAGCGGGCAGCCGTGACTGGACCATCGACGGTCGGAACGAACCGTTGAAGATCAAACAGAAAATGTGGTCACACCAGTATGTAGACCAAGGCGAGCTGCCCCAGCCGTAACAGTACGCGGTATATACAACCTGGATCTGCAAATGGACGCCCAACGGACTGCCCTTAAATTCAACCAGGCAAGGCTGCGCCCGCTGACCATTCAGGATCGGGGCAGGGCGTGGACACGTTTCCTGCAGCAATTGAATGACATACTCGCAGGGCCCGCGATATTAAGAATTTGGCTTTGCAAGGCGGGCAGGGGCCAATTTATGACCAGCAGTTCAGGATCGATCATGAATATACCCATTGCCTCTGGTCCACGGTCCGTCAGGACATGTATCACTTAGCCTCCACTCGCCCCTCATCATCCTCCCTGGCCACCCCATGTCGACAGTTCCCGGATGTCACCCAGGTCACAAACTTCTGTCCTGTTTATCACAGTATCTACACACTTTATCTTCCCTCGTCACACCATCTGTTTTTCCTATTCTACCTGAATTGAAATGAGTTCCACAGTTGGCACGTTGTACGCCAGGTTCCTATTGTGCACAGAAAACAAATACGGTGCTGATAAATAATTAGTCATCTCACATTCACTATATTCGTTGCTTGACATGATACCACGTCGTTTAAACATTTGCGAATATGGTCTTCCCTTTTTCCAAAGAACGATTTCATTCGCGACTTGTTCTTCATGTCATAGATATATCCATGAATCTATATTCGCATCGACATAATCTCTGTAAGTACACCTGCCTGTACGGTCCAGTTTGAGTAGCATAAAATGACATTTCAACAAATATGTCAATGACTATCGACTGTGTTGGTTTTGCTACCTATCTAGTAATGATGCATTTAAGAAAGGTGACATTTCTTGGCAACATAGTAACCTTATGCAAGGGTGGAACTCATTTATGATCGCTCTATATGTTCGATACGCTCTATACAATAATTGAGACGTTTAAAAGTCCATCTGCTATTGGGAATAAGTGAGTGGGCCGGTTTATATCGTAAAACGCTAATAGGCTGAGTTAAATCAATAGTACGGGACACATGACACATGACTTCCGAGTGGCCTTTGTAGTAACGCTTAATTAATAATTAAAAAAGTTCACATCGACCATTTCAAGTCATCGACTTTTTTCATTTTCAGCTCGCACAGCACAAACACCGGTGCGAGTTGGTGTAATACCAGAAGGATAGTGTATATTGAACGAGAACGCCAGTGTTCATTTGGCAAGCTGCACAGGTCGACCACAACGTGGCACAAGGGTAAGTATCCAGCTGCTCTGGGAATTAAAACTAAGGCTGATGTACTTTCCCTTTGGCTCACTTAAAGCCTCAAATACGTTGTCTTTTTAATGTTTAAGGTTAATTTATTTAACCGAAGCCAGAATTCTATTTTATCCATTTCGTTATTGTCAGACTATTTGATCGATCTTTTTACCCGATATAACAAAAACATATAACATCATCACCATTTTGTATAGGTAGTATTACAACATAGTCATAACTTTTGCATATGGACAGATGTAGAGGTATATAGATTGCAGCATCTTCGAAAATGCTGAAAAACCGATCCTGCAGGATAATTGCGAAAGAAAGAGTTTTTTGGCGCCAATTTAAAGAAACATGAATTACCATAATACTTCTTAGTTCACTTAGAAACACTTCCCAGCCAAATGAGAGATTTAGAATAATGTGAGTCAGCAGGCTCTCAAGCGTATTCAATGCCGAATTTATTACTCTAGTGGAGATTAACTCCCGGCCGGCAGATACTTACTCTTTATTTATGACCTGCTTAATTGTTTGCTATGTTTTCGTTAGATTACCTTGCCTGTTTTGAATTGAATTAATTCTAGATAGCGTAGTTTATTGCAGCGTATGTTCAGCGTTAAGTTTATTTTTGTTATTTTTGTTCATGGCAATTGATCTCTTTAGGCCAGTTGTAAACCATCGTTTTCGATGTTTATACATGTAACGAGGTTTTAAAACTGGCCAAGTTGACTAGTACACGATTCGCTCGATATTATGTAGCATATTGGAAACATGTTGAGCATCAGTGCACACTGTTATTCCTGCCCAGTCATCCGTAGTGATGTTGTGGTAAAGCAATGCAGTGAATTTTGTTACCGCACAACGGCAGGGGATGGCCCCGCTGACATGCTCTTTAACCTGGTTTTGTAATCATCAACATGTTGCGCTATTAAATCGTATGACAAACAAGTTCGTGCGAAAAAAAGTTATGTGACAATAGCACGCATCATAGACCACTTAAATAAATAACTCACTCTTGCCTTTACCACAACCTTACTAGGTTTCAATGCGATAAATTCGACAGCGTACAGCGCCAGGAATTCTTAATGATGACGCGGGCATACGCCAGCACGTCTAATCATAATCATGCATGCAAAATTACGGCCTTGTGTATCGCATGGTCAGCCCATTAAATCCGTGGGTTGGAACGTGACAGTGTCCTTCTGCGAACCTGAGGTTTTAAAGTAACAATTTTAAATATGGATACACCGGTGTCTGGGAGTATAACTGAAAACCGCAAATTGTATTACTTTGGAAACAGAAGACTCAATATGTCGCGCGGATTCGCATGAACTGCAGCCCACTAAACTCTCACTTGTACAACGTGCACCTTATATGTAACTGAAGTTAATTCAATATACATCGTCAGAAGGGCGATTAAGTCAAGGATTGGGATAACATCAATGAAACCGAATGAAACATTTACCAGTATCAACAAACACCGTATTTCAACCATTTCAAAACACATGTGTGCTTGTTACCATGGAAAATTGAGAATGTATGCAACCAGAAGAATTGTTTCATTTCTTGCAGAATTGGGACATCATGACTGTTCCAATGCTCAACGGTTATCGAAGAGGTTACTCCTTTGCCATAATGGGACTGTTTCTGGCGAGCTGTCTGATAATGCTGATCTGGGTGTATCACGGATTTCTGCCTAAGGACCATAACATGGCAGTCATGGGGCCAATAGAAACCGAATACCCTATCCCCGAAGGTCATATTAAGGATCGTGTTGCGACACGGAGGAACGATGAAGAAATAAAGACCTACAGACCCAACTCCAATACAGCGAAAGATGATGTTGCCACAGCACATAGCAACACACGGAGTCAAACGGCAGTATGCGATGTTGGCAGTAGGTTAAATATAGTGGAGGAGGTATGTTCGACATTAGCCAACCGTGACCTTGCAGTGAAGGAGGATGACTATGATGAAAATTTCCAAACCTTCATCAATCACGAACAACGTATCTTTTGTTGCATCGTATCCAAAGCGGGAAGTCGGGCACTGCATGGATATTTCAAAAACCTGAACAAGATCGATACATCATTTTTAGCGCAAGCTGCACGATATGAAGGCCACAGAATAGATAAGATGCCAAGACCGGACTTTGAATCTGTCCCAGAAGACGAAATCATGAAATTACAAGGATTCAATAGAGTTTCAAACGTTCCTTTGAAGGAAGTGGAACGGTTATTTCACAATTACACAAAACTCATTCAAGTGCGACATCCCTTACAAAGGTTCGTATCCGGATATTACCAAAAGGTTTTCCAGAAAATCCAGAATCCCGATTTTCCGGTTTTTGTCGAAGATGTGCTGAACGGTCGCTCCAATAGACACTGGATGCCTTACTATACGAACACGTTCCCGTGTCTACTTCACTACGATGTCATAATCAAGGTGGAGACAAGCGAATATGACCAGCTTATGCTAAAAGATAAATTTGGATGGGAGTCCACAATAGCCCATGGTCACATCAACCCCAATTTCAACATCACAGACGAGACTCGCTCCGTCTACTACAAGTACGACGATTTCCTCAAGGATTTTGAGATGAAGCACCCGTCATTGTTCAATAGGCTTCTAGCCTTTTTACAGCCTGACATGGATATGTTCGGTTACACATGGGATCAGGCGGGAAGCTCATGCTACAACTCAGCCGCCAAATGCTGCTGATTACCCAATGTCGTGTATTACATTATATTGTTCTAACTATTTGGATCCAGCATTTGCTATTTGATATCCGTGAAATTCATTCCCAAGATTTATATCTTTGTTCCGTTAACCAAGAGCGGTTTTTACTTCTTATTAGCCAGTCTGGGCTTATATTTTGGCATCGGTGTTAAAGCCATAATAACGGCTTCGGTAGCATCTATGTCTACATCGCTTTCATAATCCCCCCCCCCCCACCCTAAGTTACGTACGAAAAGTGCATTTTCGTCTTAGCCTCACCAGCTCGTTTTAAAATAGATTTTCTGCATTAAGAAAGGGCTAAAATTATGCTGAAGAGGATTTCTTAACCATGAGCACCACCAAAACGAGCTGGTGAGGCTAAGACGAAAATGCACTTTTCGTGCGTAACTTACGAGGGGATTATGAATACGGCCCCAGGCCCCTTCCCGCGCCGACTTCCATGTTTGGCAGCGCCCTCTAGCGAACAGCGTTAGATTTGTTATTAGTTTAGTTGTTTGTGTCGCCTGACGGTGATATGTAGTCGATCGCTCGCACAGAGGAGCTAGTTTTTTGTACGAGAAACTAGAAAGTTGCGGAAGAGAGGAAACGAGCAGGATTTAGAATTTTAACGTTTATTGGGTAAAAGCTAGTTTTTTTCTATCGTTTTATGACAACGTCTATCCCTAACTTATGTGTTAACTTGTAACTCTTACGAAAGTAGGGATGTAAGGGCAAGGTAAAATACATATCCACAACAACCTGAAGGTAAACTGAACCGAAACCGATTCAAACAGTCTCTGTAGGCTTCGGTACTGTAATTTCTCGACTGATTGTCTACTTATTTCGAAGCAAATACCATTCAGTCACTGTTTATTCTGTCCCCGTTTATATTGACGATGGACTCAAATGGGCTCAAGTGATGTTTCCATATTATCGGAACTCCACCTTTGCCTCGTTTATAGGGGTTGATCATGTCGATGCTGATATCGGAAGCGTCATGAGAAAATAACGTGGCTCAATACTGTCCATGAAGCATAGCCGGTCGGTGGAAGGCCAATGTTCAGTTAAAACTGAGATGTTGAGACTAGCACTATTGAGGAGATGCGAAGCAGGCATTGCACTCCTCATTACACCCGAACAATTTAAGGTTCCAACGTGCAATGTGTTATATTGTTATCTTCCCATAGAATTTAGCCCCTGCCGCTACTATAGCAATCATTGTCCCAGTTTTTTTTCATTTTATGCAGATATTGGTTTAGAGAGAGGGGTTAATGCTTGTTTGTATATGCTGCCATTGCCGCTACTAAAGCAATCACTGTCCCTGGGGGGTTTAAGTCCAGTTTATGCAGGTTTACGTTTAGAGCGAGAGATTTGTGCTTGCTTGTGTACGCCGCCATTGCGGCTACGATAGTCATAATTGTCTCCGGGGTTCAATCTTGGTTAGAGACATAGGTATTTAGTACTAAGTTTATCTGGCCAGATTCTGCCTATATGATAGGAAGCTATTTGGCATATGTGTATGTTACTGCTGAGCATCGAGTTTTATGAGAGGTCTGCTATTGGTTTAGCATGACAGGCGTGGTTATTGTTGCGTGGAGAGCTTTAGGTGTACTACCTTAAAGAGTCTATGAGGATAATGATGTGAATAGTCATTACCAGTCTTGACTGGATAAGATTGATTGTTGTCTTTGTATTTGGTGTGTTATATACAAATAAATAAATGGAAAGGTACATTGGTATATTTTTTTTTCAACTGCTTGTGTCTACTTTGCCGAACTCGAGATCTTGTGACGTAATGAAGGGAATGGGAAGAACCGATTTAGTGGTGGTAAGGCTGGGGCCCATTTTGATACGCAATACAAGGCGCTAACAAATTCCATTAACTCCATAAGCAGAGTAAGCCACGCACACGTTGCGACACCACACCCCTTAACACGCTACAATAATAACGGTCTGTAGTATTATTCCTATTTTTTAACATTTTGGTGTCACACTATTTCTAGTTTAAAAATAACTTTGTAAACTCAAGATCAACAGATAAGGATGTATTGCAATAATCAGTTCATATCTTTATTCCATGGAAGCGCCAACAACGCATTCCTCAAGTAGCAAATACTGAGTTCCGATGTAATTTCTGGAAGTATTGACTATGAACGCTTTGGGAAGTTTGCACCATGATATTGTTACGATATAGCCATGCAGACAAGATAATAATTAAATTATGTCGTGTGATATTTAAGTTATCCGCAATAGTCTAGTTTAACAGTCGTTGATGCTTGCAGTGAGCTGGTTACGTAACTGAGTGATGCTGCCCTGATCCAACACTCGGGCCACAGCGAATGCACTCTAGAACCTGGCACGGGCTAAAATTTAACACGGCCTATGTGGGATCATGCCTGTGGACCCCCACACTCCAACCTCACGTTTCCTGGCAGTCTTGAGTTCGCCTTCCTGGCTTTGATCCCTGCCTCCCTATTGACCAGGCATACATTATCCTAGCCGTGGCAGCAGAACTTAGTTGTTTTAGATGGCTCAGTCTGTGTTTCTGACCAATATTTAAGTATTATTTAATTTAGTTAAAGACCAGGTGGATATTGGTATTTAGGCTCAAATGAGAGGCCGTGGTTTGAACTGGCCATTTATATATACAGATTCGAGCCACAAAAATCCCTTATACTCTAAAAATAAGTAATTGTGGTTTTGTCGTACCAATTATTGACGACAGGTCGCATGTTTGCCTAATTAACTACTTTATAAGATATCAAGATACATTAGAGGTGACATTGCCGGAAAGGTCGCGCGCAGACATTTGTGCTGATATAATTGGTGTTATGATGGCATGCGTTTGTAGAAAGTTATAGATGTAATGAAAGATGTAATCTCAGGTGTCCCGGGAAAAACAAAATGAAGCCTGGTCAGAATAATCTAGGCAGCTCGCCTTGGTGCTGGAGGCTGGCTCACCATCGCGTCCGCCAGCGGCCAGTATAAGGGCCTGCTGCCGGACGAGCCAACACATCACCACCGGGAGCCAAGACCAAGATCGCCAGCCTCGGAACCAAAATAAGCTGCTCCAGACCAGCGTCTACTTCGGGACCCGGAGATCCTTTGCTGTTAACATTGAAAAAGGGGAGTGAAATCACGCCACGACGACTAATTGATCTACGGACGCGCGTAGCAATATCACAAGATGGCACGTGACTGCGCATGGGCAGCGGATGTACATAGGCGAGGTAATTCATTGTTCACCTCTTCTAACCCAGCGTGGAAGCTATGGAATTCACTGGGAATATTACTCCACCATACCATTTGAGCATTTTAGATCGAGAATATAAGCGGAACACACATGACACTCGTATGAAGTACAGTTGCTCTGGCGTAGCACTAACTATGTGGCATCCTTGTGTATTATCCGCAGTGATTTATGTAATTGTTATTTATAGAGGCCGAAGTCATAGCTTACATATATGTACCGGCTTGCTCGTATGTCTTTTTAAGTTGCAGCGTCACTGAACCGAGATAATTTATTAGACCCTTTGTTGTGGGGTATTTCCCACTGGTCTATACCTTGGCGGTCTATCCACCACGCCCTGCACCCACAGGTTGAACGTGCCGACTATCTTACAGGCGGCCACATCCTCCCAGTGATCTGAATCGATACCGAAAGCCTTCCTGTCACGTATGTTATCACCAAGCAATGAGATCTTTTCCGTAGGAATAAACAAATGTGCTTACCACCTCTAAGGCGACAAAACCATGATGTCTTAGTTCGGTTATACACTCAAATACAAGGCATAGTTTTTACAGTTCAAGTGTTCGTTATTTTCCGGCCTTTTCATCTCTTAGCCGGCACTCACATGATCATATCTGCGTCATACCGGAACTAGTCATCAGTCTCAATTAGCATAATTAGTTGAGAAGGGTGCATTATGATAAAGGACTTTACATCTCCTTCCCACTTAATTGGGATTAGGTCTATAACCTGAAATAATATTCATCGTGAATGTCACAGGCATATAATGTCCGTACGCTATGTATCCTAAACAAAAGTTTCTTAACTACTGTTATTACATCATTCTTTTGTCTAAACTGTACATTTTATTTTTCAAGAATGTACTGTTTTAGCGAGCTGATAAATTGAGTTTGACTCAAGGAGACCAAACGATTTTCTGTTGAACAATCTTCCTTCTGTTACGAAATCGACAATCGAAGGCAGTGCCAATCATGAGCAATAAGTGAGCTTCCCTGAAACAAGTTCCAACCGTAATGGAAGATGGACTGTAAGCTTGACGCCCGATGGAAAGCTCCAGCAAAAACAAATACACATTTGTCTTCAAAACAAACATAGATCACGAAATCCATTTTCAGAAATTGAATTTGAGATCATATGTAATTCGTATGCCAAATACATACCGACGTATCCTATCCATCAACAACGCACTGGGTGTTCCTTGTTTCAAACAACATCGCTGCGTATCATATCCTTTCATTATCCAATAATTTGAACGATTATCTCCTATTCCTCATTCCAATGAAAGCGATCGTCTGTATAACGACACATGATCCATGTGAAGTAGCCTACGCGCCTTGGTGCGAAACACGGCTTCAGTCTCGCAATCTGTTGATGAACTAAACTGACTTGTGACTGCAGCGTCCGACGGTTCCTCCATGTCAGGGCGAACCATTGTTTCAGCATAGCCCACGTATTACTCCAGCCTACCATTGCTACAATAAAACATTTCGTGGGCTCTAAGATGGAATATGAACCGACTTCAGTTAGCTATTTTAATGGTTGCGGAAGCGCGAGATGCAATGTACATCTTAAAAGAACTATTCACACTACGGGGAACAGGTGAGGCTCACCGTATTTAAGTCAGAGAATACCCGTGTAACAGTTCATTCTTGAAATGACATGTACTCGGCTTGCGCCTCGTACATTCTTTTTCAAGGATGTACTGTTACGTGGGCATTCCCCTTACCATAGTGGACTGCCGGCGTGAGCTGCAACCGATTCTACGCGCCGCAAAACAGAACCCCGTGTACAACAATGCATACCTCACTGTGGATAAGTAATCAACAAGGCAATCTACTCGGTCGACAGGCTCAATCGACTGCCCTGGGAGCTTGATGGGAAGCTGATAGCCACCCGCCCAAAGTCTGACGTCACGTGTTTTTGAGGTCAAGCGTCACCCCTGTCAAACTTCCACGGCACCACACTAACGCGTCAAGGAAAAGATTTTCACTGATTATCCATATCAGAAGGCCATGCATCACAACGAATGTGATCTGGCACGAGATATTGTGACAGCGCGATCCAGTACAGGCACGGAAGCTGGGAAAGCAAATCAGGACCAACAGCTGAACTTGGGAACAACAGTCCATGGGTATCATGGAGGAGGCACTGCAAACCCCTGCATTGAGAGACTTTCTTCTCACAACCGGGCAAACCAAGTTGTCTAAGTGCAGTCCTCATGACAAGTGCTGGGGTACAGGACTCCACCTAAGTCATGCAGATGCATTTAACCCTAAAGCCCTGGCCAGGCAAAAACCAGCTCGGATCAATGCTCGAGCGAGTGCGTGCGGAGCGTCCACCGAAACGCCAGTAAGCGGTGACATTGCATGCTCCTTCGCCCAGTTGGTGACCTGCGCCATGCCTCTTAACTATGTTATGGAGCATCACATAACAGAACAACTCCGAGCCGGGTTATCAAACCGGTGGCTTTATGACTTGACGAGATTCCAGAAGCCTCCTACCTTCATCGCGAAATAGATTGAACAGTTCCCTTACTTCCATGATGCTGATACAACTTTTTCCCTACCACAGGAAATTTTGCTCGAAGCACAAGATTACAAAGCTTCCAATATAAGCTGTTAAAGAGAATTGTTGCCTGCGGGTATAACCTGGCTAAATGGAAATTAAGCAATACTGCACGGTGTAGAATATGTGGAAACATGGAAACAACTGAACATTTATTCTATCACTGTATTAAGGTCAGATCGTTTTGGGAAAACATCGAACGATTTGTGCCTATTAAGAGTCCGCTGTCTCTACCTAATGTAATCTTTGGAGTACCGTTGTTAGAACGGACGGATCAATTGTACATCAACCTCACTATATTAGTAGGGAAATGGTTTTTATATGGATTAATGCTTAACTATTGTAGTACTGTATCAACAACGTCTTTTGTTAATACCCTAAAAACGCATGTGGCCAGCGAGCACATGGCAGAAGTTCTTTATAGTGACAATAGACGGGAATGGCCAACCTTCAGTGTACTAATTTCTTCTCGACCCCTACCAAATGAGACGGACGACAGTCCCTGACACTATACTTTGTTTTTCTTTTTTTCAGTCCCCAGACTTACATTAAAAATGTGTGCGTGTGATTAATGTGTCTCCCTTGCTCGTTGATGTGTATTTCTGTTGAAAGCAATAAAAAAAAAAAATGTATTGGTATGATCCTTCCCTGACTTAGGGATAGGGATGACTATCGCCTTTTTCCACGATAGAGGTATTTGCCCGGTTCGCCAAATGAATTGCGTTTGACTCAAGGAGACCAAACGATTTTCTGTTGAACAATCTTCCTTCTGTTACGAAATCGACAATCGAAGGCAGTGCCAATCATGAGCAATAAGTGAGCTTCCCTGAAACAAGTTCCAACCGTAATGGAAGATGGACTGTAAGCTTGACGCCCGATGGAAAGCTCCAGCAAAAACAAATACACATTTGTCTTCAAAACAAACATAGATCACGAAATCCATTTTCAAAAATTGAATTTGAGATCATATGTAATTCGTATGCCAAATACATACCGACGTATCCTATCCATCAACAACGCACTGGGTGTTCCTTGTTTCAAACAACATCGCTGCGTATCATATCCTTTCATTATCCAATAATTTGAACGATTATCTCCTATTCCTCATTCCAATGAAAGCGATCGTCTGTATAACGACACATGATCCATGTGAAGTAGCCTACGCGCCTTGGTGCGAAACACGGCTTCAGTCTCGCAATCTGTTGATGAACTAAACTGACTTGTGACTGCAGCGTCCGACGGTTCCTCCATGTCAGGGCGAACCATTGTTTCAGCATAGCCCACGTATTACTCCAGCCTACCATTGCTACAATAAAACATTTCGTGGGCTCTAAGATGGAATATGAACCGACTTCAGTTAGCTATTTTAATGGTTGCGGAAGCGCGAGATGCAATGTACATCTTAAAAGAACTATTCACACTACGGGGAACAGGTGAGGCTCACCGTATTTAAGTCAGAGAATACCCGTGTAACAGTTCATTCTTGAAAAGACATGTACTCGGCTTGCGCCTCGTACATTCTTTTTCAAGGATGTACTGTTACGTGGGCATTCCCCTTACCATAATGGACTGCCGGCGTGAGCTGAAACCGATTCTACGCGCCGCAAAACAGAACCCCGTGTACAACAATGCATACCTCACTGTGGATAAGTAATCAACAAGGCAATCTACTCGGTCGACAGGCTCAATCGACTGCCCTGGGAGCTTGATGGGAAGCTGATAGCCACCCGCCCAAAGTCTGACGTCACGTGTTTTTGAGGTCAAGCGTCACCCCTGTCAAACTTCCACGGCACCACACTAACGCGTCAAGGAAAAGAGTTTCACTGATTATCCATATCAGAAGGCCATGCATCACAACGAATGTGATCTGGCACGAGATATTGTGACAGCGCGATCCAGTACAGGCACGGAAGCTGGGAAAGCAAATGAGGACCAACAGCTGAACTTGGGAACAACAGTCCATGGGTATCATGGAGGAGGCACTGCAAAACCCTGCATTGAGAGACTTTCTTCTCACAACCGGGCAAACCAAGTTGTCTAAGTGCAGTCCTCATGACAAGTGCTGGGGTACAGGACTCCACCTAAGTCATGCAGATGCATTTAACCCTAAAGCCCTGGCCAGGCAAAAACCAGCTCGGATCAATGCTCGAGCGAGTGCGTGCGGAGCGTCCACCGAAACGCCAGTAAGCGGTGACATTGCATGCTCCTTCGCCCAGTTGGTGACCTGCGCCATGCCTCTTAACTATGTTATGGAGCATCATATAACAGAACAACTCCGAGCCGGGTTATCAAACCGGTGGCTTTATGACTTGACGAGATTCCAGAAGCCTCCTACCTTCATCGCGAAATAGATTGAACAGTTCCCTTACTTCCATGATGCTGATACAACTTTTTCCCTACCACAGGAAATTTTGCTCGAAGCACAAGATTACAAAGCTTCCAATATAAGCTGTTAAAGAGAATTGTTGCCTGCGGGTATAACCTGGCTAAATGGAAATTAAGCAATACTGCACGGTGTAGAATATGTGGAAACATGGAAACAACTGAACATTTATTCTATCACTGTATTAAGGTCAGATCGTTTTGGGAAAACATCGAACGATTTGTGCCAATTAAGAGTCCGCTGTCTCTACCTAATGTAATCTTTGGAGTACCGTTGTTAGAACGGACGGATCAATTGTACATCAACCTCACTATATTAGTAGGGAAATGGTTTTTATATGGATTAATGCTTAACTATTGTAGTACTGTATCAACAACGTCTTTTGTTAATACCCTAAAAACGCATGTGGCCAGCGAGCACATGGCAGAAGTTCTTTATAGTGACAATAGACGGAAATGGCCAACCTTCAGTGTACTAATTTCTTCTCGACCCCTACCAAATGAGACGGACGACAGTCCCTGACACTATACTTTGTTTTTCTTTTTTTCAGTCCCCAGACTTACATTAAAAATGTGTGCGTGTGATTAATGTGTCTCCCTTGCTCGTTGATGTGTATTTCTGTTGAAAGCAATAAAAAAAAAAAAATGTATTGGTATGATCCTTCCCTGACTTAGGGATAGGGATAACTATCGCCTTTTTCCACGATAGAGGTATTTGCCCGGTTCGCCAAATGAAGTCGAAGAAATTCTGTGGATGTATCGGGTAGTTGTTTCAGGAATTGGTATGGGATATCGTCTAGCCCTGGTGAAGTGTTGTTAGTTTTCCTTAGGGCAGACTGGAGTTCCTCCATGGAGAAGAGACTTTTGTAATATTCATCATCTTTGGATTTGAAATTGAGTTTTTTCCTCTCACTAACCGCTTTGTGTCTTTGGAATTTAGCTGTGTAAGTATTTGAGGCAGAATTCTCTAGAATTGGTTGTCAGGGTGACCTCGATGAGGAGGTCACCCAGCGGAGTCGCGTGACATCTTTTGGTTCTCCGGCCAGGCTATGGATGGCCTTGTCCAGTGCAAATGGTGATAGTTTCGAAAGATGTAAATCTGGATATGTGGCCTGTGCCATTAAATATCTTGAAAGATTGTCATTTCGTTGATTTGGTTCAGGAATTGGAGAGTTAGTTCGAAGTTTCTTATTGGATCGTTCTGGTACTTCTCGTGCTTTTATTTCTGCAGGTGTGGGTTTTTTCTTGTGCGTTCAGGTTTGATTTAAATATTTGACCGTCCGTGGTCCCCACCCACCTCGGAGCCCTCTCGGGACACTGATTCGGTGCGGTACTCCCAGCGCCAGGGATACACAGACGGTATACTCGCATAACAAATAATTATTCTTCTGCGGGAAAAAAAGAGGTATTTGCCACTTGAAATATGAGGTGTCTCAAAAGAGCCGATTGATCAGACCGGGCCGAATCTGACCTACCGTCTAGGAGAAATAAGGGTCAAACTGATATCTTGCAGAAACAGAGTTTGCACTCAACCAGCAGAGTCCCGTCTTCCTCCGACACGCGTTGCGAACCACGGCATACGGTTCGCCTCCATTTAGTCGCCTTTTACGACATGCAGATGTTAAACATGGAGGTGCATCGGGCCTATTTTACTTTCCCCCGAACCCGCAGGGGGCCTGTGGTTTATTGAAGTCAACCAATCAGAGGCCAGCTGCTGGCTGACAGCAAGAAGTTCTACCCAATCAGTCATTCGGACAACAGATGCTAACGACCTTAAAGGCAAATACACTAATATTAATTGAGTAATTAACATTATATTATTTGGTTCATAGTTTTAAGAGTAGATTAAGAAGCTATTGTGATGCAAGAGATTGTTAACCCTGGTATCCACAATCCTACTTTTCATATGTTATCGAAACATGGGTAAAACTTCCCAAGGATAGATTGCGTGCCCAGGTCAATGAGTCAAGATCCTACCACCCAAGCTGTCAGCCCTCATATCTTAACTCGCACTTGTGCCAAACATTTATTGACAGAACTTTCTTGTCGTGTGCAATGTTTTAACGGATTCGATCGATAAGGTGTAATTTATTCTAACGGGTATCATACATTTTTAATTCCAGAAACCTTTAATGAAGTTAAAGTAATAAATCTGGGTTTGGAATTCGGTAGGACTAGTGCAGGGCTATAAGCTTAATTAGTATGAAGAGAATATATTTCTTGTCCGACAAATGATTTATAGGTTCGCGCAATTTTGTGAGCAGTTATTTATATAAACCTGCAAAATGCCACACCAACAAGTCGGCTAGGGTCCACTCAAACTTACCAGTCCAGTTGAATACCGTTGACGAAAAACGATAGCATCGAGCCTTTCAGGGGGTGGGGGGGGGGGGTGCAAGGGGTATTTGCGTTCCTCGGGATTGGGCTTTTCATTTCACCATGAACTGGTAATGAGGAAAATAATTCTTCGTGAACTGGGAATGGGGTATTAGCCGACCGCCGTGATCATCGATTTTCATCAATCGGGAACTGGGAATTTTAATATTAAGTAACCGTGAGTCGGTAAATCGTCAATTTATTATTATGTATCCGCTCTTTCATTGCATGCGGATAGTTCTGCTTTCAATTCATCGTGACATGGGAATAAAGAGATGTATTCTTCGTGATCTGGGAGCACGACCTCCCCCTCGCCCCCCCCCCCCCACCCCCACTTCAGTATGCCAACTGCCACAAGAAATAACAGCTCAACCCTCTACCTGCACCGAGACCAACTCACACTCTAATGGCCATGATACATCTAAAAGTTTCAGTTACTTTGTGTCCGAAAAAAGTCGGACATAAAGTGACTGATACTTTTAGATGTCTCACGACCATAATGATGTAGACACTTTTTGTCCCAACTTCAAACATTTTGAAACTTCGGACACACAGTTTCGTTCACAAAGTTTCAGAAACTTTGCTAGATGTATCATGGACATAAGAGAAGGAAGTCCTAATGCGTGATGCCTCCGATAGAACGGTCCCAGCACATGAACTGCAACGGCAATGGTGACATCATGGCAGTTGTGGTCAATAACCACAGGCAGTCCAGTGGTCCTACTTGTCCCTACTTTTTGGGTCTGTATCCTAGTTTCATGCGTTTTCTTCAAAATGACAACTTTTCCCTATTTGTTTGTATTCGTTTTTCCAGGCGTTATTTCAAATTGCCTTGAGTTACTGTAGAAGTGTCCATATCGCCTGTGTTATTGACAAAAGTAAATGGTCAGAGGTGTATCGTTCTTACAACACGCTATATCTTGAAAATCGACAAAAAATAATTTTCCATTATATATATAGGTAATATAACTTTTCTCTCGTTTATCCAGTATGCACTAAAATAATATTTCTACATAATAATATAATAATAATATGTCGTTTATGCTATTTTTGGCTCCTATTTTACTACGTTTGGTCTACTTTTTCTATATTTTCAATATATCACTTTGTCTTGGAGGCAAAATCTCTGGGGATATTAAAATAACGTTTGGCCCGGGACTGAAACTGACAACATTAACTAATCTCTTTTACTCTGGCCCCGTCCGATAAAGGTAAAATCATGTCATTAAACACGATGGAATGGGTGTTTTTAATTTATATTTGCATGGAAAGCACATCTAGCTCGTATGACGTCGTCATGACGCCAGGATTCCTTGATCAAAAAAACTGAATTAATTGGAATAATGTCCAATGGGGTTGTCTTTTAACAACGCACTATTGCTTTGAAGTGGATATATAATGCTAGACAAGTTTCCCTACAACTTCCGTAGAGCCCCATTTCATTATTACGACAGGCCACTTCATGGCTCACAGGCTCGCACTAAAGTGGCAGCAGACCACGACTTTCTTGCTGGTGAAAGACTCCTGGTGGCATAAAAATTGCAATTTCACAATAATGGCGTTGATGTTGTCACATTTCTTTACAACCAAAATAACCACAAACCATTCGACTTTTCATTTGTGGTTTGCTTTTCGCAAATAAATGTCTGCTGTGCGAATCGCTGGGCCTCATAACGAGAGTCTAACGTCTACACTGACCGCTTAGGCGCCATGATTGTTTTCAACGGTTGGTCAAATTGCCTTTTTTCGTGGGCCTGAAAGCAGGCAATTGAAGACCGCATGTGATAAGCCGAGTGGGGCTACTAACGTTGGACGCTTTGGACTTTAGAGAACAACGGCAATGGCGGCCGAAAACAATTCTTGCGACAGGGTGCTCTGACAAAAATGAGCGCTGAGTCTTTTACAAGAGTCACCGGGACTATTGGACAGATATTTTTGAATTATAAAAGGTTTTCAGTTAGGCAGGTATTCATATATAGGGGACAAACACATGACATAATTAAGCTTTTTGTAAATTCTATGCCAACTCTCACGATCGCTGGATTTCAGCAAGCTGTCGGCTCTGGCCTTTAGGCCAGCTCTGGTAACATTCATTATTGGAATTTGCCTTTGTGGCAATGAGATCGTGAAGTCCTTTCTCTAGGGCGTTTAATAACTTTAGTGCGACTGTAGTGCCACTTTAGTGCCACTTTAGTGCTATTTTGTTCAAAGTTAACTTTGTCTGCAGAAGTTAAACAAAACCGTATGTAATTTGACGAGGAGTTAAGCAACTATACCTCGAACAAAGTGAGCAATTATCCGACCTATTATTTTCAGGGAACACATATTGAATGTGAGCTCTATTTGAAAATCAACTCATTCGTGCAACAGGACTAGCATGTGAGCTTCATTGTTGTACATGTGCCTGTGTTGTCGCGGGGGTGTATTGAAGTCATGGTTGGGTGTTTTTTGTTGAGTTCATTTAAACCAATGAGCAAGGTCGAGGATACATTTAGTATAAAGATCGTCAGTTTGGGCTTCTATTGTACGAAAATTGCCCCCCTATTATACCTTATATAGGAGGTAATCACATTAACTCTAGTCATCTTGTAGCGAATTTGCATAGGGGAACTAGCTGGATGATAAGAAGTAGCACAGCATATGAGAACTAGCGTAATGGTAGGAAGAAGTAGGACGGCAGGGGGTGCGTGGGTGGGATTGCGTAGTAAACATCCGCCAGGACAGGAACGAAGAAGGAGCAAGTTCGTGAGCAAGAAGATTTGGAGGATTCGAGTATTTATCGCCAGTATATTTATGAATGATAAGTCAGTTGGAGTGGGGAGACAGCGCAGCGCCAGCGCACCTCTCCTCTTAGCGCAGCATCCACGCGCCTCTTTTCCCTCTCCTCTTAGCGCAGCATCCGCGCACCTCTTTACACTCTCCCCTTAGCGCAGCGTCCGCGCACCTCTTTACTCATTTATTTGAGTCTTTGCTATTTTCTTTTATAAGTATTTATGTAGTATCAGGAAGGTAAAATGTGGGAATAAGCTTGTCTTGGGGGTCTAGGTCAGAGAGCTGTATTCTGGAGATATTTGAGTTCGTGATATTGGTGGTTCTTTGAGATATGGTTATAAATATATTTACTGAGAGGGTGATGAAATATATATATCCTAGTTATATCGATAGATTGGTCATACATTTGTATGTGGTGGCAGCGACTGATCAAGTTAACCCAGAATAAATCACTTGAATTATAACCACTTTCTTATTATCTGATTGCTGGGTTATTTAAGCTAAGTTTAACTGATGCAACCGAGAATGCTTAATTATATCGCGGCTTAAAACGCCCCCTTTCTGACATAACACCATAAACATACACCTTCGGCACGCTACAGTTTGGGTGGCAGCGATACGATTTGGACATTTACACCCGAGGCACGCTACAGTTTGGTGTCAGCGGTGGGATTTGGCCACATACACACTCGGCAAGCTATAATCTAAATACCTAGTACTTGGGCATTACATCTCTAGAAGCCAACCTGGCTGGAATTAGTCTGTCTGCGTACGACAATGAATTTGCAGCTTTGCTTCAGTTTACATATCCCTTAGGTTAGTGCGGCATTTGCGATTAAGACCAAATCGGCTTATGTGACCGTCACAGCTTACGGCAGTCGTCGCATGGATGACTCGTCGTAATGTAATATAAGCAGGCACTGACTACCCAGATAGCAGCATGACGACATTGATTCAATGTTGAAAATCGGGTGGAAACGTCGGTGAACGTCGATAACGTTGATTCACGACAATTTCAATGTCCAAAGTTCAACCATCGTTAACAGCCCTGGGCGCTGGCCGATGTGAACATTGATACAACATTGATTCAGCGTCACACTTTCAACCATACGGTATCCTAATATAAAACGATATGCCAATGCACGCAAAACAACATTTTACGAAGAAGTTTTTCCTGTGACAACCATGCAACTAAAAATTAATTTGGATTAATTGTAGCGATATCTATTAGGAAATGGTCCATTGTTCCTTCCTCGTTCAGACGGTAATGGTTCCAAACATTGTCATTCGTAGTAGTGTAGTCGCGGTGTCGCGTTGGGTAAGCACGCGGGCAGGCGTGCGGAAGGTAGGTAGTTCGAAAATAACCACTGATGCAGTCTTGTGCTATGTGTGTTTGTTCCTTCCTAAGAAATGAGTAACATTCCATGTAAGTAATAAATTAAATTGGTGCTGTGGCGGGCAGGAAAGCGGAGGTAAAAGACAAGAGACCATTTTTCTGGTATAGAACATTGCTATGAACCGTTGAAATTCCGTTGAGATAATGTTATAATAGCGTTGAAATTAGGTTATTTAATAACATTGAATCGATGAGCAAAATTGACATCTAATCAATGTTGCATATCGACATTTAATCAATGTTCGAAAGAAACAAAGAATCAAAGTTGAATCAACGATTTAATGCTATCTGGGTATAAAGCGAATCATAAGCTACAGTTATTGTGGTGTGTCACCAATTGTTTAAACTAATGTGTCCACGAAACACAACAATTTGTTCCGTAAGCAGAGAAGCCTGGATGCTAATTCATTCATCCTTTGCTGGATACATTTCTAACTCTTTAAAGTTTCAGAGATTTTAAAGCCTATGTGGTAGTCTTTCGACGTATCAAACTATTCATCGACGCTTGCTTCGACATAGGATTCGGCATAGTCTTTGCAAATATATATAGATAGTCTGCGACTATTTGTGTAATAATCGCAATTCTTCCGCAACCACTTAAATCTATATTCAATAGTGCACGACTTGTACTCGATTTGTTTGGCCGTTACCTGAACAGCCATGTCCTATGTTTGGAAAAACAGCTCGGCGCTTTGAAAATAGGATGGCAAGCGTCAGATGCCCTCTATAGAGAGTTGTTCATTATAATTACGCACATGCCCATGTTTTGTATCGTGCGCCAACTTACCTATCATGCATTTGTTACAATAAAGGAAATACGTAATGACCATGCTAATCCAACAAGCAGCCAACTGCCACAGTTGTATGTATGTAAGTAAGAGTATGTAAGTTTATTGGTTGCACTGTTTCAAGTTATAATTTTCTGATAACAGCCCAGTCATCTGACAATATTCAGAGGTATACTTGTAAGATGGTCATGTGAAAGGCAATAGGTCTGCTCAGCCGGGGCTGAGGACCAAGAGTTGCCCAACGCATCCATATCCATGATGCGATGATGCCGTCATGATTACAATGTGTTATATAGTTTCCGATCCGACTGCGATTTGATAGCCGTCCGGGCAATGATGGATGAGCTGGAGTCAACATGGAGTCATGATAAAAAGTGTGTTTTGGTGAAGGGCAATAGGTCTGCTCAGCCGGGGCTGAGGATCAATAGTTGCCCAACAACTCCATATCCATTATGCGATGATGTCGCAATGATTACAATATGTTTCTGACCCTTAAAGATAGTATATATATCCTATATATGAATAATAATATTTACGAATATGCGCCGCGATCCGGGCAGGAAATAGGTTTTGCTCCGCCGGGGTGATCCTTTCTCATATAACCAGCTATATGTAGAGTGTTTTTAGCTCAGCTGAGGCTGAGAAACTACACTTAGCGTATATGTTGCCAAAAAAATTATTGCGTGAGCACCGAGGTCAGGGCGAGAATGAGCTTTTGCCGGGGCAATCATGTATCAGATAATCAGCCATATTTCCTCTGAAAACATGGGTGTTTAACTAGTAATAATTAAATTCCCGATTTGAACACCGCAGTCATGGTAAGAAGCAGAATTTACTCAGCCGGCTATGACTGATACGAAGTCTACGGAGGGTGCTACTTACATAATGACAACTCACGCTGGCTACGGGTGGGGGTGGGCATACAATCGAAACGTTGGTACGTAGTAACTAAAGCTGACTGAAAGTGATACGTCAATTTTAGGCCAACACATTAAATATAAGAGTGGTGTTAATAAATTTTCAATTCCGCTTTTACTTAAAAGTGCGATATTTGTACCACGTATTGTCAGCCTATCCAGTTTTACCAATATAAGGTGCTCAGTCAATATATATTTGGAAAACGTATTTGGCATAAGTACATGCCCATATGTTCCGCCTACGTACAGGGTGATGTGTTCCGCCTTTGTACAAGGCGATTGGTTACGACAACCCATAATAGGGTAACGTGGTCTGTTCACGTTTATTGGCGATGCGTTCCGCCAATTACTAGCGAAGTGTTCCGACACTTTTATTTAATTAATTTGACAATTTGTATGTCATGTAGTGTCTTTATCACTCGGCAATAAATTTGCCCTTTTCCGGTTCCATAACTTTGTTCTGTTTCATTGCCGGCAAGCTGCGGGCGAGCCAGCTTATCATTTTGAATTCATAGTGAAATACATAAACATGACTTATGAATCTCCCCATTGGGCAGCAATGTGGACAGCATTCGTATTGAAAGGCCACACAGCCTCGGCGCAACACGAGTAAGATGCGAGGCCTATTGCAACCAAACGCAATCGATACCCCAACGTGGCCAATGCCACAAATCTCACCCAAATTGACAAAACATCACCGAAATCACCTCATTACAAAATCAAACTGGGATCAGCAGAGAGACGCTTCGGTAAAACCCTAATCAATGGAGAACTGCATTTGTTCATATGTACCATGCCGGGTGCATAAACATATTCCACAGCTGCCGCCAAAAACTATAGTGTGCCGACTGTGTAGGCTGTGTATTACAGTTCAAAGGCCGCCAAAAACTATAGTGTGCCGACTGTGTAGGCTGTGTATTACAGTTCAAAGGCCGCCAAAAACTATAGTGTGCCGACTGTGTAGGCTGTGTATTACAATTCAAAGGCCTAATAATGTGTTTTGTTTCATCAGGTACGCCCGTACAACCTTTCAAACGTCACTACATAAAATTAGGAATACTGGTCCAATATGGAGACAAATCAATGCCTCTGTATATAACTTCAAAATGCTAATGTAGCCATGATCACAGCATCGGGTAAGCCCGAATATAACTTCTCAAATGTCATTGCATATCTAACTGCTCTCGCCATGTTCGTCTTGAGCTGTAGTCACACTGATTGTGTGTCGGGTAACATCTAGACTTCGTGCCATTTTCATTTCCTTTGTCACTTTCAACTTGTATTGTATATCCGGTGTTGTGTTCGTTTAGTCATTTGCTTGATATGTTCGTGTGTAGGCTTTACGATATTACTACAATATTATTATTACAGTGGCCGCACTGCTCACCCACTCTGATTGGCATTGGCCAGATGGAATTTGATGCGGGATACTATAACTTTAACCCCATTACTGCCCAGGGGTGTGACACCACAAGGGTTATTTACAGTTGTAAGTAACGTGTCCATGATATACTGCTGACCAGGAATGGGCTGCATCTTTGTCTAGCTACTAAGCTTGATACCTATTACTAATTTATTCCTAATTTATCTAGAAACCCAAGTAAAGCTAAATTGGTTCTCCGTTCCACCAGAATCTACATTTACTGTGTCATCTAGCATGTTTTGTCATCAAGACGTCGAAGTGACTTCTGTGTGACATCAGTACAAACTTGTTTGAACAATAATATGCTGTCTAATTGTTTACTCAAATATTTAACTTTTTCCAATTTCAAACTTTATTCTTACTCCCTAGTGCCTTTCCTGAAGCCAAACGCCGGCAAAATATGCATTAAAATGTGAAACATAAGCCATTTACGAGTTCAGTTTGTATACGCCGCCATGCTTGTTTTCTAAATCGAAAAGTTTTTAAAAACCTTCACCTTGGTGGTTTCGATGTCAGAGCTAAGGCTAGCTCCCAGAGCCATCGCCTGCACCGAGAGCCATAGTGTGGCACCGAGAGCCATTGCCTGGCACCAGAAACCATAGCATGGTTCCGAGAGCCATAGCCTCGCTCAGAGAGCCTTAGCCTGCCACGGAGAGCCATAGCTTGTCCCCGAGAGCCACAGCCTGGCACCGAGAGGCATGGCCTGGCTCCGAGAGCCACAGCCTGGCACCGAGAGCCATGGACTCGCACCGAGAGCCATAGTTTGGCACTGAAAGCCATAGCATGGTTCCGAGAGCCATAGCCTGGCTCCGAGAGCCATAGCCTGGCACCGAGAGCCATAGCCTGGCACCGAGAGGCATGGCCTGGCTCCGAGAGCCACAGCCTGGCACCGAGAGCCATGGACTCGCACCGAGAGCCATAGTTTGGCACTGAAAGCCATAGCATGGTTCCGAGAGCCATAGCCTGGCTCCGAGAGCCATAGCCTTGCACCGAGAGCCATAGCCTGGCACCGAGAGGCATGGCCTGGCTCCGAGAGCCACAGCCTGGCACCGAGAGCCATGGACTCGCACCGAGATCCTTAGTTTGGCACTGAAAGCCATAGCATGGTTCCGACAGCCATAGGCTGGCTCCGAGAGTCATAGCCTGGCACCGAGAGCCATAGCCTGGCACCGAGAGGCATGGCCTGGCTTCGAGAGCCTTAGCCTGGCGTCGGGAGCAATAGCCCCTATAGCTCGACACGGAGAGCCATATCCCGGCACAGAGAGCCACAGCCCGGCACAAAGAACCATAGCCTGGCACCGAGAGCTAAGGCTGGGCACAGAAAGCCATAGTCTCGCACCGAGAGCCATAACCTGGCACCGAGAGCCATAGCCCGGCTCTAAGAGTCATAGTCTCGCACCGAAAGCCATAACCCGGCACCGAGAGCGATAGCCTCGCATCGAGAGCCATAGCCCGGCACAGAGAGCCATAGCCTGGCACCGAGAGCCACAGCTCGGAGATATGGCCAAGCGAAAGCTTTGTAAAGAAATATGTGTATACCCACATACAGCATATATATATATATATATCCGAAAGTATAAGTGCCCCCCATAAGATCTATCTATCGTCGCACCGTTACAATGTGGTGACCAATTGGCACACTAAATGGGAGCATAATTAATTAGTTAAGTAGGAAAGGATACATTTTTTGATGTTTCTGGTGGGTACTGTGTCCGGATAGAGGGAAAGACTGAATAGAGAGAATAGAAAGAAAGGTGGTTGCCGTACGGCTATATATATATGTCTAACGTGTGTTCCTCCTGCTCGTACAATGTGCGCTACAGACTGATGGATTGTTCAACCAATGAATGAATGGGCGTTTAGGCCGCTATTTGTGCACACAGTCTAAATTGAGCAAAACAACCTTCCAAGAGGATGAAAGATGAATGGATGAAACATGCTCTAGATTAGGTGCCAGGGCCTAGATTTGATCCCAAGACTTATTGATCTGTGGCCAGTTTGTTCGAGAGTTATAACAGTTGTGAAGGACCATTTTTTGAAAAGTGACTACAGTAGTGTAGAGACAGCCAGCGTATAGAATCAGATTAGATGCAGAGGGCTTAGACACGTCCGTGCACCACAGCAAAAAGCTTGGCGTGGGCTAAGGTAGAGGGAGCACATTGAGATAACAGATAGTGCATGTCAATGAATAAGGGCTGCAATGGAATAAGGTACGAAATCAAACTAACCATCGTCGCCATGTATATTGCGACAAATTCCCCGTCATGTTTTACATCACCGTACAACATTTATATACAACAAAATAAATAATGTATACAATACTTATGTTGTGACCACGTATGCATCAATCCCGTGTTCCATGTGCCTATCGATCCAGTCCGCAGATATCTACAATCTGTAACTATAGCATATGTGCATTACATAAACATATATTCAATAAACGTCAAAAAATGAATGAAATTGAAATGAATGACTAACCGGCATTTCTATGGACGTTCTATGGACCTTCTTTCCCAATGTTGATTAAAATATTTTGTTCAAAATCCTTGAGTCGTTGCTGATCTGAACGAACGTGATACGTCACAATGAATCATATACTTAAAACGGGTTAATCGGGCGTTCTATGTCTAACAATTACCAGGTTCACTATCACAAGGGGTTTATATACCAACCAAATCATTAACATTCTTCATTTGCGGGTCATCATGGCTGCATTAATCACATGGTCCAGGTTAGTCCGGATCCGGCCTGTAGATCCTGGGACACATCCTATAACCTCCGAAAGAGACGTGTAACTACCTCATAACTATGGTTGAATAATCAAAACCATGTGGCCTGCTAAAATCACAAATTAACTGATCATGACAGATTGAATTGCTTCCGCTAATTTACTGATGTATATGCTTTACATAATAAATACTTCACGCATTAAACTCACTTAAACTTAAACTGGTCTGAGTCTCCTTCTCACAGACGCATATAGTCGGACATTAATTATCGGATGTAAGAAGTGACCAAACATCGCAATGAACTGGTTGTTACAGCCACGTGAATATACTAAAACTACATTGAAAATTGCTACGATAAGTTTGTGTCTCGCTGGTCGGCCACAATGCATCTGCTCGCATATCACATAACTAACGTTATATACTAGCGTTCCAGTGCTTCGTTTCCTCGGTGTTTCATGACAATATCATGCTTTTCAACTATATTATTGCATGCTAATTTTTAGCATTCCCCACCTTTGTTTTGTGTGAAATATATTGCAGAAACAATATCTTAGCCTTTCTGCTCATTTTCCTCTATTAGGAAGGCTGTAACAACTTTGTTATGCAGAATTCCATTGTAACCATAGCTGTTATTAAATCCGGACGTTTGCGTTTTACAACAAGCAACGTACCAAAACGTAATAAAAGGATTGTAGCCTATGAATAAGTGTTATGGTTGAAGAAACCCGTTTTTCGTTATAACACTGTGAAACCACTGATCTACCAACTGGAAGCAAGGAGCAAGATAGTTTAGTTCTGACAAAAATATTAACCTAAGTGTGCCCTTGAGGCGCCAATCTATGTACACGAAATATAAGACCATTGCTACAATGGACGGCAAAGACTAACATAGGTGACATCGGCCAGAGCGGTATGATGTACGCTTTTATTTGAGGACAGGTACATCAAAGAGCGAATCATAAAGACATAGAGATAACATATATAGTTCCACATGGCTCAGTTCCGCAATCTAACATCGGATTATGGAAAGCTGTTGATATCTTACCCGCTCAATGCGTCGAGATAATTGCAATTCACATGATCTTAGGCGGATGTCAACACAAACGTACCATCTAATGTGAGGTGCTAATTACATTAACCGTCTTGGTGTATAGCACTTTCAACAGCTCTCACCCCTACCCTCATCATACTGTACTTCCTCGTTAGATCTTCATAACCGCAAGACATTTACAAAACATAAAGAAATCCTCAATATTTTATTTGAGAATCGTTTTGAAAACTTTTGCATTAAGGACAGTTCTGCTGGTTGATCGAATTTGACCTTGATATAGAAGCGGGTAGGGAGTAAAAGCCAAGCCACCTCTATTTGAAGATCGAAACCACTGTTGTTTTAGGATAAGAACGCCCCTCATGATTCAGGAATTCATCAGTTTTCATCATTTGGGAAAACATTAACGTTTGCATTTCGAAATGCAAGACAACTTCCCATTTACAAAGTGAAGGTGTCAGTACTGGCCTGGTACAGGTTGTTCCCTACTGCTGGTGCCGGCCCGATGCTGGCACCCGGTACCGGGCCAGTAACACCGTGCACAGCGGGGCAGTAATGGGCCGATGCTGGCACGCCGGTATCGGTCGATAACGGGCCGATAACCGGCCGGTACTGAGCCGGCAAGCGACCAATGCTGGCCCGATTGCGGCTCGCCAGCAGTATATGCACGTAGCTCGGATTAGGGTTATTCTACATGGTCTTATTGTGGAAATATAAATGATAAAAGACACATTTCCATATTTATTTTAACCATAAGCAACAGCGAACAGAGATTCACAGCAAAGACGTCTCAGCATGGCAATCACCTCATCCCTATTATTATTGCCCACACAAGATTATATTTGGTAAATATCCCTATCATGAAGGCTTGAACGATATTAGGGATAATGCCAGCAACTGCAGGATCACCGATTGTCTAGCTACTTTCCAGCTAGATCTCTAATTAATTAGAATATCGAGTGCTAAACCAAATAATCTCAAGAAGCTAGTCAGCGAAAAACCGCCTTATTCTTATTAAAGTCATATTTGCTAGGTGGCGCTACGAGATACAGTCTAAGTGAACGTGCCGCCATCTACTGTGTCTTTTCTGCCGCTACAGCGCCGATGTCGCACCGGCACTGGTATTTGCTAATCGGGCCAATTGCGGCTTGCCGATACCGGCGTATAACGGTGGTATGGCGGGAAAATGGTATTAAATTAGCCTTAACTGGCCCAGCAATGGGCAGTTACTGGCCGGCCATGATGCCAGCATCTCCGTAATAAGCCGCAACGCTGCCAGTACTGGCCCGTTACCGTTGGTTGGAAGTGCCTCACTCATCTTCTCTGGTTCGTTGATAAGAAGAGCCACAAATTCTTCCTCCGCTTAGCCAGATATTAGTGGAAAGTTTCTCGCAATGTAAGCGTTTCAAGAGGTTGTAATCAACAAGCGCTTCAGATGCACACCTCCACTGTAGAGATTGTGAGAATTTTTGTCGTGTTATAATTATGAATAATACTGCATCTACAGAACCCCATTCACACATGGTTCCGTCTGAGTTTGCTTGGACCCTTATCAATTGAAACATGTCCTGATATCATGCCATCTTTAGCCCATTAGCCATAAAACATATTACTTGCATGAAACCAAAATTCACATTTACAAAATTAGCATCACATCCTTCATATATTTGTAGATTTTGCTTATTGATGCATCTTACCCAAGGTTGATCACATTTGTCGAAAATCATTTGTTTAATATTAAGTCGATTAATTAGCACTAAATCCATTTGTCTTCGATTGTTATTAAGTTTTATCATAGCGTATAGCATAGTGTAGAGAACACAAGTGTCATCAATATATTGCTTCAATCTGTTTATCGATCAAAATACATAAATCAAGGTACAGAATCATTTAAAAAAACTGTAATAACAGTTACATTCGCCAGGAACTTCGATGATTCAATAAATGAAATGACTTCAACGGTGACGTCAAACATCAATGTGTGCATATTTCACGTATGATGCAAACTAAATATTCCCAGCTCATAAAAATTCATTTGCGATAGATGAATACACGCAAAAATTAGCTTGGTATGTGCTCTAATGAAGTTTGAATCTAATGCGATAATAAAGTCAATTTCACGCACGCATCACAGTTAGCACGATAATGGTAAAAGCGCGAAATACACAATTCGCAATAATTCACCAGGAATCTGATACCGGCGCCTGCGCCTAAGATATTTAGATCTCGATGTTTAATGAATAGATCGGTCCTCAGCTCAGTCAAACAGAATTGAAACCAGAGCCGGTCAATTGGGGACTGGTACCAGATGTGGCCGACAGAGGCCGTACACCCAGAGGTGACGACAACATGGCGGGATGGGCGACCGAGAGAGACGCTGGCCGCTGGCTCAGACCGCCGTATGACGTCATCATGGCGGCATGGTAAGCGGGCGATAATGCAATGATTGGGGATGTCCAGTGACTGGCGGGAAGAGCCATCCCGGAAGTGACGTGTGACGTAGGATATCTGCTGTGATGGCCGGATGCGTGTACATCTCGCTTCTCTTTCATCCGTCTGTTCTGGAACCAAGTCTTGACCTGCTGGTCGGAGAGACGAAGACTTCGTGCCAATTGTATCCTGTCACTGGCCGTAAGGTAGCGCTGTGAGCGGTAGTTTCTTTCCATGTCGTCGATCTGCGAGTCGGTGAAGCAGGTTCGAGCTTTCTTCTTTCTAGGAGCCTTCAAGTCTGTATCATCACACGTGGAAGTGTCTGGAAAAAAGAGGCAAATGTTATATGGTTTGTTAGACACATTATCGAATGTATGTATGTTACAGACGCAAAATGTTCTAAGTTCTTGGCATATTTATTTTGCAGTTGTACTTACCAGATGAAGAGACGTAGCAGGGTGAGGGAGAACGGCCATCCGGGGACTGACGTCTATCATCAACATCATCGTCAGAATGCGATCGTTTTCTCTTGCGTTCGTCCATTAGAAAGACGTTAGTTGCTTCATGGTTTGGGGAGACTTCAATGCTTGCCGTCAGAGAAAACGATCTAATGTTTCCATTCAGTATGTTGTCGATGGAAAACACGGTAAACGTGCCTTGCTTCATGATGCTTTGCGAATAAAGATTATATCCGATGCTGTTCTAACTTGTATGAAGGGCAAATATAATGAGAACTATGAACTTCTGTGGAACCGCGGCTCTATTTATAATACCAGACTCGAGAGGCGAGGGTATTCGGCAACATTCGTCCAGCCAATGAGAAGACAGCACGGGTAATCAGGTATAATAACCTCAGTGTTAGAGACTCCAGATTGCAATTAAGCCGACGACTTGGCTATCGTTGCCGCCCTATAACTGTCGCTGAAAATCGTTCAGACAGGTGTTGGCGGGATGGCGTCTTCTTGGCGACACTGCGATTTTATCCCATTGTCTCTGCCCTTATGTTTGACACTTTGAACTTATGTCAATGCCCCTAGGCTGAAGTTATGGCATAAGTGCCTGATAATTGCGTTGACCATGTCACTTTGTAAACTATAAGGGTCAGGAAGAAACTTCAATGTTAATCCTGCTGTCAGCTTATGTAGCATATCAGTTGTAGCACATATCAGTTACTATAAACTTTAATGACCTGTACCTTACGGAACAACAATATATTGATCTTCAATGATGATTAAGTTGCGATAGGAGAAGGGAAAAGCCGTATACTTCACCATTGCAATGATTGTTTAGTCAGTTTACGCAAAAGTGCTAATACGACGATTTTTGAGCTCATTTTTTCCGGACATGGAAATACAATTCCGTATTGTTCTATACCATTTTGAAGTCTTTACGGTCAATATTGGGGGCACTGTGAATTTTGTAAATGTTAAATTGAAATGACTCATTATGCCATAACCGCTGGTGCGATTGTAGTCAATTTTTAAACATGGGGTCCTAATTTGTGCCCCAGTCTGTGGTAAATATCTTAGAGCGATAGCTAAAAAATTGAAAAAGTCGGGTTCGAACCCCCAACTTCCAGATCCTCTGGCACCGTTACGCTGCGCACTCCGGGTTCGAGTTGAGATTGGATTTTGGCATAAGCTACGTCACCCTTATCAACCAGGGCAAATTAGGTGCTCAGGTGTCTTTCAGTTTTCGAGCTACAACCGAGCACTTGACATTTACATTAGTCAAGGTCACGACCTTGACGTCTAACCTAGGTAGTTGACAGACGGTCAGTTTTTGGAAAGAAGTAAAATTTGTATCTTTCATAATGAGATTTCTTCTTGCCTTGGAAACGAATACTGCAAGTTCGAGCGCCGTGATTTTTGGGAAAATCTATCTAGGGGGCGGACCAAATGTCCCTGCTAAGCGTGTGTGAGGCAGCTCGCCTGAGATGTGGGGGGGGGGTTTATATAGGTCACGCGCGGACGTGTTAGAGAGCACAGCTTTATGCAGCTCGCCTGCTGCCGCCTGAACCGATTCACAGTGCCGGCGGCATTCTCGAATGCTGGTAGTGGATTGAAAAGCGTGGCAGGGGGAAGGGAGGGAGGGCTAGAGGGAGGGAGGGAGGGAAGGAAGGGAATGGAGAGAGAGAGAGATAGGAAAAAAAGGGTAACGGAAAATGACTCATGTTGGGACCTCTGGTTTGAACTTTAGATCAAAATGACTTTTTGAGGTCAGGACGGGGCCTTGGAATTAGGTCAGCGGCTTGGGCGGATGGATATTGCAGATCTCAGCGCCGACCTAGTGTGGACTCTTACATTGCCACTGCATCACATTTTTGTCACCCCCCCCCCCCCAAAAAGTGTTAGTTAAATCTGGATGGGATGGATCAGAGGGGTCAAATCTGGATCTGGGGGGTCAAATCTGGATCTGAGGGTCAATTAGTACCTTCGGTTGACAATTTGAGCAGAATAGAGCTTTTATTGGGTTAATCTGGGCTGTCACCTCGACCTCTGGTAAGGGCGGTAGGGTGGGGGGGTCGGCGCTCGGTTCCCGGTAAGAGCACCATGCCAGAAGTAGCTGACCGGCAGCGGAGTGGTCAGCAGTACACAGGGTAGGAATGTGGGAAAGCGGGTGGGTGTGGGTGAGGGGAGGGGAGGGGAGGGGAGGGGGGGGGGGGAGGGGGTGTCACAGCGAAGAGGTTCACGGCTTGCGTGCGAGTGTGTATTGGCGGGCTTAGTCGATTTACGCAATACTGCCAACACTGTGTTTTTATTGGTGGGCAATTTACGCAAAAGTGTTAATACGGCGAATTTTAACCACATTTTTCCCTAACGGGCAATATAATTCCTCAGTGTCCTATACCACCGTGAATTTCGTTAATTTTAAATTGAAATGACCCGTTACGCCATAACTGCTAGTCCGGTTTTAGTGAAATTTTAAAGATCAGGGTCTAATTTATGTCGAAACAGAAACAGAACTGATTGACATGATGGCGATTTTCGCCATAACGAGATGAAAAAGGTGTAGCTTGAATAATTTAAGACCGACTGCTACTCCGTGCAATATCGACCGAGTTATAGGCGGAAACGTCACATCGCGCCCTTAGTCATTTGGCGTACCGAACCTCTATAATGGGATTGGTCATATTAAAGTCTGATTATTGTTTTGCGTTCAAACTGCTGGGTCGATTTCGATGCCATTTGGCACACATGATGTCAGTAACATATTCCACCACATATGGGTCACTTACCTCCATTCATGTTGTCACAGAGAGTTTTTACAATTTCAAGATGACGCGAAAATCTTTCAGTATGCGGAGGCAATAACGTTTTTCCGCCTTTCTCTAAAGAATACTCTTAAACAAAAAGCCGATCACTAGAATATTAACGGAGGGACCTTGACCTTGCCGTGACCTTGATATAGTCATCCGCGCCCAAATGCTAATCATATATATTACACAAGGGGTCGTTTGTCTGACTACAATGAGGGTCGGCAGGAAAACATCGAATGCATATCGGAACATCCAGACTTCAGAACAGGCTGCTTAGACCAGTATGTTCTGGAGATAGCATACTATACGTATCGACAGGAGCAGGGCAACATGCAATATTTCACTTCAAGAGTGAGTTTTCTATTTATTTAAAATAATAAACATATGTTGGCAATAAAAGTTATTTATTTAAGTTATAATTTATTCACTTTGTGTTTTTTTCGTTTTTGTGATGTGCTTAGTGGGAATGACAATTTGTTTCTTCTTGGATTCCAGGAAATGCAGATAAACAGCTTATCGCCAGCTGGCGTGGTGGTGCTGGGAATACTTGGGAAAGAAAGTCAGAGTGCGTTTGCCAGCATGTGTTATAGCTGCCATCCGCCATACCTTCCTATCAGAAGGAGAGTACACAGAATTTAAATGGGCACAGTGATGTGAAATCCTACCAAACATGGATACTCCCTTACAATACAAGATTCATATTTTGTATTTTCTTATGACATGTGATATAAATTATAAGATGTGTATATTCTGTTTCATTAAACAATAAAAGAGTAGCTTATCTCGGCATAGTATACCAAGGTTATGCACATAGGCTCTGATCTCATGTATCACTCAACAGTGCTGATTTCAACGAAATAAAATGGGCAATCACTGTAAAGTTTAACCAGCTTATTGCTTGTTTATTTCAGTCTTTGATACAGTCACGTGACAGTTTTATCTCACACTTAACCAATACATGAATCTTGTTAAAAATAAACAATGTAACGACAATACATTGCTTCTACTTAATGTATTATAGGGGCCTCCATGTACCAATGTATTCTTAGCCGCATATTATACCATTTTATACACAATAACCACATGAAGTACTATGCAGTGCCATATATAATATATATAACATATTAAATCCCTGCATGTTAAGATCATTCAGTTTAAAAATTTGTTCATGAAAACTTTCATGCATGCAGTTTTTATGTCTTGTCTCAACAAACCTTAAAGTGAAACATTTTATTCCCAAATGAATATTACGTAATTTTTCAAAAACCTTCTCCAAATGATAACTTGCATATTTAATTGCCCAAATGGCCTTACCAATGTGGTCCTTGTTTTACTTGACGTGTACACATACGATTATTATAGCAACAATCCAAGCAATCGATGCATGTCGATTACAACAAAAATAACACGTGAAGCACCATGAATATACAATTACGACAAAATAATACATGAAATTTCAATAGGTCTACTGCAGCTTAAAGGACATGTTTCGACAGTGACATGCCATCAAGTCTGCTGTGATTAAAGCGACAATAGCAGGGGCGGATCTAGTCGTCTAACATTCTTCTTCTGAGGAAATTTGTGCACACTGTGTCCTGTTTTATAAGAATTGCCACAGAACTTCACTACACATCGCTGCACCATTGCAAGGCATTACAAAGCTGTTTCAAAATGTTACCTTATTTACTTGATATTATTTGTATATGCATATATTTGTACTTTGAGGCTGTGAGCCTACAGTGCACAATAAACTCATTATTATTATTATAAGAAAGCTTGTTATGGAACAAAAGTAAACAAACGCACAATCCTGCTGACACGATACAAATGGCGCACGCACGTGGGTTTCCCTGCTCTGACGTCACGCAGTCCGCTCAAAGGCGTGTGGTTATTGGTTATACGTGAAAATGTATGTTTTTTTGACGTTGCCCGAACGTTTTCGGGTAACGTTGTCCGACATTCAGTATTAAAATTGTACCTTCTGTGAGAAACAACTGCGTATATGATGAATTAATCAGAAGCATGATTGCCAAATACAATCAGTTACATATTGTTTTCATGATGTCTAATTCTTCAGGTAATGTTGTCCTAACGTTGGAAAAACGCCCACTCTCGACTTCTCACCATTTTGTATTTATAACAACTGCTACACGCAGCCAAGTTTCATTCGTCACTACACATGGCAAAGGTTTTATTTTTATGGGATAAAGGCCAGAAAATATTACTTCAATGTTTGCGACCAACGTTGTAAAAACGTTGTCCTGGTGTTAACTTTAAGATGACGTGATTACAACCCAAAACCAACGTGTGCGAACGTTATGTGTTAGCTGGGCAGCTGCTTGTAGTCTATTATCTGATATTTCGGAACTCGGTCTCTACATATGCATTTAACACATATTCAAGCATATCGTATGACATATCTTCACTTAATCAGCTATCAAGTTGCATTAATTGGTTCTTGTTAGAAGTGTATTCTTCAAGTTGTCTGCTGAAATGCAAACAGAATGTCCGCCACCGCCTCTCGCCCACGGTTTGACCGTCGATCGATAATCGACCAAGCTGACCACGGCCGCCAGCAGTCGCTAGCCCAGCCTGCTGGGGCTGCCCCTCCCACTGACCATACATACATCCCGGGCCTTACCCTGCTGGAGCTGCCCCACCCACTGACCATACATACATCCCCGGCCTTACATTGCTGGAGCTGCCCCTCCCACTGACCATACATACAACCCCGGCCTTACCTTGCTGGAGCTGCCCCTCCCACTGACCATACATACAACCCCGGCCTTACCTTGCTGGGGCTGCCCCTCCCACTGACCATACATACATCCCCGGCCTTACCTTGCTGGGGCTGCCCCTCCCACTGACCATACATACAACCCCGGCCTTACCTTGCTGGGGCTGCCCCTCCCACTGACCATACATACAACCCCGGCCTTACCTTGCTGGGGCTGCCCCTCCCACTGACCATACATACAACCCCGGCCTTACATTGCTGGGGCTACCCCTCCCACTGACCATACATACATCCCGGGCCTTACATTGCTGGAGCTGCCCCTCCCACTGACCATACATACAACCCCGGCCTTACATTGCTGGGGCTGCCCCTCCCACTGACCATACATACATCCCCGGCCTTACCTTGCTGGGGCTGCCCCTCCCACTGACCATACATACATCCCGGGCCTTACCTTGCTGGGGCTGCCCCTCCCACTGACCATGCATACATCCCCGGCCTTACCTTGCTGGAGCTGCCCCTCCCACTGACCATACATACATCCCCGGCCTTACCTTGCTGGGGCTGCCCCTCCCACTGACCATACATACAACCCCGGCCTTACATTGCTGGGGCTGCCCCTCCCACTGACCATACATACATCCCCGGCCTTACATTGCTGGGGCTGCCCCTCCCACTGACCATACATACATCCCCGGCCTTACCTTGCTGGGGCTGCCCCTCCCACTGACCATACATACATCCCCGGCCTTACCTTGCTGGGGCTGCCCCTCCCACTGACCATACATACATCCCCGGCCTTACCTTGCTGGGGCTGCCCCTCCCACTGACCATACATACATCCCCGGCCTTACCTTGCTGGGGCTGCCCCTCCCACTGACCATACATACATCCCCGGCCTTACCTTGCTGGGGCTGCCCCTCCCACTGACCATACATACAACCCCGGCCTTACCTTGCTGGGGCTGCCCCTCCCACTGACCATACATACATCCCCGGCCTTACCTTGCTGGGGCTGCCCCTCCCACTGACCATACATACAACCCCGGCCTTACCTTGCTGGGGCTGCCCCTCCCACTGACCATACATACAACCCCGGCCTTACCTTGCTGGGGCTGCCCCTCCCACTGACCATACATACAACCCCGGCCTTACATTGCTGGGGCTGCCCCTCCCACTGACCATACATACATCCCGGGCCTTACATTGCTGGAGCTGCCCCTCCCACATACAACCCCGGCCTTACATTGCTTGGGCTGCCCCTCCCACTGACCATACATACATTCCCGGCCTTACCTTGCTGGGGCTGCCCCTCCCACTGACCATACATACATCCCGGGCCTTACCTTGCTGGGGCTGCCCCTCCCACTGACCATACATACATCCCCGGCCTTACCTTGCTGGAGCTGCCCCTCCCACTGACCATACATACATCCCCGGCCTTACCTTGATGGGGCTGCCCCTCCCACTGACCATACATACATCCCCGGCCTTACATTGCTGGGGCTGCCCCTCCCACTGACCATACATACAACCCCGGCCTTACCTTGCTGGAGCTGCCCCTCCCACTGACCATACATACATCCCCGGCCTTACCTTGCTGGGGCTGCCCCTCCCACTGACCATACATACAACCCCGGCCTTACATTGCTGGGGCTGCCCCTCCCACTGACCATACATACATCCCCGGCCTTACCTTGCTGGAGCTGCCCCTCCCACTGACCATACATACATCCCCGGCCTTACCTTGATGGGGCTGCCCCTCCCACTGACCATACATACATCCCCGGCCTTACATTGCTGGGGCTGCCCCTCCCACTGACCATACATACATCCCCGGCCTTACCTTGTTGGGGCTGCCCCTCCCACTGACCATACATACAACCCCGGCCTTACCTTGCTGGGGCTGCCCCTCCCACTGACCATACATACAACCTCGGCCTTACATTGCTGGAGCTGCCCCTCCCACTGACCATACATACATCCCGGCCTTACATTGCTGGGGCCGCCCCTCCCACTGACCATACATACATCCCGGCCTTACCTTGCTGGGGCTGCCCCTCCCACTGACCATACATACATCCCGGGCCTTACATTGCTGGAGCTGCCCCTCCCACTGACCATACATACATCCCCGGCCTTACCTTGCTGGAGCTGCCCCTCCCACTGACCATACATACAACCCCGGCCTTACATTGCTGGGGCTGCCCCTCCCACTGACCATACATACAACCCCGGCCTTACATTGCTGGGGCTGCCCCTCCCACGGACCATACATACATCTCCGGCCTTACCTTGCTGGAGCTGCCCCTCCCACTGACCATACATACATCCCCGGCCTTACCTTGCTGGGGCTGCCCCTCCCACTGACCATACATACATCCCCGGCCTTACATTGCTGGGGCTGCCCCTCCCACTGACCATACATACATCCCCGGCCTTACATTGCTGGAGCTGCCCCTCCCACTGACCATAGATAAATCCCCGGCCTTACCTTGCTGGGGCTGCCCCTCCCACTGACCATACATACATCCCCGGCCTTACCTTGCTGGGGCTGCCCCTCCCACTGACCATACATACATCCCGGGCCTTACCTTGCTGGGGCTGCCCCTCCCACTGACCATACATACAACCCCGGCCTTACATTGCTGGGGCTGCCCCTCCCACTGACCATACATACATCCCGGGCCTTACCTTGCTGGGGCTGCCCCTCCCACTGACCATACATACATCCCCGGCCTTACCTTGCTGGGGCTGCCCCTCCCACTGACCATACATACATCCCGGGCCTTACATTGCTGGGGCTGCCCCTCCCACTGACCATACATACATCCCCGGCCTTACCTTGCTGGGGCTGCCCCTCCCACTGACCATACATACATCCCCGGCCTTACCTTGCTGGAGCTGCCCCTCCCACTGACCATACATACATCCCCGGCCTTACATTATATTTGGGCACGATATATATGATATTATATATTATAATGTTATATATTATATATTATATTATACCCACAAGAAAACAATCTATACTAATAAAATGAAGCTGTCTGTCCCACTATGCCGCGGCATGCAAGAGCCCATTGGCTTCAGCAGCCGCCTTGAACCTATTAATATCCAGCCGTCGCTCTTAGATGTGTCAAAGCTATCGCATGTGTCAACACAACCGCTGGGTGCTCATCACCTTATCCCGCGGCATAATATCGCTTTCGGGTGCTTATCGCGCATGGTGACCATGCCTGCGGCGGGCTACCTGGCTTGGTGCCAACAGTAATAATATTTCTCCCAACGCCTTATCGCCCGAACCGTCATCAAAGCAAACAAATCCCGTACTGTCTCACGTCCACAACTTCCAATTAGTAGCAAGAGAACGAACTCTGCCCGGGGGAACCTTGCCTATTTGAATTGATTTGATATTTTGATCTTTGATCCAATTTTACAGTATAGTTAAGCGGTCTACACGTCAATTCTATAGACCAACCAGGACATCAGGCAGATTTTATCCCCTGAAGGTAGTAGTAATACGTTAAATGACGAACAACGGACGGGAAACAGCCGCTTTTACAACTCAATCAACCCTTTTTTTGTTTACTCAAAACAAACAAATCCCGTACTGTCTCGCGTCCACAACTTCTAATTAGTAGCAAGAGAACGAACTCTTCCCGGGGAACCTTGCCTATTTGAATTGATTTGATCTTTTTGACCTTTGATCCAATTTTACAGTATAGTTAAGCGGTCTACACGTCAATTCTATAGACCAATCAGGACATCAGGCAGATTTCATCCACTGAAGGTAGTAGTAATACGTTAAATGACGAACAACGGACGGGAAACAGCCCCTTTTTTAACTCAATCAACCTTTTTTTTTTTTACTCAATCAATGTATATGCTTGGGCCTTAATTTTACTGGACTTTGCTCTAACCGCTCACCTTTTCCTATTTATTACAAGAAAATTACGAAATATTGTGAGAAGTGCACATCCTAAGAACCACAGAAATATCTCTTAAAACTAAGTTAATTGTCTCCCCAATCGTCCAAACTGAAACCAAGGAGAATAATGTTCGATTACCGCACGTGCTTTAGTTTCGCAGGTTTACCAAGAAATCGGTATACATTTCAGCTAAATCAGGTAAGGATACTATAGTAATTTAATAAACAAAAATAAGTGAGTTAAAGAAATCATTCGATCATGTTTCAGATTGCTGTCAAGTCATATTTCCAACAACGAGGTCGCGGGGGATTGTTTACATGCCAGCGCGTGACATGCCACAGGGCACCACACACAATACTAACCCTTATCTTACTGAAGTCAATTGCAAGGATTTCAACCTCAGCTGTTCAACCTCTAATGGTATATCAATTATTAGGTGATGCTTATAAATGGCACCAATAGCGTGCAAGCAATTTTTCGCACTTGAAAATTTTCAGCCTCACAATGCCACTTCTTCTGGCCCTTAATTGGAACGGCATACGTGAACATCATCCTGACATGAATAGACCATAAGATTCTCCAAAGTCATATTCGCTTGCAGGAAAATAAGAGTTTTGTCGGGCAAAAGGTGGTCACGTGTCAGGAATTTGAGTTTAAGATATCTTTGAGATAGCTTCGTTGAGACCCACTACCTGCGGACCACCCGACAATAAGATGATTATCATATAGTTATATACAAGAGAATCAAGGCGGGACAACATTTACAGTGTCTTGGGCGATATTCATTTATATCATGCTTTAGCCGCAATTTGAGTATTCTGTACTGGATGCACAATAATTGCACAGGGTTTAAATATCCTTAACACATATGTCACGTTATTCCGTAGCTCCCGGTCTCAATTTATGTCAATATGATTATCGATATTTTTTCTGCCCAATGTCTACCTTCTGCCTGCTACTATTTGACGTATAAAACAAAATACTGTCAGACTGTTATTTCTTTCGCTTATTACTACGAACGCTAGACGTCCCGCGAGCGGAGCGAGCGGGGCGGCTAGTTATATAAAAAAGAACTTGAAGAGTCAGCACTGTTGCTATACTACGTACTTATTCACCAGATGGCGCCACACGATCGTGCGCCGTGATTACCGCTATTCACTAGATGGCGCCCACATTAAAGAATATGTTGTTTCCCCTTTCAAGTACGCGGGTAATCCCTCAAAAACCCACCTCCCCCTAGTCACCACCATTGTGTCGATGTCCCTACCCAAGGGTTCAGGCTAACGACCGAAAACAATGCGTTCAGCGACCAAAACCAAAATTGAGATTTTAATGAAAATATCATCGCCCAGGCGGCCGCCGGGGATCATCGACAAGAAAAAGGTGGTCAATGTTGGTGTGGGAGGGATTTCATTCATTGAGATAACCCACAACCGCCGGACCTACCCGATAGTGAACACGTTTTTTGGTGTATATGTACAGACGCGTGAAGACGGTAAGATATTTATGGTGTTTACATGACCTGTATATATTGCTAAGTCAGCACTTCTTCCAGTCTTACATCCGCCTTCACTAGATGGCGCCACACGTACATATGCGTTTTTCGCCGTGAAGAAATTATCAGAGGCACTCACCAGACGGCGCCACATGCATGTGGACATACCGTTTGTATCACCTCTTTTGACAGCTCATCGCGCAGATCTGTTCACATTCATGTTCTCATTTTCTTTCTTCGTTTCTCATATTATCCTGGGCTTTTACAGGCGATTACCGGAGACACTTTAAGGTACCCCCCCCCCCCCCCCCCCACCTGCCGGTTGCATGGTTAGCTGGCCACGAGCACTTTCCCCGCTTTCTCGCCGATAGGTGATCACTGAGACTGACGCCTGACGCACAGACGTTGCTCCACGCAGGACGTTGGTCGGCCACCTGTTCCGTCCACCCTCAATTACTTTTAAATATACACCTGTAGTGACCATCCTGGAAAACCATCCAAAGAAAATGTACACCCTGACCCCACCCCCTGGTCTCTCCCTCAATCGATATTAACGCGACGTATGTTTGTATTATGATGGTCCGTCACCATACTCCAACAGGGGAGGGGGTCTGAAACAACTGCCCCCATCCCCCGATCCGGATCCACCAACGGCTGCACTTAATTTGAGGGTTAATTGGAAAGGCATACGTGAAAAATTTTATTTTAAAATTAACTCTACATTCTGACATGGATAGACCATGAGATTCTCCAAAGTCATATTCGCTTACAGAAAAATAATAGTTGTCGGGCAAAAGGTGGTCACATGTCAGTGTGGAGAATTTGAGTTTAAGATATCTTTGAGATAGCTTCGTTGAGACCCACTACCTGCGGACCACCCGACAATAAGACGATTATCAAATAGTTATATACAAGAGAATCAAGGCGGGACAACATTTATGGTGTGTGGGGTGAAATTGCAAACTTGCCAAGTCAGCAGCTTTTGTAATGCCACTTTCGTATTCACTAGATGGCGCCACATTACTGTGAATATGTCATCCAATTCTTTGTTTCCCGCCAAAGGAGCAATGCATTTTGATTCAAAATACCGTCAGTGAGATTCAAGTCGCGAAGTCACTTTGTGAATCCTACGGTATGGACTCCTTTCGCGATTGAATTGTTTACAGTTTAACGAAACTCAAAGAACGGATGAAACAGCGTAGAACCCGCAAAAAACCTTTATCACCGTTGATCTGTGTGTCCCCTTTCACTAGATGGCGCCCACATTAAAGAATATGTTGTTTCCCCTTTCAAGTACGCGGGTAATCCCTCAAAAACCCACCTCCCCCTAGTCACCACCATTGTGTCGATGTCCCTACCCAAGGGTTCAGGCTAACGACCGAAAACAATGCGTTCAGCGACCAAAACCAAAATTGAGATTTTAATGAAAATATCATCGCCCAGGCGGCCGCCGGGGATCATCGACAAGAAAAAGGTGGTCAATGTTGGTGTGGGAGGGATTTCATTCATTGAGATAACCCACAACCGCCGGACCTACCCGATAGTGAACACGTTTTTTGGTGTATATGTACAGACGCGTGAAGACGGTAAGATATTTATGGTGTTTACATGACCTGTATATATTGCTAAGTCAGCACTTCTTCCAGTCTTACATCCGCCTTCACTAGATGGCGCCACACGTACATATGCGTTTTTCGCCGTGAAGAAATTATCAGAGGCACTCACCAGACGGCGCCACATGCATGTGGACATACCGTTTGTATCACCTCTTTTGACAGCTCATCGCGCAGATCTGTTCACATTCATGTTCTCATTTTCTTTCTTCGTTTCTCATATTATCCTGGGCTTTTACAGGCGATTACCGGAGACACTTTAAGGTACCCCCCCCCCCCCCCACCTGCCGGTTGCATGGTTAGCTGGCCACGAGCACTTTCCCCGCTTTCTCGCCGATAGGTGATCACTGAGACTGACGCCTGACGCACAGACGTTGCTCCACGCAGGACGTTGGTCGGCCACCTGTTCCGTCCACCCTCAATTACTTTTAAATATACACCTGTAGTGACCATCCTGGAAAACCATCCAAAGAAAATGTACACCCTGACCCCACCCCCTGGTCTCTCCCTCAATCGATATTAACGCGACGTATGTTTGTATTATGATGGTCCGTCACCATACTCCAACAGGGGAGGGGGTCTGAAACAACTGCCCCCATCCCCCGATCCGGATCCACCAACGGCTGCACTTAATTTGAGGGTTAATTGGAAAGGCATACGTGAAAAATTTTATTTTAAAATTAACTCTACATTCTGACATGGATAGACCATGAGATTCTCCAAAGTCATATTCGCTTGCAGAAAAATAATAGTTGTCGGGCAAAAGGTGGTCACATGTCAGTGTGGGGAATTTGAGTTTAAGATATCTTTGAGATAGCTTCGTTGAGACCCACTACCTGCGGACCACCCGACAATAAGACGATTATCAAATAGTTATATACAAGAGAATCAAGGCGGGACAACATTTATGGTGTGTGGGGTGAAATTGCAAACTTGCCAAGTCAGCAGCTTTTGTAATGCCACTTTCGTATTCACTAGATGGCGCCACATTACTGTGAATATGTCATCCAATTCTTTGTTTCCCGCCAAAGGAGCAATGCATTTTGATTCAAAATACCGTCAGTGAGATTCAAGTCGCGAAGTCACTTTGTGAATCCTACGGTATGGACTCCTTTCGCGATTGAATTGTTTACAGTTTAACGAAACTCAAAGAACGGATGAAACAGCGTAGAACCCGCAAAAAACCTTTATCACCGTTGATCTGTGTGTCCCCTTTCACTAGATGGCGCCCACATTAAAGAATATGTTGTTTCCCCTTTCAAGTACGCGGGTAATCACTCAAACACCCACCTTCCCCTAGTCACCACCATTGTGTCGATGTCCCTACCCAAGGGTTCAGGCTAACGACCGAAAACAATGCGTTCAGCGACCAAAACCAAAATTGAGATTTTAATGAAAATATCATCGCCCAGGCGGCCGCCGGGGATCATCGACAAGAAAAAGGTGGTCAATGTTGGTGTGGGAGGGATTTCATTCATTGAGATAACCCACAACCGCCGGACCTACCCGATAGTGAACACGTTTTTTGGTGTATATGTACAGACGCGTGAAGACGGTAAGATATTTATGGTGTTTACATGACCTGTATATATTGCTAAGTCAGCACTTCTTCCAGTCTTACATCCGCCTTCACTAGATGGCGCCACACGTACATATGCGTTTTTCGCCGTGAAGAAATTATCAGAGGCACTCACCAGACGGCGCCACATGCATGTGGACATACCGTTTGTATCACCTCTTTTGACAGCTCATCGCGCAGATCTGTTCACATTCATGTTCTCATTTTCTTTCTTCGTTTCTCATATTATCCTGGGCTTTTACAGGCGATTACCGGAGACACTTTAAGGTACCCCCCCCCCCCCCCCACCTGCCGGTTGCATGGTTAGCTGGCCACGAGCACTTTCCCCGCTTTCTCGCCGATAGGTGATCACTGAGACTGACGCCTGACGCACAGACGTTGCTCCACGCAGGACGTTGGTCGGCCACCTGTTCCGTCCACCCTCAATTACTTTTAAATATACACCTGTAGTGACCATCCTGGAAAACCATCCAAAGAAAATGTACACCCTGACCCCACCCCCTGGTCTCTCCCTCAATCGATATTAACGCGACGTATGTTTGTATTATGATGGTCCGTCACCATACTCCAACAGGGGAGGGGGTCTGAAACAACTGCCCCCATCCCCCGATCCGGATCCACCAACGGCTGCACTTAATTTGAGGGTTAATTGGAAAGGCATACGTGAAAAATTTTATTTTAAAATTAACTCTACATTCTGACATGGATAGACCATGAGATTCTCCAAAGTCATATTCGCTTGCAGAAAAATAATAGTTGTCGGGCAAAAGGTGGTCACATGTCAGTGTGGGGAATTTGAGTTTAAGATATCTTTGAGATAGCTTCGTTGAGACCCACTACCTGCGGACCACCCGACAATAAGACGATTATCAAATAGTTATATACAAGAGAATCAAGGCGGGACAACATTTATGGTGTGTGGGGTGAAATTGCAAACTTGCCAAGTCAGCAGCTTTTGTAATGCCACTTTCGTATTCACTAGATGGCGCCACATTACTGTGAATATGTCATCCAATTCTTTGTTTCCCGCCAAAGGAGCAATGCATTTTGATTCAAAATACCGTCAGTGAGATTCAAGTCGCGAAGTCACTTTGTGAATCCTACGGTATGGACTCCTTTCGCGATTGAATTGTTTACAGTTTAACGAAACTCAAAGAACGGATGAAACAGCGTAGAACCCGCAAAAAACCTTTATCACCGTTGATCTGTGTGTCCCCTTTCACTAGATGGCGCCCACATTAAAGAATATGTTGTTTCCCCTTTCAAGTACGCGGGTAATCACTCAAACACCCACCTTCCCCTAGTCACCACCATTGTGTCGATGTCCCTACCCAAGGGTTCAGGCTAACGACCGAAAACAATGCGTTCAGCGACCAAAACCAAAATTGAGATTTTAATGAAAATATCATCGCCCAGGCGGCCGCCGGGGATCATCGACAAGAAAAAGGTGGTCAATGTTGGTGTGGGAGGGATTTCATTCATTGAGATAACCCACAACCGCCGGACCTACCCGATAGTGAACACGTTTTTTGGTGTATATGTACAGACGCGTGAAGACGGTAAGATATTTATGGTGTTTACATGACCTGTATATATTGCTAAGTCAGCACTTCTTCCAGTCTTACATCCGCCTTCACTAGATGGCGCCACACGTACATATGCGTTTTTCGCCGTGAAGAAATTATCAGAGGCACTCACCAGACGGCGCCACATGCATGTGGACATACCGTTTGTATCACCTCTTTTGACAGCTCATCGCGCAGATCTGTTCACATTCATGTTCTCATTTTCTTTCTTCGTTTCTCATATTATCCTGGGCTTTTACAGGCGATTACCGGAGACACTTTAAGGTACCCCCCCCCCCCCCCACCTGCCGGTTGCATGGTTAGCTGGCCACGAGCACTTTCCCCGCTTTCTCGCCGATAGGTGATCACTGAGACTGACGCCTGACGCACAGACGTTGCTCCACGCAGGACGTTGGTCGGCCACCTGTTCCGTCCACCCTCAATTACTTTTAAATATACACCTGTAGTGACCATCCTGGAAAACCATCCAAAGAAAATGTACACCCTGACCCCACCCCCTGGTCTCTCCCTCAATCGATATTAACGCGACGTATGTTTGTATTATGATGGTCCGTCACCATACTCCAACAGGGGAGGGGGTCTGAAACAACTGCCCCCATCCCCCGATCCGGATCCACCAACGGCTGCACTTAATTTGAGGGTTAATTGGAAAGGCATACGTGAAAAATTTTATTTTAAAATTAACTCTACATTCTGACATGGATAGACCATGAGATTCTCCAAAGTCATATTCGCTTGCAGAAAAATAATAGTTGTCGGGCAAAAGGTGGTCACATGTCAGTGTGGGGAATTTGAGTTTAAGATATCTTTGAGATAGCTTCGTTGAGACCCACTACCTGCGGACCACCCGACAATAAGACGATTATCAAATAGTTATATACAAGAGAATCAAGGCGGGACAACATTTATGGTGTGTGGGGTGAAATTGCAAACTTGCCAAGTCAGCAGCTTTTGTAATGCCACTTTCGTATTCACTAGATGGCGCCACATTACTGTGAATATGTCATCCAATTCTTTGTTTCCCGCCAAAGGAGCAATGCATTTTGATTCAAAATACCGTCAGTGAGATTCAAGTCGCGAAGTCACTTTGTGAATCCTACGGTATGGACTCCTTTCGCGATTGAATTGTTTACAGTTTAACGAAACTCAAAGAACGGATGAAACAGCGTAGAACCCGCAAAAAACCTTTATCACCGTTGATCTGTGTGTCCCCTTTCACTAGATGGCGCCCACATTAAAGAATATGTTGTTTCCCCTTTCAAGTACGCGGGTAATCCCTCAAAAACCCACCTCCCCCTTGTCACCACCATTGTGTCGATGTCCCTACCCAAGGGTTCAGGCTAACGACCGAAAACAATGCGTTCAGCGACCAAAACCAAAATTGAGATTTTAATGAAAATATCATCGCCCAGGCGGCCGCCGGGGATCATCGACAAGAAAAAGGTGGTCAATGTTGGTGTGGGAGGGATTTCATTCATTGAGATAACCCACAACCGCCGGACCTACCCGATAGTGAACACGTTTTTTGGTGTATATGTACAGACGCGTGAAGACGGTAAGATATTTATGGTGTTTACATGACCTGTATATATTGCTAAGTCAGCACTTCTTCCAGTCTTACATCCGCCTTCAATAGATGGCGCCACACGTACATATGCGTTTTTCGCCGTGAAGAAATTATCAGAGGCACTCACCAGACGGCGCCACATGCATGTGGACATACCGTTTGTATCACCTCTTTTGACAGCTCATCGCGCAGATCTGTTCACATTCATGTTCTCATTTTCTTTCTTCGTTTCTCATATTATCCTGGGCTTTTACAGGCGATTACCGGAGACACTTTAAGTTACCCCCCCCCACCTGCCGGTTGCATGGTTAGCTGGCCACGAGCACTTTCCCCGCTTTCTCGCCGATAGGTGATCACTGAGACTGACGCCTGACGCACAGACGTTGCTCCACGCAGGACGTTGGTCGGCCATCTGTTCCGTCCACCCTCAATTACTTTTAAATATACACCTGTAGTGACCATCCTGGAAAACCATCCAAAGAAAATGTACACCCTGACCCCACCCCCTGGTCTCTCCCTCAATCGATATTAACGCGACGTATGTTTGTATTATGATGGTCCGTCACCATACTCCAACAGGGGAGGGGGTCTGAAACAACTGCCCCCATCCCCCGATCCGGATCCACCAACGGCTGCACTTAATTTGAGGGTTAATTGGAAAGGCATACGTGAAAAATTTTATTTTAAAATTAACTCTACATTCTGACATGGATAGACCATGAGATTCTCCAAAGTCATATTCGCTTGCAGAAAAATAATAGTTGTCGGGCAAAAGGTGGTCACATGTCAGTGTGGGGAATTTGAGATTAAGATATCTTTGAGATAGCTTCGTTGAGACCCACTACCTGCGGACCACCCGACAATAAGACGATTATCAAATAGTTATATACAAGAGAATCAAGGCGGGACAACATTTATGGTGTGTGGGGTGAAATTGCAAACTTGCCAAGTCAGCAGCTTTTGTAATGCCACTTTCGTATTCACTAGATGGCGCCACATTACTGTGAATATGTCATCCAATTCTTTGTTTCCCGCCAAAGGAGCAATGCATTTTGATTCAAAATACCGTCAGTGAGATTCAAGTCGCGAAGTCACTTTGTGAATCCTACGGTATGGACTCCTTTCGCGATTGAATTGTTTACAGTTTAACGAAACTCAAAGAACGGATGAAACAGCGTAGAACCCGCAAAAAACCTTTATCACCGTTGATCTGTGTGTCCCCTTTCTCGCCCCCCCCCCCCACCCCCACCCCCTAACCTCCGCCCCAGTCAGCACCAGTGAGTTGGTGTCCCTGCCCAGGGGGTCAGGCTAACGACCGAAAAGAATGCGTTTACTGAACAAAACCAAAATTGGGATATTAATGAAAATATCATCGCCCAGGCGGCCGGGGATCATCGTCAAGAAAAAGGTGGTCAACGTTGGTGTGGGAGGGATTTCATTCATTGAGATAACCCACAACCGCCGGACCTACCCGATAGTGAACACGTTTTCTGGCGTAAATGTACAGACGCGTATCACGGTTTGCTGGCCACGAGCACTTTCCCCGCTTTCTCGACGATAGGTGATCACTGGGACTGATGCCTGGCGCACAGACGTTGACCCGCGCAGGACGTTGGTCGGCCACCTGTTCCGTCCACCCTCAATTGCCATTCAATATACACCCGTAGTGACCGTCCTGGAATACCATCCGAGGAAAATGTACCCCCTGACCCCACCCCCTGATCTCTCCCTCAATCGATATTAATGCGACGTATGTTTGCATTATGACGATCCGTCACCACACTCCCAACAGGGGAGGGGCTCTGAAACAACTGCCCCCATCCCCCGACCAGGATCCACCAACGTCTGCACTTAATTTGAGGGTTAAGGGCCAGTAGAACCGGTCTATTGACACCAGAGTAATTTTTTGAAAATTTTGTTTTACCTGTCATACCTCTATTGAATTGTTAAAATATTCTGCTACAATGTCCACAGCTAAATTATGAATGAAGCCCCAGTCATGCCTTTGCTCTAACCGCTCACCTTTTCCTATTTATTACAAGAAAATTACGAAATATTGTGAGAAGTGCACATCCTAAGAACCACAGAAATATCTCTTAAAACTAAGTTAATTGTCTCCCCAATCGTCCAAACTGAAACCAAGGAGAATAATGTTCGATTACCGCACGTGCTTTAGTTTCGCAGGTTTACCAAGAAATCGGTATACATTTCAGTTAAATCAGGTAAGGATACTATAGTAATTTAATAAACAAAAATAAGTGAGTTAAAGAAATCATTCGATCATGTTTCAGATTGCTGTCAAGTCATATTTCCAACAACGAGGTCGCGGGGGATTGTTTACATGCCAGCGCGTGACATGCCACAGGGCACCACACACAATACTAACCCATTTCTTACTGAAGTCAATTGCAAGGATTTCAATCTCAGCTGCGTCCAGTGGGTTATTGAAATACATTTAACATTTAAGTTATGTGGCAAATTTTAATGTCTCAGTGTAACAATATGCAGCCCCAGCGTGAACTCTCCCTACTCTGCTTGACTGATAACCAGCATGTTCAATGGCTGGAGACAAAGAAACCACTGATCGAACTGTAATTCATGTCTGTCTGTGTGTGCCACGAGCCACACATACAACTTCACCTTGAAAATTTAATTGAAAAATTGAGAAATATCCCGATAATATTAGGTTAGTTTTTTTCTATTTCATGGCGAGTACACGGTTTAAACAAAATACGATATTTGCATGGAATCAGATATGATCATCTTCATACGAGGATATATTTTTAAGATTGTTTTTCCGAAGCCGGATTTCTTTGCCAAGACACTCATTATTGCCCAAGGCATTGTGGAAATGAATTTATATTTTCCTTATCGTAAGCCAGCATTTACTACCATGATCTACTATCGATTAACAGACAGATTTCAATATCTATGGTGTTTGCTGTCGAAGGCCAATCTTTTCGAGTTGTTCTAAGGAGGCGACTTCGCTGCACAGAGCTGAATGGTGTAAGTGTTCTTGGCTTTGATTAATGTTAGTGTACAGATATGTATGTGCCAAAGATAAATTGTTAAAGAACGGACAGCCCCAAAACGTTCAACATCGTACCCAATGTGTCAATGGTATACGACTGGAAAAAAAAAGGTTAATGTGCCAGAAAACGGACTACTTTTCTGCGAACCAGAATTGAAAAATGGCGACCGACTTTACAAAAACTTCAAGTCTTAGTTAAGAATCCAATTTAAGCTAAATTAACAAAATAAGCCTCCTTGGCACTAAACCATTACGTCTACTTTCATTTAGATGAGGTTTAGCAAGTTTTCAACTGGCCGCTTTCTGTCGGCACTGCCTGAAATGAAATATTTTGGAATGATACACAATTTCACAAAAATATGTCTCCTATTTCATGGCCATAGCTTATTTAGCTCTTCGGGGTGCATAGACTGTAATGGTATATCAATTATTAGGTGATGCTTATAAATGGCACCAATAGAGTGCAAGCAATTTTTCGCACTTGAAAATTTTCAGCCTCACAATGCCACTTCTTCTGGCCCTTAATTGGAACGGCATACGTGAACATCATCCTGACATGAATAGACCATAAAATTCTCCAAAGTCATATTCGCTTGCAGGAAAATAAGAGTTTTGTCGGGCAAAAGGTGGTCACGTGTCAGGAATTTGAGTTTAAGATATCTTTGAGATAGCTTCGTTGAGACCCACTACCTGCGGACCACCCGACAATAAGACGATTATCATATAGTTATATACAAGAGAATCAAGGCGGGACAACATTTACAGTGTGTGGGGCGATATTCATTTATATCATGCTTTAGCCGCAATTTGAGTATTCTGTACTGGATGCACAATAATTGCACAGGGTTTAAATATCCTTAACACATATGTCACGTTATTCCGTAGCTCCCGGTCTCAATTTATGTCAATATGATTATCGATATTATTTCTGCCCAATGTCTACCTTCTGCCTGCTACTATTTGACGTATAAAACAAAATACTGTCAGACTGTTATTTCTTTCGCTTATTACTACGAACGCTAGACGTCCCGCGAGCGGAGCGAGCGGGGCGGCTAGTTATATAAAAAAGAACTTGAAGAGTCAGCACCGTTGCTATACTACGTACTTATTCACCAGATGGCGCCACACGATCGTGCGCCGTGATTACCGCTATTCACTAGATGGCGCCCACATTAAAGAATATGTTGTTTCCCCTTTCAAGTACGCGGGTAATCCCTCAAAAACCCACCTCCCCCTAGTCACCACCATTGTGTCGATGTCCCTACCCAAGGGTTCAGGCTAACGACCGAAAACAATGTGTTCAGCGACCAAAACCAAAATTGAGATTTTAATGAAAATATCATCGCCCAGGCGGCCGCCGGGGATCATCGACAAGAAAAAGGTGGTCAATGTTGGTGTGGGAGGGATTTCATTCATTGAGATAACCCACAACCGCCGGACCTACCCGATAGTGAACACGTTTTTTGGTGTATATGTACAGACGCGTGAAGACGGTAAGATATTTATGGTGTTTACATGACCTGTATATATTGCTAAGTCAGCACTTCTTCCAGTCTTACATCCGCCTTCACTAGATGGCGCCACACGTACATATGCGTTTTTCGCCGTGAAGAAATTATCAGAGGCACTCACCAGACGGCGCCACATGCATGTGGACATACCGTTTGTATCACCTCTTTTGACAGCTCATCGCGCAGATCTGTTCACATTCATGTTCTCATTTTCTTTCTTCGTTTCTCATATTATCCTGGGCTTTTACAGGCGATTACCGGAGACACTTTAAGGTACCCCCCCCCCCCCCCACCTGCCGGTTGCATGGTTAGCTGGCCACGAGCACTTTCCCCGCTTTCTCGCCGATAGGTGATCACTGAGACTGACGCCTGACGCACAGACGTTGCTCCACGCAGGACGTTGGTCGGCCACCTGTTCCGTCCACCCTCAATTACTTTTAAATATACACCTGTAGTGACCATCCTGGAAAACCATCCAAAGAAAATGTACACCCTGACCCCACCCCCTGGTCTCTCCCTCAATCGATATTAACGCGACGTATGTTTGTATTATGATGGTCCGTCACCATACTCCAACAGGGGAGGGGGTCTGAAACAACTGCCCCCATCCCCCGATCCGGATCCACCAACGGCTGCACTTAATTTGAGGGTTAATTGGAAAGGCATACGTGAAAAATTTTATTTTAAAATTAACTCTACATTCTGACATGGATAGACCATGAGATTCTCCAAAGTCATATTCGCTTGCAGAAAAATAATAGTTGTCGGGCAAAAGGTGGTCACATGTCAGTGTGGGGAATTTGAGTTTAAGATATCTTTGAGATAGCTTCGTTGAGACCCACTACCTGCTGACCACCCGACAATAAGACGATTATCAAATAGTTATATACAAGAGAATCAAGGCGGGACAACATTTATGGTGTGTGGGGTGAAATTGCAAACTTGCCAAGTCAGCAGCTTTTGTAATGCCACTTTCGTATTCACTAGATGGCGCCACATTACTGTGAATATGTCATCCAATTCTTTGTTTCCCGCCAAAGGAGCAATGCATTTTGATTCAAAATACCGTCAGTGAGATTCAAGTCGCGAAGTCACTTTGTGAATCCTATGGTATGGACTCCTTTCGCGATTGAATTGTTTACAGTTTAACGAAACTCAAAGAACGGATGAAACAGCGTAGAACCCGCAAAAAACCTTTATCACCGTTGATCTGTGTGTCCCCTTTCTCGCCCCCCCCCCCCCCCACCCCCACCCCCTAACCTCCGCCCCAGTCAGCACCAGTGAGTTGGTGTCCCTGCCCAGGGGGTCAGGCTAACGACCGAAAAGAATGCGTTTACTGAACAAAACCAAAATTGGGATATTAATGAAAATATCATCGCCCAGGCGGCCGGGGATCATCGTCAAGAAAAAGGTGGTCAACGTTGGTGTGGGAGGGATTTCATTCATTGAGATAACCCACAACCGCCGGACCTACCCGATAGTGAACACGTTTTCTGGCGTAAATGTACAGACGCGTATCACGGTTTGCTGGCCACGAGCACTTTCCCCGCTTTCTCGACGATAGGTGATCACTGGGACTGATGCCTGACGCACAGACGTTGACCTGCGCAGGACGTTGGTCGGCCACCTGTTCCGTCCACCCTCAATTGCTATTCAATATACACCCGTAGTGACCGTCCTGGAAAACCATCCGAGGAAAATGTACCCCCTGACCCCACCCCCTGATCTCTCCCTCAATCGATATTAATGCGACGTATGTTTGCATTATGACGATCCGTCACCACACTCCCAACAGGGGAGGGGCTCTGAAACAACTGCCCCCATCCCCCGACCAGGATCCTCCAAAGGCCGCACTTAATTTGAGGGTTAAGGGCCAGTAGAACCGGTCTATTGACACCAGAGTAATTTTTTGAAAATTTTGTTTTACCTGTCATACCTCTATTGAATTGTTAAAATATTCTGCTACAATGTCCACAGCTAAATTATGAATGAAGCCCCAGTCATGCCTTTGCTCTAACCGCTCACCTTTTCCTATTTATTACAAGAAAATTACGAAATATTGTGAGAAGTGCACATCCTAAGAACCACAGAAATATCTCTTAAAACTAAGTTAATTGTCTCCCCAATCGTCCAAACTGAAACCAAGGAGAATAATGTTCGATTACCGCACGTGCTTTAGTTTCGCAGGTTTACCAAGAAATCGGTATACATTTCAGCTAAATCAGGTAAGGATACTATAGTCATTTAATAAACAAAAATAAGTGAGTTAAAGAAATCATTCGATCATGTTTCAGATTGCTGTCAAGTCATATTTCCAACAACGAGGTCGCGGGGGATTGTTTACATGCCAGCGCGTGACATGCCACAGGGCACCACACACAATACTAACCCATTTCTTACTGAAGTCAATTGCAAGGATTTCAACCTCAGCTGCGTCCAGTGGGTTATTGAAATACATTTAACATTTAAGTTATGTGGCAAATTTTAATGTCTCAGTGTAACAATATGCAGCCCCAGCGTGAACTCTCCCTACTCTGCTTGACTGATAACCAGCATGTTCAATGGCTGGAGACAAAGAAACCACTGATCGAACTGTAATTCATGTCTGTCTGTGTGTGCCACGAGCCACACATACAACTTCACCGTGAAAATTTAATTGAAAAATTGAGAAATATCCCGATAATATTAGGTTAGTTTTTTTCTATTTCATGGCGAGTACACGGTTTAAACAAAATACGATATTTGCATGGAATCAGATATGATCATCTTCATACGAGGATATATTTTTAAGATTGTTTTTCCGAAGCCGGATTTCTTTGCCAAGACACTCATTATTGCCCAAGGCATTGTGGAAATGAATTTATATTTTCCTTATCGTAAGCCAGCATTTACTACCATGATCTACTATCGATTAACAGACAGATTTCAATATCTATGGTGTTTGCTGTCGAAGGCCAATCTGTTCGAGTTGTTCTAAGGAGGCGACTTCGCTGCACAGAGCTGAATGGTGTAAGTGTTCTTGGCTTTGATTAATGTTAGTGTACAGATATGTATGTGCCAAAGATAAATTGTTAAAGAACGGACAGCCCCAAAACGTTCAACATCGTACCCAATGTGTCAATGGTATACGACTGGAAAAAAAGGTTAATGTGCCAGAAAACGGACTACTTTTCTGCGAACCGGAATTGAAAAATGACGACCGACTTTACAAAAACTTCAAGTCTTAGTTAAGAATCCAATTTAAGCTAAATTAACAAAATAAGCCTCCTTGGCACTAAACCATTACGTCTACTTTCATTTAGATGAGGTTTAGCAAGTTTTCAACTGGCCGCTTTCTGTCGGCACTGCCTGAAATGAAATATTTTGGAATGATACACAATTTCACAAAAATATGTCTCCTATTTCATGGCCATAGCTTATTTAGCTCTTCGGGGTGCATAGACTGTAATGGTATATCAATTATTAGGTGATGCTTATAAATGGCACCAATAGAGTGCAAGCAATTTTTCGCACTTGAAAATTTTCAGCCTCACAATGCCACTTCTTCTGGCCCTTAATTGGAACGGCATACGTGAACATCATCCTGACATGAATAGACCATAAGATTCTCCAAAGTCATATTCGCTTGCAGGAAAATAAGAGTTTTGTCGGGCAAAAGGTGGTCACGTGTCAGGAATTTGAGTTTAAGATATCTTTGAGATAGCTTCGTTGAGACCCACTACCTGCGGACCACCCGACAATAAGACGATTATCATATAGTTATATACAAGAGAATCAAGGCGGGACAACATTTACAGTGTGTGGGGCGATATTCATTTATATCATGCTTTAGCCGCAATTTGAGTATTCTGTACTGGATGCACAATAATTGCACAGGGTTTAAATATCCTTAACACATATGTCACGTTATTCCGTAGCTCCCGGTCTCAATTTATGTCAATATGATTATCGATATTATTTCTGCCCAATGTCTACCTTCTGCCTGCTACTATTTGACGTATAAAACAAAATACTGTCAGACTGTTATTTCTTTCGCTTATTACTACGAACGCTAGACGTCCCGCGAGCGGAGCGAGCGGGGCGGCTAGTTATATAAAAAAGAACTTGAAGAGTCAGCACCGTTGCTATACTACGTACTTATTCACCAGATGGCGCCACACGATCGTGCGCCGTGATTACCGCTATTCACTAGATGGCGCCCACATTAAAGAATATGTTGTTTCCCCTTTCAAGTACGCGGGTAATCCCTCAAAAACCCACCTCCCCCTAGTCACCACCATTGTGTCGATGTCCCTACCCAAGGGTTCAGGCTAACGACCGAAAACAATGCGTTCAGCGACCAAAACCAAAATTGAGATTTTAATGAAAATATCATCGCCCAGGCGGCCGCCGGGGATCATCGACAAGAAAAAGGTGGTCAATGTTGGTGTGGGAGGGATTTCATTCATTGAGATAACCCACAACCGCCGGACCTACCCGATAGTGAACACGTTTTTTGGTGTATATGTACAGACGCGTGAAGACGGTAAGATATTTATGGTGTTTACATGACCTGTATATATTGCTAAGTCAGCACTTCTTCCAGTCTTACATCCGCCTTCACTAGATGGCGCCACACGTACATATGCGTTTTTCGCCGTGAAGAAATTATCAGAGGCACTCACCAGACGGCGCCACATGCATGTGGACATACCGTTTGTATCACCTCTTTTGACAGCTCATCGCGCAGATCTGTTCACATTCATGTTCTCATTTTCTTTCTTCGTTTCTCATATTATCCTGGGCTTTTACAGGCGATTACCGGAGACACTTTAAGGTAACCCCCCCCCCCCCCCCACCTGCCGGTTGCATGGTTAGCTGGCCACGAGCACTTTCCCCGCTTTCTCGCCGATAGGTGATCACTGAGACTGACGCCTGACGCACAGACGTTGCTCCACGCAGGACGTTGGTCGGCCACCTGTTCCGTCCACCCTCAATTACTTTCAAATATACACCTGTAGTGACCATCTTGGAAAACCATCCAAAGAAAATGTACACCCTGACCCCACCCCCTGGTCTCTCCCTCAATCGATATTAACGCGACGTATGTTTGTATTATGATGGTCCGTCACCATACTCCAACAGGGGAGGGGGTCTGAAACAACTGCCCCCATCCCCCGATCCGGATCCACCAACGGCTGCACTTAATTTGAGGGTTAATTGGAAAGGCATACGTGAAAAATTTTATTTTAAAATTAACTCTACATTCTGACATGGATAGACCATGAGATTCTCCAAAGTCATATTCGCTTGCAGAAAAATAATAGTTGTCGGGCAAAAGGTGGTCACATGTCAGTGTGGGGAATTTGAGTTTAAGATATCTTTGAGATAGCTTCGTTGAGACCCACTACCTGCTGACCACCCGACAATAAGACGATTATCAAATAGTTATATACAAGAGAATCAAGGCGGGACAACATTTATGGTGTGTGGGGTGAAATTGCAAACTTGCCAAGTCAGCAGCTTTTGTAATGCCACTTTCGTATTCACTAGATGGCGCCACATTACTGTGAATATGTCATCCAATTCTTTGTTTCCCGCCAAAGGAGCAATGCATTTTGATTCAAAATACCGTCAGTGAGATTCAAGTCGCGAAGTCACTTTGTGAATCCTATGGTATGGACTCCTTTCGCGATTGAATTGTTTACAGTTTAACGAAACTCAAAGAACGGATGAAACAGCGTAGAACCCGCAAAAAACCTTTATCACCGTTGATCTGTGTGTCCCCTTTCTCGCCCCCCCCCCCCCCACCCCCACCCCCTAACCTCCGCCCCAGTCAGCACCAGTGAGTTGGTGTCCCTGCCCAGGGGGTCAGGCTAACGACCGAAAAGAATGCGTTTACTGAACAAAACCAAAATTGGGATATTAATGAAAATATCATCGCCCAGGCGGCCGGGGATCATCGTCAAGAAAAAGGTGGTCAACGTTGGTGTGGGAGGGATTTCATTCATTGAGATAACCCACAACCGCCGGACCTACCCGATAGTGAACACGTTTTCTGGCGTAAATGTACAGACGCGTATCACGGTTTGCTGGCCACGAGCACTTTCCCCGCTTTCTCGACGATAGGTGATCACTGGGACTGATGCCTGACGCACAGACGTTGACCCGCGCAGGACGTTGGTCGGCCACCTGTTCCGTCCACCCTCAATTGCTATTCAATATACACCCGTAGTGACCGTCCTGGAAAACCATCCGAGGAAAATGTACCCCCTGACCCCACCCCCTGATCTCTCCCTCAATCGATATTAATGCGACGTATGTTTGCATTATGACGATCCGTCACCACACTCCCAACAGGGGAGGGGCTCTGAAACAACTGCCCCCATCCCCCGACCAGGATCCTCCAAAGGCCGCACTTAATTTGAGGGTTAAGGGCCAGTAGAACCGGTCTATTGACACCAGAGTAATTTTTTGAAAATTTTGTTTTACCTGTCATACCTCTATTGAATTGTTAAAATATTCTGCTACAATGTCCACAGCTAAATTATGAATGAAGCCCCAGTCATGCCTTTGCTCTAACCGCTCACCTTTTCCTATTTATTACAAGAAAATTACGAAATATTGTGAGAAGTGCACATCCTAAGAACCACAGAAATATCTCTTAAAACTAAGTTAATTGTCTCCCCAATCGTCCAAACTGAAACCAAGGAGAATAATGTTCGATTACCGCACGTGCTTTAGTTTCGCAGGTTTACCAAGAAATCGGTATACATTTCAGCTAAATCAGGTAAGGATACTATAGTCATTTAATAAACAAAAATAAGTGAGTTAAAGAAATCATTCGATCATGTTTCAGATTGCTGTCAAGTCATATTTCCAACAACGAGGTCGCGGGGGATTGTTTACATGCCAGCGCGTGACATGCCACAGGGCACCACACACAATACTAACCCATTTCTTACTGAAGTCAATTGCAAGGATTTCAACCTCAGCTGCGTCCAGTGGGTTATTGAAATACATTTAACATTTAAGTTATGTGGCAAATTTTAATGTCTCAGTGTAACAATATGCAGCCCCAGCGTGAACTCTCCCTACTCTGCTTGACTGATAACCAGCATGTTCAATGGCTGGAGACAAAGAAACCACTGATCGAACTGTAATTCATGTCTGTCTGTGTGTGCCACGAGCCACACATACAACTTCACCTTGAAAATTTAATTGAAAAATTGAGAAATATCCCGATAATATTAGGTTAGTTTTTTTCTATTTCATGGCGAGTACACGGTTTAAACAAAATACGATATTTGCATGGAATCAGATATGATCATCTTCATACGAGGATATATTTTTAAGATTGTTTTTCCGAAGCCGGATTTCTTTGCCAAGACACTCATTATTGCCCAAGGCATTGTGGAAATGAATTTATATTTTCCTTATCGTAAGCCAGCATTTACTACCATGATCTACTATCGATTAACAGACAGATTTCAATATCTATGGTGTTTGCTGTCGAAGGCCAATCTTTTCGAGTTGTTCTAAGGAGGCGACTTCGCTGCACAGAGCTGAATGGTGTAAGTGTTCTTGGCTTTGATTAATGTTAGTGTACAGATATGTATGTGCCAAAGAGAAATTGTTAAAGAACGGACAGCCCCAAAACGTTCAACATCGTACCCAATGTGTCAATGGTATACGACTGGAAAAAAAAAGGTTAATGTGCCAGAAAACGGACTACTTTTCTGCGAACCAGAATTGAAAAATGACGACCGACTTTACAAAAACTTCAAGTCTTAGTTAAGAATCCAATTTAAGCTAAATTAACAAAATAAGCCTCCTTGGCACTAAACCATTACGTCTACTTTCATTTAGATGAGGTTTAGCAAGTTTTCAACTGGCCGCTTTCTGTCGGCACTGCCTGAAATGAAATATTTTGGAATGATACACAATTTCACAAAAATATGTCTCCTATTTCATGGCCATAGCTTATTTAGCTCTTCGGGGTGCATAGACTGTAATGGTATATCAATTATTAGGTGATGCTTATAAATGGCACCAATAGAGTGCAAGCAATTTTTCGCACTTGAAAATTTTCAGCCTCACAATGCCACTTCTTCTGGCCCTTAATTGGAACGGCATACGTGAACATCATCCTGACATGAATAGACCATAAGATTCTCCAAAGTCATATTCGCTTGCAGGAAAATAAGAGTTTTGTCGGGCAAAAGGTGGTCACGTGTCAGGAATTTGAGTTTAAGATATCTTTGAGATAGCTTCGTTGAGACCCACTACCTGCGGACCACCCGACAATAAGACGATTATCATATAGTTATATACAAGAGAATCAAGGCGGGACAACATTTACAGTGTCTTGGGCGATATTCATTTATATCATGCTTTAGCCGCAATTTGAGTATTCTGTACTGGATGCACAATAATTGCACAGGGTTTAAATATCCTTAACACATATGTCACGTTATTCCGTAGCTCCCGGTCTCAATTTATGTCAATATGATTATCGATATTATTTCTGCCCAATGTCTACCTTCTGCCTGCTACTATTTGACGTATAAAACAAAATACTGTCAGACTGTTATTTCTTTCGCTTATTACTACGAACGCTAGACGTCCCGCGAGCGGAGCGAGCGGGGCGGCTAGTTATATAAAAAAGAACTTGAAGAGTCAGCACCGTTGCTATACTACGTACTTATTCACCAGATGGCGCCACACGATCGTGCGCCGTGATTACCGCTATTCACTAGATGGCGCCCACATTAAAGAATATGTTGTTTCCCCTTTCAAGTACGCGGGTAATCCCTCAAAAACCCACCTCCCCCTAGTCACCACCATTGTGTCGATGTCCCTACCCAAGGGTTCAGGCTAACGACCGAAAACAATGCGTTCAGCGACCAAAACCAAAATTGAGATTTTAATGAAAATATCATCGCCCAGGCGGCCGCCGGGGATCATCGACAAGAAAAAGGTGGTCAATGTTGGTGTGGGAGGGATTTCATTCATTGAGATAACCCACAACCGCCGGACCTACCCGATAGTGAACACGTTTTTTGGTGTATATGTACAGACGCGTGAAGACGGTAAGATATTTATGGTGTTTACATGACCTGTATATATTGCTAAGTCAGCACTTCTTCCAGTCTTACATCCGCCTTCACTAGATGGCGCCACACGTACATATGCGTTTTTCGCCGTGAAGAAATTATCAGAGGCACTCACCAGACGGCGCCACATGCATGTGGACATACCGTTTGTATCACCTCTTTTGACAGCTCATCGCGCAGATCTGTTCACATTCATGTTCTCATTTTCTTTCTTCGTTTCTCATATTATCCTGGGCTTTTACAGGCGATTACCGGAGACACTTTAAGGTACCCCCCCCCCCACACCTGCCGGTTGCATGGTTAGCTGGCCACGAGCACTTTCCCCGCTTTCTCGCCGATAGGTGATCACTGAGACTGACGCCTGACGCACAGACGTTGCTCCACGCAGGACGTTGGTCGGCCACCTGTTCCGTCCACCCTCAATTACTTTCAAATATACACCTGTAGTGACCATCCTAGAAAACCATCCAAAGAAAATGTACACCCTGACCCCACCCCCTGGTCTCTCCCTCAATCGATATTAACGCGACGTATGTTTGTATTATGATGGTCCGTCACCATACTCCAACAGGGGAGGGGGTCTGAAACAACTGCCCCCATCCCCCGATCCGGATCCACCAACGGCTGCACTTAATTTGAGGGTTAATTGGAAAGGCATACGTGAAAAATTTTTTTTTAAAACTAACTCTACATTCTGACATGGATAGACCATGAGATTCTCCAAAGTCATATTCGCTTGCAGAAAAATAATAGTTGTCGGGCAAAAGGTGGTCACATGTCAGTGTGGGGAATTTGAGTTTAAGATATCTTTGAGATAGCTTCGTTGAGACCCACTACCTGCTGACCACCCGACAATAAGACGATTATCAAATAGTTATATACAAGAGAATCAAGGCGGGACAACATTTATGGTGTGTGGGGTGAAATTGCAAACTTGCCAAGTCAGCAGCTTTTGTAATGCCACTTTCGTATTCACTAGATGGCGCCACATTACTGTGAATATGTCATCCAATTCTTTGTTTCCCGCCAAAGGAGCAATGCATTTTGATTCAAAATACCGTCAGTGAGATTCAAGTCGCGAAGTCACTTTGTGAATCCTATGGTATGGACTCCTTTCGCGATTGAATTGTTTACAGTTTAACGAAACTCAAAGAACGGATGAAACAGCGTAGAACCCGCAAAAAACCTTTATCACCGTTGATCTGTGTGTCCCCTTTCTCGCCCCCCCCCCCACCCCCACCCCCTAACCTCCGCCCCAGTCAGCACCAGTGAGTTGGTGTCCCTGCCCAGGGGGTCAGGCTAACGACCGAAAAGAATGCGTTTACTGAACAAAACCAAAATTGGGATATTAATGAAAATATCATCGCCCAGGCGGCCGGGGATCATCGTCAAGAAAAAGGTGGTCAACGTTGGTGTGGGAGGGATTTCATTCATTGAGATAACCCACAACCGCCGGACCTACCCGATAGTGAACACGTTTTCTGGCGTAAATGTACAGACGCGTATCACGGTTTGCTGGCCACGAGCACTTTCCCCGCTTTCTCGACGATAGGTGATCACTGGGACTGATGCCTGACGCACAGACGTTGACCCGCGCAGGACGTTGGTCGGCCACCTGTTCCGTCCACCCTCAATTGCTATTCAATATACACCCGTAGTGACCGTCCTGGAAAACCATCCGAGGAAAATGTACCCCCTGACCCCACCCCCTGATCTCTCCCTCAATCGATATTAATGCGACGTATGTTTGCATTATGACGATCCGTCACCACACTCCCAACAGGGGAGGGGCTCTGAAACAACTGCCCCCATCCCCCGACCAGGATCCACCAACGTCTGCACTTAATTTGAGGGTTAAGGGCCAGTAGAACCGGTCTATTGACACCAGAGTAATTTTTTGAAAATTTTGTTTTACCTGTCATACCTCTATTGAATTGTTAAAATATTCTGCTACAATGTCCACAGCTAAATTATGAATGAAGCCCCAGTCATGCCTTTGCTCTAACCGCCCACTTTTTCCTATTTATTACAAGAAAATTACGAAATATTGTGAGAAGTGCACATCCTAAGAACCACAGAAATATCTCTTAAAACTAAGTTAATTGTCTCCCCAATCGTCCAAACTGAAACCAAGGAGAATAATGTTCGATTACCGCACGTGCTTTAGTTTCGCAGGTTTACCAAGAAATCGGTATACATTTCAGCTAAATCAGGTAAGGATACTATAGTCATTTAATAAACAAAAATAAGTGAGTTAAAGAAATCATTCGATCATGTTTCAGATTGCTGTCAAGTCATATTTCCAACAACGAGGTCGCGGGGGATTGTTTACATGCCAGCGCGTGACATGCCACAGGGCACCACACACAATACTAACCCATTTCTTACTGAAGTCAATTGCAAGGATTTCAACCTCAGCTGCGTCCAGTGGGTTATTGAAATACATTTAACATTTAAGTTATGTGGCAAATTTTAATGTCTCAGTGTAACAATATGCAGCCCCAGCGTGAACTCTCCCTACTCTGCTTGACTGATAACCAGCATGTTCAATGGCTGGAGACAAAGAAACCACTGATCGAACTGTAATTCATGTCTGTCTGTGTGTGCCACGAGCCACACATACAACTTCACCGTGAAAATTTAATTGAAAAATTGAGAAATATCCCGATAATATTAGGTTAGTTTTTTTCTATTTCATGGCGAGTACACGGTTTAAACAAAATACGATATTTGCATGGAATCAGATATGATCATCTTCATACGAGGATATATTTTTAAGATTGTTTTTCCGAAGCCGGATTTCTTTGCCAAGACACTCATTATTGCCCAAGGCATTGTGGAAATGAATTTATATTTTCCTTATCGTAAGCCAGCATTTACTACCATGATCTACTATCGATTAACAGACAGATTTCAATATCTATGGTGTTTGCTGTCGAAGGCCAATCTGTTCGAGTTGTTCTAAGGAGGCGACTTCGCTGCACAGAGCTGAATGGTGTAAGTGTTCTTGGCTTTGATTAATGTTAGTGTACAGATATGTATGTGCCAAAGATAAATTGTTAAAGAACGGACAGCCCCAAAACGTTCAACATCGTACCCAATGTGTCAATGGTATACGACTGGAAAAAAAAGGTTAATGTGCCAGAAAACGGACTACTTTTCTGCGAACCGGAATTGAAAAATGACGACCGACTTTACAAAAACTTCAAGTCTTAGTTAAGAATCCAATTTAAGCTAAATTAACAAAATAAGCCTCCTTGGCACTAAACCATTACGTCTACTTTCATTTAGATGAGGTTTAGCAAGTTTTCAACTGGCCGCTTTCTGTCGGCACTGCCTGAAATGAAATATTTTGGAATGATACACAATTTCACAAAAATATGTCTCCTATTTCATGGCCATAGCTTATTTAGCTCTTCGGGGTGCATAGACTGTAATGGTATATCAATTATTAGGTGATGCTTATAAATGGCACCAATAGAGTGCAAGCAATTTTTCGCACTTGAAAATTTTCAGCCTCACAATGCCACTTCTTCTGGCCCTTAATTGGAACGGCATACGTGAACATCATCCTGACATGAATAGACCATAAGATTCTCCAAAGTCATATTCGCTTGCAGGAAAATAAGAGTTTTGTCGGGCAAAAGGTGGTCACGTGTCAGGAATTTGAGTTTAAGATATCTTTGAGATAGCTTCGTTGAGACCCACTACCTGCGGACCACCCGACAATAAGACGATTATCATATAGTTATATACAAGAGAATCAAGGCGGGACAACATTTACAGTGTGTGGGGCGATATTCATTTATATCATGCTTTAGCCGCAATTTGAGTATTCTGTACTGGATGCACAATAATTGCACAGGGTTTAAATATCCTTAACACATATGTCACGTTATTCCGTAGCTCCCGGTCTCAATTTATGTCAATATGATTATCGATATTATTTCTGCCCAATGTCTACCTTCTGCCTGCTACTATTTGACGTATAAAACAAAATACTGTCAGACTGTTATTTCTTTCGCTTATTACTACGAACGCTAGACGTCCCGCGAGCGGAGCGAGCGGGGCGGCTAGTTATATAAAAAAGAACTTGAAGAGTCAGCACCGTTGCTATACTACGTACTTATTCACCAGATGGCGCCACACGATCGTGCGCCGTGATTACCGCTATTCACTAGATGGCGCCCACATTAAAGAATATGTTGTTTCCCCTTTCAAGTACGCGGGTAATCCCTCAAAAACCCACCTCCCCCTAGTCACCACCATTGTGTCGATGTCCCTACCCAAGGGTTCAGGCTAACGACCGAAAACAATGCGTTCAGCGACCAAAACCAAAATTGAGATTTTAATGAAAATATCATCGCCCAGGCGGCCGCCGGGGATCATCGACAAGAAAAAGGTGGTCAATGTTGGTGTGGGAGGGATTTCATTCATTGAGATAACCCACAACCGCCGGACCTACCCGATAGTGAACACGTTTTTTGGTGTATATGTACAGACGCGTGAAGACGGTAAGATATTTATGGTGTTTACATGACCTGTATATATTGCTAAGTCAGCACTTCTTCCAGTCTTACATCCGCCTTCACTAGATGGCGCCACACGTACATATGCGTTTTTCGCCGTGAAGAAATTATCAGAGGCACTCACCAGACGGCGCCACATGCATGTGGACATACCGTTTGTATCACCTCTTTTGACAGCTCATCGCGCAGATCTGTTCACATTCATGTTCTCATTTTCTTTCTTCGTTTCTCATATTATCCTGGGCTTTTACAGGCGATTACCGGAGACACTTTAAGGTACCTCCCCCCCCCCCCACCTGCCGGTTGCATGGTTAGCTGGCCACGAGCACTTTCCCCGCTTTCTCGCCGATAGGTGATCACTGAGACTGACGCCTGACGCACAGACGTTGCTCCACGCAGGACGTTGGTCGGCCACCTGTTCCGTCCACCCTCAATTACTTTTAAATATACACCTGTAGTGACCATCCTGGAAAACCATCCAAAGAAAATGTACACCCTGACCCCACCCCCTGGTCTCTCCCTCAATCGATATTAACGCGACGTATGTTTGTATTATGATGGTCCGTCACCATACTCCAACAGGGGAGGGGGTCTGAAACAACTGCCCCCATCCCCCGATCCGGATCCACCAACGGCTGCACTTAATTTGAGGGTTAATTGGAAAGGCATACGTGAAAAATTTTATTTTAAAATTAACTCTACATTCTGACATGGATAGACCATGAGATTCTCCAAAGTCATATTCGCTTGCAGAAAAATAATAGTTGTCGGGCAAAAGGTGGTCACATGTCAGTGTGGGGAATTTGAGTTTAAGATATCTTTGAGATAGCTTCGTTGAGACCCACTACCTGCTGACCACCCGACAATAAGACGATTATCAAATAGTTATATACAAGAGAATCAAGGCGGGACAACATTTATGGTGTGTGGGGTGAAATTGCAAACTTGCCAAGTCAGCAGCTTTTGTAATGCCACTTTCGTATTCACTAGATGGCGCCACATTACTGTGAATATGTCATCCAATTCTTTGTTTCCCGCCAAAGGAGCAATGCATTTTGATTCAAAATACCGTCAGTGAGATTCAAGTCGCGAAGTCACTTTGTGAATCCTACGGTATGGACTCCTTTCGCGATTGAATTGTTTACAGTTTAACGAAACTCAAAGAACGGATGAAACAGCGTAGAACCCGCAAAAAACCTTTATCACCGTTGATCTGTGTGTCCCCTTTCTCGCCCCCCCCCCCGACCCCCACCCCCTAACCTCCGCCCCAGTCAGCACCAGTGAGTTGGTGTCCCTGCCCAGGGGGTCAGGCTAACGACCGAAAAGAATGCGTTTACTGAACAAAACCAAAATTGGGATATTAATGAAAATATCATCGCCCAGGCGGCCGGGGATCATCGTCAAGAAAAAGGTGGTCAACGTTGGTGTGGGAGGGATTTCATTCATTGAGATAACCCACAACCGCCGGACCTACCCGATAGTGAACACGTTTGCTGGCGTAAATGTACAGACGCGTATCACGGTTTGCTGGCCACGAGCACTTTCCCCGCTTTCTCGACGATAGGTGATCACTGGGACTGATGCCTGACGCACAGACGTTGACCCGCGCAGGACGTTGGTCGGCCACCTGTTCCGTCCACCCTCAATTGCTATTCAATATACACCCGTAGTGACCGTCCTGGAAAACCATCCGAGGAAAATGTACCCCCTGACCCCACCCCCTGATCTCTCCCTCAATCGATATTAATGCGACGTATGTTTGCATTATGACGATCCGTCACCACACTCCCAACAGGGGAGGGGCTCTGAAACAACTGCCCCCATCCCCCGACCAGGATCCTCCAAAGGCCGCACTTAATTTGAGGGTTAAGGGCCAGTAGAACCGGTCTATTGACACCAGAGTAATTTTTTGAAAATTTTCTTTTACCTGTCATACCTCTATTGAATTGTTAAAATATTCTGCTACAATGTCCACAGCTAAATTATGAATGAAGCCCCAGTCATGCCTTTGCTCTAACCGCTCACCTTTTCCTATTTATTACAAGAAAATTACGAAATATTGTGAGAAGTGCACATCCTAAGAACCACAGAAATATCTCTTAAAACTAAGTTAATTGTCTCCCCAATCGTCCAAACTGAAACCAAGGAGAATAATGTTCGATTACCGCACGTGCTTTAGTTTCGCAGGTTTACCAAGAAATCGGTATACATTTCAGCTAAATCAGGTAAGGATACTATAGTCATTTAATAAACAAAAATAAGTGAGTTAAAGAAATCATTCGATCATGTTTCAGATTGCTGTCAAGTCATATTTCCAACAACGAGGTCGCGGGGGATTGTTTACATGCCAGCGCGTGACATGCCACAGGGCACCACACACAATACTAACCCATTTCTTACTGAAGTCAATTGCAAGGATTTCAACCTCAGCTGCGTCCAGTGGGTTATTGAAATACATTTAACATTTAAGTTATGTGGCAAATTTTAATGTCTCAGTGTAACAATATGCAGCCCCAGCGTGAACTCTCCCTACTCTGCTTGACTGATAACCAGCATGTTCAATGGCTGGAGACAAAGAAACCACTGATCGAACTGTAATTCATGTCTGTCTGTGTGTGCCACGAGCCACACATACAACTTCACCTTGAAAATTTAATTGAAAAATTGAGAAATATCCCGATAATATTAGGTTAGTTTTTTTCTATTTCATGGCGAGTACACGGTTTAAACAAAATACGATATTTGCATGGAATCAGATATGATCATCTTCATACGAGGATATATTTTTAAGATTGTTTTTCCGAAGCCGGATTTCTTTGCCAAGACACTCATTATTGCCCAAGGCATTGTGGAAATGAATTTATATTTTCCTTATCGTAAGCCAGCATTTACTACCATGATCTACTATCGATTAACAGACAGATTTCAATATCTATGGTGTTTGCTGTCGAAGGCCAATCTTTTCGAGTTGTTCTAAGGAGGCGACTTCGCTGCACAGAGCTGAATGGTGTAAGTGTTCTTGGCTTTGATTAATGTTAGTGTACAGATATGTATGTGCCAAAGAGAAATTGTTAAAGAACGGACAGCCCCAAAACGTTCAACATCGTACCCAATGTGTCAATGGTATACGACTGGAAAAAAAAAGGTTAATGTGCCAGAAAACGGACTACTTTTCTGCGAACCAGAATTGAAAAATGACGACCGACTTTACAAAAACTTCAAGTCTTAGTTAAGAATCCAATTTAAGCTAAATTAACAAAATAAGCCTCCTTGGCACTAAACCATTACGTCTACTTTCATTTAGATGAGGTTTAGCAAGTTTTCAACTGGCCGCTTTCTGTCGGCACTGCCTGAAATGAAATATTTTGGAATGATACACAATTTCACAAAAATATGTCTCCTATTTCATGGCCATAGCTTATTTAGCTCTTCGGGGTGCATAGACTGTAATGGTATATCAATTATTAGGTGATGCTTATAAATGGCACCAATAGAGTGCAAGCAATTTTTCGCACTTGAAAATTTTCAGCCTCACAATGCCACTTCTTCTGGCCCTTAATTGGAACGGCATACGTGAACATCATCCTGACATGAATAGACCATAAGATTCTCCAAAGTCATATTCGCTTGCAGGAAAATAAGAGTTTTGTCGGGCAAAAGGTGGTCACGTGTCAGGAATTTGAGTTTAAGATATCTTTGAGATAGCTTCGTTGAGACCCACTACCTGCGGACCACCCGACAATAAGACGATTATCATATAGTTATATACAAGAGAATCAAGGCGGGACAACATTTACAGTGTCTTGGGCGATATTCATTTATATCATGCTTTAGCCGCAATTTGAGTATTCTGTACTGGATGCACAATAATTGCACAGGGTTTAAATATCCTTAACACATATGTCACGTTATTCCGTAGCTCCCGGTCTCAATTTATGTCAATATGATTATCGATATTATTTCTGCCCAATGTCTACCTTCTGCCTGCTACTATTTGACGTATAAAACAAAATACTGTCAGACTGTTATTTCTTTCGCTTATTACTACGAACGCTAGACGTCCCGCGAGCGGAGCGAGCGGGGCGGCTAGTTATATAAAAAAAAACTTGAGGAGTCAGCACCGTTGCTATACTACGTACTTATTCACCAGATGGCGCCACACGATCGTGCGCCGTGCTTACCGCTATTCACTAGATGGCGCCCACATTAAAGAATATGTTGTTTCCCCTTTCAAGTACGCGGGTAATCCCTCAAAAACCCACCTCCCCCTAGTCACCACCATTGTGTCGATGTCCCTACCCAAGGGTTCAGGCTAACGACCGAAAACAATGCGTTCAGCGACCAAAACCAAAATTGAGATTTTAATGAAAATATCATCGCCCAGGCGGCCGCCGGGGATCATCGACAAGAAAAAGGTGGTCAATGTTGGTGTGGGAGGGATTTCATTCATTGAGATAACCCACAACCGCCGGACCTACCCGATAGTGAACACGTTTTTTGGTGTATATGTACAGACGCGTGAAGACGGTAAGATATTTATGGTGTTTACATGACCTGTATATATTGCTAAGTCAGCACTTCTTCCAGTCTTACATCCGCCTTCACTAGATGGCGCCACACGTACATATGCGTTTTTCGCCGTGAAGAAATTATCAGAGGCACTCACCAGACGGCGCCACATGCATGTGGACATACCGTTTGTATCACCTCTTTTGACAGCTCATCGCGCAGATCTGTTCACATTCATGTTCTCATTTTCTTTCTTCGTTTCTCATATTATCCTGGGCTTTTACAGGCGATTACCGGAGACACTTTAAGGTACCTCCCCCCCCCCCACCTGCCGGTTGCATGGTTAGCTGGCCACGAGCACTTTCCCCGCTTTCTCGCCGATAGGTGATCACTGAGACTGACGCCTGACGCACAGACGTTGCTCCACGCAGGACGTTGGTCGGCCACCTGTTCCGTCCACCCTCAATTACTTTTAAATATACACCTGTAGTGACCATCCTGGAAAACCATCCAAAGAAAATGTACACCCTGACCCCACCCCCTGGTCTCTCCCTCAATCGATATTAACGCGACGTATGTTTGTATTATGATGGTCCGTCACCATACTCCAACAGGGGAGGGGGTCTGAAACAACTGCCCCCATCCCCCGATCCGGATCCACCAACGGCTGCACTTAATTTGAGGGTTAATTGGAAAGGCATACGTGAAAAATTTTATTTTAAAATTAACTCTACATTCTGACATGGATAGACCATGAGATTCTCCAAAGTCATATTCGCTTGCAGAAAAATAATAGTTGTCGGGCAAAAGGTGGTCACATGTCAGTGTGGGGAATTTGAGTTTAAGATATCTTTGAGATAGCTTCGTTGAGACCCACTACCTGCTGACCACCCGACAATAAGACGATTATCAAATAGTTATATACAAGAGAATCAAGGCGGGACAACATTTATGGTGTGTGGGGTGAAATTGCAAACTTGCCAAGTCAGCAGCTTTTGTAATGCCACTTTCGTATTCACTAGATGGCGCCACATTACTGTGAATATGTCATCCAATTCTTTGTTTCCCGCCAAAGGAGCAATGCATTTTGATTCAAAATACCGTCAGTGAGATTCAAGTCGCGAAGTCACTTTGTGAATCCTACGGTATGGACTCCTTTCGCGATTGAATTGTTTACAGTTTAACGAAACTCAAAGAACGGATGAAACAGCGTAGAACCCGCAAAAAACCTTTATCACCGTTGATCTGTGTGTCCCCTTTCTCGCCCCCCCCCCCCGACCCCCACCCCCTAACCTCCGCCCCAGTCAGCACCAGTGAGTTGGTGTCCCTGCCCAGGGGGTCAGGCTAACGACCGAAAAGAATGCGTTTACTGAACAAAACCAAAATTGGGATATTAATGAAAATATCATCGCCCAGGCGGCCGGGGATCATCGTCAAGAAAAAGGTGGTCAACGTTGGTGTGGGAGGGATTTCATTCATTGAGATAACCCACAACCGCCGGACCTACCCGATAGTGAACACGTTTGCTGGCGTAAATGTACAGACGCGTATCACGGTTTGCTGGCCACGAGCACTTTCCCCGCTTTCTCGACGATAGGTGATCACTGGGACTGATGCCTGACGCACAGACGTTGACCCGCGCAGGACGTTGGTCGGCCACCTGTTCCGTCCACCCTCAATTGCTATTCAATATACACCCGTAGTGACCGTCCTGGAAAACCATCCGAGGAAAATGTACCCCCTGACCCCACCCCCTGATCTCTCCCTCAATCGATATTAATGCGACGTATGTTTGCATTATGACGATCCGTCACCACACTCCCAACAGGGGAGGGGCTCTGAAACAACTGCCCCCATCCCCCGACCAGGATCCTCCAAAGGCCGCACTTAATTTGAGGGTTAAGGGCCAGTAGAACCGGTCTATTGACACCAGAGTAATTTTTTGAAAATTTTCTTTTACCTGTCATACCTCTATTGAATTGTTAAAATATTCTGCTACAATGTCCACAGCTAAATTATGAATGAAGCCCCAGTCATGCCTTTGCTCTAACCGCTCACCTTTTCCTATTTATTACAAGAAAATTACGAAATATTGTGAGAAGTGCACATCCTAAGAACCACAGAAATATCTCTTAAAACTAAGTTAATTGTCTCCCCAATCGTCCAAACTGAAACCAAGGAGAATAATGTTCGATTACCGCACGTGCTTTAGTTTCGCAGGTTTACCAAGAAATCGGTATACATTTCAGCTAAATCAGGTAAGGATACTATAGTCATTTAATAAACAAAAATAAGTGAGTTAAAGAAATCATTCGATCATGTTTCAGATTGCTGTCAAGTCATATTTCCAACAACGAGGTCGCGGGGGATTGTTTACATGCCAGCGCGTGACATGCCACAGGGCACCACACACAATACTAACCCATTTCTTACTGAAGTCAATTGCAAGGATTTCAACCTCAGCTGCGTCCAGTGGGTTATTGAAATACATTTAACATTTAAGTTATGTGGCAAATTTTAATGTCTCAGTGTAACAATATGCAGCCCCAGCGTGAACTCTCCCTACTCTGCTTGACTGATAACCAGCATGTTCAATGGCTGGAGACAAAGAAACCACTGATCGAACTGTAATTCATGTCTGTCTGTGTGTGCCACGAGCCACACATACAACTTCACCTTGAAAATTTAATTGAAAAATTGAGAAATATCCCGATAATATTAGGTTAGTTTTTTTCTATTTCATGGCGAGTACACGGTTTAAACAAAATACGATATTTGCATGGAATCAGATATGATCATCTTCATACGAGGATATATTTTTAAGATTGTTTTTCCGAAGCCGGATTTCTTTGCCAAGACACTCATTATTGCCCAAGGCATTGTGGAAATGAATTTATATTTTCCTTATCGTAAGCCAGCATTTACTACCATGATCTACTATCGATTAACAGACAGATTTCAATATCTATGGTGTTTGCTGTCGAAGGCCAATCTTTTCGAGTTGTTCTAAGGAGGCGACTTCGCTGCACAGAGCTGAATGGTGTAAGTGTTCTTGGCTTTGATTAATGTTAGTGTACAGATATGTATGTGCCAAAGAGAAATTGTTAAAGAACGGACAGCCCCAAAACGTTCAACATCGTACCCAATGTGTCAATGGTATACGACTGGAAAAAAAAAGGTTAATGTGCCAGAAAACGGACTACTTTTCTGCGAACCAGAATTGAAAAATGACGACCGACTTTACAAAAACTTCAAGTCTTAGTTAAGAATCCAATTTAAGCTAAATTAACAAAATAAGCCTCCTTGGCACTAAACCATTACGTCTACTTTCATTTAGATGAGGTTTAGCAAGTTTTCAACTGGCCGCTTTCTGTCGGCACTGCCTGAAATGAAATATTTTGGAATGATACACAATTTCACAAAAATATGTCTCCTATTTCATGGCCATAGCTTATTTAGCTCTTCGGGGTGCATAGACTGTAATGGTATATCAATTATTAGGTGATGCTTATAAATGGCACCAATAGAGTGCAAGCAATTTTTCGCACTTGAAAATTTTCAGCCTCACAATGCCACTTCTTCTGGCCCTTAATTGGAACGGCATACGTGAACATCATCCTGACATGAATAGACCATAAGATTCTCCAAAGTCATATTCGCTTGCAGGAAAATAAGAGTTTTGTCGGGCAAAAGGTGGTCACGTGTCAGGAATTTGAGTTTAAGATATCTTTGAGATAGCTTCGTTGAGACCCACTACCTGCGGACCACCCGACAATAAGACGATTATCATATAGTTATATACAAGAGAATCAAGGCGGGACAACATTTACAGTGTCTTGGGCGATATTCATTTATATCATGCTTTAGCCGCAATTTGAGTATTCTGTACTGGATGCACAATAATTGCACAGGGTTTAAATATCCTTAACACATATGTCACGTTATTCCGTAGCTCCCGGTCTCAATTTATGTCAATATGATTATCGATATTATTTCTGCCCAATGTCTACCTTCTGCCTGCTACTATTTGACGTATAAAACAAAATACTGTCAGACTGTTATTTCTTTCGCTTATTACTACGAACGCTAGACGTCCCGCGAGCGGAGCGAGCGGGGCGGCTAGTTATATAAAAAAAAACTTGAGGAGTCAGCACCGTTGCTATACTACGTACTTATTCACCAGATGGCGCCACACGATCGTGCGCCGTGCTTACCGCTATTCACTAGATGGCGCCCACATTAAAGAATATGTTGTTTCCCCTTTCAAGTACGCGGGTAATCCCTCAAAAACCCACCTCCCCCTAGTCACCACCATTGTGTCGATGTCCCTACCCAAGGGTTCAGGCTAACGACCGAAAACAATGCGTTCAGCGACCAAAACCAAAATTGAGATTTTAATGAAAATATCATCGCCCAGGCGGCCGCCGGGGATCATCGACAAGAAAAAGGTGGTCAATGTTGGTGTGGGAGGGATTTCATTCATTGAGATAACCCACAACCGCCGGACCTACCCGATAGTGAACACGTTTTTTGGTGTATATGTACAGACGCGTGAAGACGGTAAGATATTTATGGTGTTTACATGACCTGTATATATTGCTAAGTCAGCACTTCTTCCAGTCTTACATCCGCCTTCACTAGATGGCGCCACACGTACATATGCGTTTTTCGCCGTGAAGAAATTATCAGAGGCACTCACCAGACGGCGCCACATGCATGTGGACATACCGTTTGTATCACCTCTTTTGACAGCTCATCGCGCAGATCTGTTCACATTCATGTTCTCATTTTCTTTCTTCGTTTCTCATATTATCCTGGGCTTTTACAGGCGATTACCGGAGACACTTTAAGGTACCCCCCCCCCCCACCTGCCGGTTGCATGGTTAGCTGGCCACGAGCACTTTCCCCGCTTTCTCGCCGATAGGTGATCACTGAGACTGACGCCTGACGCACAGACGTTGCTCCACGCAGGACGTTGGTCGGCCACCTGTTCCGTCCACCCTCAATTACTTTCAAATATACACCTGTAGTGACCATCCTGGAAAACCATCCAAAGAAAATGTACACCCTGACCCCACCCCCTGGTCTCTCCCTCAATCGATATTAACGCGACGTATGTTTGTATTATGATGGTCCGTCACCATACTCCAACAGGGGAGGGGGTCTGAAACAACTGCCCCCATCCCCCGATCCGGATCCACCAACGGCTGCACTTAATTTGAGGGTTAATTGGAAAGGCATACGTGAAAAATTTTATTTTAAAATTAACTCTACATTCTGACATGGATAGACCATGAGATTCTCCAAAGTCATATTCGCTTGCAGAAAAATAATAGTTGTCGGGCAAAAGGTGGTCACATGTCAGTGTGGGGAATTTGAGTTTAAGATATCTTTGAGATAGCTTCGTTGAGACCCACTACCTGCTGACCACCCGACAATAAGACGATTATCAAATAGTTATATACAAGAGAATCAAGGCGGGACAACATTTATGGTGTGTGGGGTGAAATTGCAAACTTGCCAAGTCAGCAGCTTTTGTAATGCCACTTTCGTATTCACTAGATGGCGCCACATTACTGTGAATATGTCATCCAATTCTTTGTTTCCCGCCAAAGGAGCAATGCATTTTGATTCAAAATACCGTCAGTGAGATTCAAGTCGCGAAGTCACTTTGTGAATCCTACGGTATGGACTCCTTTCGCGATTGAATTGTTTACAGTTTAACGAAACTCAAAGAACGGATGAAACAGCGTAGAACCCGCAAAAAACCTTTATCACCGTTGATCTGTGTGTCCCCTTTCTCGCCCCCCCCCCCCCACCCCCACCCCCTAACCTCCGCCCCAGTCAGCACCAGTGAGTTGGTGTCCCTGCCCAGGGGGTCAGGCTAACGACCGAAAAGAATGCGTTTACTGAACAAAACCAAAATTGGGATATTAATGAAAATATCATCGCCCAGGCGGCCGGGGATCATCGTCAAGAAAAAGGTGGTCAACGTTGGTGTGGGAGGGATTTCATTCATTGAGATAACCCACAACCGCCGGACCTACCCGATAGTGAACACGTTTGCTGGCGTAAATGTACAGACGCGTATCACGGTTTGCTGGCCACGAGCACTTTCCCCGCTTTCTCGACGATAGGTGATCACTGGGACTGATGCCTGACGCACAGACGTTGACCCGCGCAGGACGTTGGTCGGCCACCTGTTCCGTCCACCCTCAATTGCTATTCAATATACACCCGTAGTGACCGTCCTGGAAAACCATCCGAGGAAAATGTACCCCCTGACCCCACCCCCTGATCTCTCCCTCAATCGATATTAATGCGACGTATGTTTGCATTATGACGATCCGTCACCACACTCCCAACAGGGGAGGGGCTCTGAAACAACTGCCCCCATCCCCCGACCAGGATCCTCCAAAGGCCGCACTTAATTTGAGGGTTAAGGGCCAGTAGAACCGGTCTATTGACACCAGAGTAATTTTTTGAAAATTTTCTTTTACCTGTCATACCTCTATTGAATTGTTAAAATATTCTGCTACAATGTCCACAGCTAAATTATGAATGAAGCCCCAGTCATGCCTTTGCTCTGACCGCTCACCTTTTCCTATTTATTACAAGAAAATTACGAAATATTGTGAGAAGTGCACATCCTAAGAACCACAGAAATATCTCTTAAAACTAAGTTAATTGTCTCCCCAATCGTCCAAACTGAAAACAAGGAGAATAATGTTCGATTACCGCACGTGCTTTAGTTTCGCAGGTTTACCAAGAAATCGGTATACATTTCAGCTAAATCAGGTAAGGATACTATAGTCATTTAATAAACAAAAATAAGTGAGTTAAAGAAATCATTCGATCATGTTTCAGATTGCTGTCAAGTCATATTTCCAACAACGAGGTCGCGGGGGATTGTTTACATGCCAGCGCGTGACATGCCACAGGGCACCACACACAATACTAACCCATTTCTTACTGAAGTCAATTGCAAGGATTTCAACCTCAGCTGCGTCCAGTGGGTTATTGAAATACATTTAACATTTAAGTTATGTGGCAAATTTTAATGTCTCAGTGTAACAATATGCAGCCCCAGCGTGAACTCTCCCTACTCTGCTTGACTGATAACCAGCATGTTCAATGGCTGGAGACAAAGAAACCACTGATCGAACTGTAATTCATGTCTGTCTGTGTGTGCCACGAGCCACACATACAACTTCACCTTGAAAATTTAATTGAAAAATTGAGAAATATCCCGATAATATTAGGTTAGTTTTTTTCTATTTCATGGCGAGTACACGGTTTAAACAAAATACGATATTTGCATGGAATCAGATATGATCATCTTCATACGAGGATATATTTTTAAGATTGTTTTTCCGAAGCCGGATTTCTTTGCCAAGACACTCATTATTGCCCAAGACATTGTGGAAATGAATTTATATTTTCCTTATCGTAAGCCAGCATTTACTACCATGATCTACTATCGATTAACAGACAGATTTCAATATCTATGGTGTTTGCTGTCGAAGGCCAATCTTTTCGAGTTGTTCTAAGGAGGCGACTTCGCTGCACAGAGCTGAATGGTGTAAGTGTTCTTGGCTTTGATTAATGTTAGTGTACAGATATGTATGTGCCAAAGAGAAATTGTTAAAGAACGGACAGCCCCAAAACGTTCAACATCGTACCCAATGTGTCAATGGTATACGACTGGAAAAAAAAAGGTTAATGTGCCAGAAAACGGACTACTTTTCTGCGAACCAGAATTGAAAAATGACGACCGACTTTACAAAAACTTCAAGTCTTAGTTAAGAATCCAATTTAAGCTAAATTAACAAAATAAGCCTCCTTGGCACTAAACCATTACGTCTACTTTCATTTAGATGAGGTTTAGCAAGTTTTCAACTGGCCGCTTTCTGTCGGCACTGCCTGAAATGAAATATTTTGGAATGATACACAATTTCACAAAAATATGTCTCCTATTTCATGGCCATAGCTTATTTAGCTCTTCGGGGTGCATAGACTGTAATGGTATATCAATTATTAGGTGATGCTTATAAATGGCACCAATAGAGTGCAAGCAATTTTTCGCACTTGAAAATTTTCAGCCTCACAATGCCACTTCTTCTGGCCCTTAATTGGAACGGCATACGTGAACATCATCCTGACATGAATAGACCATAAGATTCTCCAAAGTCATATTCGCTTGCAGGAAAATAAGAGTTTTGTCGGGCAAAAGGTGGTCACGTGTCAGGAATTTGAGTTTAAGATATCTTTGAGATAGCTTCGTTGAGACCCACTACCTGCGGACCACCCGACAATAAGACGATTATCATATAGTTATATACAAGAGAATCAAGGCGGGACAACATTTACAGTGTCTTGGGCGATATTCATTTATATCATGCTTTAGCCGCAATTTGAGTATTCTGTACTGGATGCACAATAATTGCACAGGGTTTAAATATCCTTAACACATATGTCACGTTATTCCGTAGCTCCCGGTCTCAATTTATGTCAATATGATTATCGATATTATTTCTGCCCAATGTCTACCTTCTGCCTGCTACTATTTGACGTATAAAACAAAATACTGTCAGACTGTTATTTCTTTCGCTTATTACTACGAACGCTAGACGTCCCGCGAGCGGAGCGAGCGGGGCGGCTAGTTATATAAAAAAGAACTTGAAGAGTCAGCACCGTTGCTATACTACGTACTTATTCACCAGATGGCGCCACACGATCGTGCGCCGTGATTACCGCTATTCACTAGATGGCGCCCACATTAAAGAATATGTTGTTTCCCCTTTCAAGTACGCGGGTAATCCCTCAAAAACCCACCTCCCCCTAGTCACCACCATTGTGTCGATGTCCCTACCCAAGGGTTCAGGCTAACGACCGAAAACAATGCGTTCAGCGACCAAAACCAAAATTGAGATTTTAATGAAAATATCATCGCCCAGGCGGCCGCCGGGGATCATCGACAAGAAAAAGGTGGTCAATGTTGGTGTGGGAGGGATTTCATTCATTGAGATAACCCACAACCGCCGGACCTACCCGATAGTGAACACGTTTTTTGGTGTATATGTACAGACGCGTGAAGACGGTAAGATATTTATGGTGTTTACATGACCTGTATATATTGCTAAGTCAGCACTTCTTCCAGTCTTACATCCGCCTTCACTAGATGGCGCCACACGTACATATGCGTTTTTCGCCGTGAAGAAATTATCAGAGGCACTCACCAGACGGCGCCACATGCATGTGGACATACCGTTTGTATCACCTCTTTTGACAGCTCATCGCGCAGATCTGTTCACATTCATGTTCTCATTTTCTTTCTTCGTTTCTCATATTATCCTGGGCTTTTACAGGCGATTACCGGAGACACTTTAAGGTACCCCCCCCCCCCCCCCACCTGCCGGTTGCATGGTTAGCTGGCCACGAGCACTTTCCCCGCTTTCTCGCCGATAGGTGATCACTGAGACTGACGCCTGACGCACAGACGTTGCTCCACGCAGGACGTTGGTCGGCCACCTGTTCCGTCCACCCTCAATTACTTTCAAATATACACCTGTAGTGACCATCCTGGAAAACCATCCAAAGAAAATGTACACCCTGACCCCACCCCCTGGTCTCTCCCTCAATCGATATTAACGCGACGTATGTTTGTATTATGATGGTCCGTCACCATACTCCAACAGGGGAGGGGGTCTGAAACAACTGCCCCCATCCCCCGATCCGGATCCACCAACGGCTGCACTTAATTTGAGGGTTAATTGGAAAGGCATACGTGAAAAATTTTATTTTAAAATTAACTCTACATTCTGACATGGATAGACCATGAGATTCTCCAAAGTCATATTCGCTTGCAGAAAAATAATAGTTGTCGGGCAAAAGGTGGTCACATGTCAGTGTGGGGAATTTGAGTTTAAGATATCTTTGAGATAGCTTCGTTGAGACCCACTACCTGCTGACCACCCGACAATAAGACGATTATCAAATAGTTATATACAAGAGAATCAAGGCGGGACAACATTTATGGTGTGTGGGGTGAAATTGCAAACTTGCCAAGTCAGCAGCTTTTGTAATGCCACTTTCGTATTCACTAGATGGCGCCACATTACTGTGAATATGTCATCCAATTCTTTGTTTCCCGCCAAAGGAGCAATGCATTTTGATTCAAAATACCGTCAGTGAGATTCAAGTCGCGAAGTCTCTTTGTGAATCCTACGGTATGGACTCCTTTCGCGATTGAATTGTTTACAGTTTAACGAAACTCAAAGAACGGATGAAACAGCGTAGAACCCGCAAAAAACCTTTATCACCGTTGATCTGTGTGTCCCCTTTCTCGCCCCCCCCCCCCCACCCCCACCCCCTAACCTCCGCCCCAGTCAGCACCAGTGAGTTGGTGTCCCTGCCCAGGGGGTCAGGCTAACGACCGAAAAGAATGCGTTTACTGAACAAAACCAAAATTGGGATATTAATGAAAATATCATCGCCCAGGCGGCCGGGGATCATCGTCAAGAAAAAGGTGGTCAACGTTGGTGTGGGAGGGATTTCATTCATTGAGATAACCCACAACCGCCGGACCTACCCGATAGTGAACACGTTTTCTGGCGTAAATGTACAGACGCGTATCACGGTTTGCTGGCCACGAGCACTTTCCCCGCTTTCTCGACGATAGGTGATCACTGGGACTGATGCCTGACGCACAGACGTTGACCCGCGCAGGACGTTGGTCGGCCACCTGTTCCGTCCACCCTCAATTGCTATTCAATATACACCCGTAGTGACCGTCCTGGAAAACCATCCGAGGAAAATGTACCCCCTGACCCCACCCCCTGATCTCTCCCTCAATCGATATTAATGCGACGTATGTTTGCATTATGACGATCCGTCACCACACTCCCAACAGGGGAGGGGCTCTGAAACAACTGCCCCCATCCCCCGACCAGGATCCACCAACGTCTGCACTTAATTTGAGGGTTAAGGGCCAGTAGAACCGGTCTATTGACACCAGAGTAATTTTTTGAAAATTTTGTTTTACCTGTCATACCTCTATTGAATTGTTAAAATATTCTGCTACAATGTCCACAGCTAAATTATGAATGAAGCCCCAGTCATGCCTTTGCTCTAACCGCTCACCTTTTCCTATTTATTACAAGAAAATTACGAAATATTGTGAGAAGTGCACATCCTAAGAACCACAGAAATATCTCTTAAAACTAAGTTAATTGTCTCCCCAATCGTCCAAACTGAAACCAAGGAGAATAATGTTCGATTACCGCACGTGCTTTAGTTTCGCAGGTTTACCAAGAAATCGGTATACATTTCAGCTAAATCAGGTAAGGATACTATAGTCATTTAATAAACAAAAATAAGTGAGTTAAAGAAATCATTCGATCATGTTTCAGATTGCTGTCAAGTCATATTTCCAACAACGAGGTCGCGGGGGATTGTTTACATGCCAGCGCGTGACATGCCACAGGGCACCACACACAATACTAACCCATTTCTTACTGAAGTCAATTGCAAGGATTTCAACCTCAGCTGCGTCCAGTGGGTTATTGAAATACATTTAACATTTAAGTTATGTGGCAAATTTTAATGTCTCAGTGTAACAATATGCAGCCCCAGCGTGAACTCTCCCTACTCTGCTTGACTGATAACCAGCATGTTCAATGGCTGGAGACAAAGAAACCACTGATCGAACTGTAATTCATGTCTGTCTGTGTGTGCCACGAGCCACACATACAACTTCACCTTGAAAATTTAATTGAAAAATTGAGAAATATCCCGATAATATTAGGTTAGTTTTTTTCTATTTCATGGCGAGTACACGGTTTAAACAAAATACGATATTTGCATGGAATCAGATATGATCATCTTCATACGAGGATATATTTTTAAGATTGTTTTTCCGAAGCCGGATTTCTTTGCCAAGACACTCATTATTGCCCAAGGCATTGTGGAAATGAATTTATATTTTCCTTATCGTAAGCCAGCATTTACTACCATGATCTACTATCGATTAACAGACAGATTTCAATATCTATGGTGTTTGCTGTCGAAGGCCAATCTTTTCGAGTTGTTCTAAGGAGGCGACTTCGCTGCACAGAGCTGAATGGTGTAAGTGTTCTTGGCTTTGATTAATGTTAGTGTACAGATATGTATGTGCCAAAGATAAATTGTTAAAGAACGGACAGCCCCAAAACGTTCAACATCGTACCCAATGTGTCAATGGTATACGACTGGAAAAAAAAAGGTTAATGTGCCAGAAAACGGACTACTTTTCTGCGAACCAGAATTGAAAAATGACGACCGACTTTACAAAAACTTCAAGTCTTAGTTAAGAATCAAATTTAAGCTAAATTAACAAAATAAGCCTCCTTGGCACTAAACCATTACGTCTACTTTCATTTAGATGAGGTTTAGCAAGTTTTCAACTGGCCGCTTTCTGTCGGCACTGCCTGAAATGAAATATTTTGGAATGATACACAATTTCACAAAAATATGTCTCCTATTTCATGGCCATAGCTTATTTAGCTCTTCGGGGTGCATAGACTGTAATGGTATATCAATTATTAGGTGATGCTTATAAATGGCACCAATAGAGTGCAAGCAATTTTTCGCACTTGAAAATTTTCAGCCTCACAATGCCACTTCTTCTGGCCCTTAATTGGAACGGCATACGTGAACATCATCCTGACATGAATAGACCATAAGATTCTCCAAAGTCATATTCGCTTGCAGGAAAATAAGAGTTTTGTCGGGCAAAAGGTGGTCACGTGTCAGGAATTTGAGTTTAAGATATCTTTGAGATAGCTTCGTTGAGACCCACTACCTGCGGACCACCCGACAATAAGACGATTATCATATAGTTATATACAAGAGAATCAAGGCGGGACAACATTTACAGTGTCTTGGGCGATATTCATTTATATCATGCTTTAGCCGCAATTTGAGTATTCTGCACTGGATGCACAATAATTGCACAGGGTTTAAATATCCTTAACACATATGTCACGTTATTCCGTAGCTCCCGGTCTCAATTTATGTCAATATGATTATCGATATTATTTCTGCCCAATGTCTACCTTCTGCCTGCTACTATTTGACGTATAAAACAAAATACTGTCAGACTGTTATTTCTTTCGCTTATTACTACGAACGCTAGACGTCCCGCGAGCGGAGCGAGCGGGGCGGCTAGTTATATAAAAAAGAACTTGAAGAGTCAGCACCGTTGCTATACTACGTACTTATTCACCAGATGGCGCCACACGATCGTGCGCCGTGATTACCGCTATTCACTAGATGGCGCCCACATTAAAGAATATGTTGTTTCCCCTTTCAAGTACGCGGGTAATCCCTCAAAAACCCACCTCCCCCTAGTCACCACCATTGTGTCGATGTCCCTACCCAAGGGTTCAGGCTAACGACCGAAAACAATGCGTTCAGCGACCAAAACCAAAATTGAGATTTTAATGAAAATATCATCGCCCAGGCGGCCGCCGGGGATCATCGACAAGAAAAAGGTGGTCAATGTTGGTGTGGGAGGGATTTCATTCATTGAGATAACCCACAACCGCCGGACCTACCCGATAGTGAACACGTTTTTTGGTGTATATGTACAGACGCGTGAAGACGGTAAGATATTTATGGTGTTTACATGACCTGTATATATTGCTAAGTCAGCACTTCTTCCAGTCTTACATCCGCCTTCACTAGATGGCGCCACACGTACATATGCGTTTTTCGCCGTGAAGAAATTATCAGAGGCACTCACCAGACGGCGCCACATGCATGTGGACATACCGTTTGTATCACCTCTTTTGACAGCTCATCGCGCAGATCTGTTCACATTCATGTTCTCATTTTCTTTCTTCGTTTCTCATATTATCCTGGGCTTTTACAGGCGATTACCGGAGACACTTTAAGGTACCCCCCCCCCCCACCTGCCGGTTGCATGGTTAGCTGGCCACGAGCACTTTCCCCGCTTTCTCGCCGATAGGTGATCACTGAGACTGACGCCTGACGCACAGACGTTGCTCCACGCAGGACGTTGGTCGGCCACCTGTTCCGTCCACCCTCAATTACTTTCAAATATACACCTGTAGTGACCATCCTGGAAAACCATCCAAAGAAAATGTACACCCTGACCCCACCCCCTGGTCTCTCCCTCAATCGATATTAACGCGACGTATGTTTGTATTATGATGGTCCGTCACCATACTCCAACAGGGGAGGGGGTCTGAAACAACTGCCCCCATCCCCCGATCCGGATCCACCAACGGCTGCACTTAATTTGAGGGTTAATTGGAAAGGCATACGTGAAAAATTTTATTTTAAAATTAACTCTACATTCTGACATGGATAGACCATGAGATTCTCCAAAGTCATATTCGCTTGCAGAAAAATAATAGTTGTCGGGCAAAAGGTGGTCACATGTCAGTGTGGGGAATTTGAGTTTAAGATATCTTTGAGATAGCTTCGTTGAGACCCACTACCTGCTGACCACCCGACAATAAGACGATTATCAAATAGTTATATACAAGAGAATCAAGGCGGGACAACATTTATGGTGTGTGGGGTGAAATTGCAAACTTGCCAAGTCAGCAGCTTTTGTAATGCCACTTTCGTATTCACTAGATGGCGCCACATTACTGTGAATATGTCATCCAATTCTTTGTTTCCCGCCAAAGGAGCAATGCATTTTGATTCAAAATACCGTCAGTGAGATTCAAGTCGCGAAGTCACTTTGTGAATCCTATGGTATGGACTCCTTTCGCGATTGAATTGTTTACAGTTTAACGAAACTCAAAGAACGGATGAAACAGCGTAGAACCCGCAAAAAACCTTTATCACCGTTGATCTGTGTGTCCCCTTTCTCGCCCCCCCCCCACCCCCACCCCCTAACCTCCGCCCCAGTCAGCACCAGTGAGTTGGTGTCCCTGCCCAGGGGGTCAGGCTAACGACCGAAAAGAATGCGTTTACTGAACAAAACCAAAATTGAGATATTAATGAAAATATCATCGCCCAGGCGGCCGGGGATCATCGTCAAAAAAAAGGTGGTCAACGTTGGTGTGGGAGGGATTTCATTCATTGAGATAACCCACAACCGCCGGACCTACCCGATAGTGAACACGTTTTCTGGCGTAAATGTACAGACGCGTGAAGACGGTACGATATTTATGGTGTTTACATGACCAAATTACTGACACGTTAGCACTTCTTTAGTCTGACATCCGTCTTCACTAGATGGCGCCACACGATCATACGCACTTTTATTGGTGAAGAAATTATCAAAGGCACTCACTAGACGGCGCCACATGCTAGTGAACATACATTTTGGATCGACTCTTTTGAAAGCTCATCACGCAGATCTGTTCACTTCTCATTTTCTCTTCGTTTCTCATGTTATCCTGGGCGCCTGCAGGCGATTACCGGAGACACTTTGAGGTACCCACCCCCCCCCCCTCTCTCCGGCTGGTTGCATTGTTGGTTAGGCGCGAGCACTTTCACCGCTTTCTCGACGATAGGTGATCACTGGGACTGACGCCTGACGCACAGACGTTGATCCGCGCAGGACGTTGTTCGGCCACCTGTTCCGTCCGCCGTCACTTACTAGGGAGTTATTGCACTACGTTTTCGATTGAACGTATCCCTAAACGTAACCCGATGAGCAATTACGTCATCACAACTCAGGGTGTTGCCTGACCCCATCACAGAATTAGTCCTAACGAAACCGCTCTGTTACAGTTTGTGCTTTTGTTTGATTAGAGGTAAGATAGCGAAAGAAGTAATATAAATAGACATAGCACTAAAACAGATGTTAACACTTTTAAACAAAATCGTTTAAACTATCTTTTCTATTTGTATTCAATTCTGCTTCTCTTGGGGTTGCCTTCGTACATTGTGAAGAACGCCAGCCATAGCTTTACGGTTGTCGACAGAATACCGATTGCAATAACTCATTTGTGCGCTGCGCGAGAGTGAAAAGCCGAAACGTAAACGTATCGGCGCTAACGGATCGGGATGCGTATCAGTGGCGCGGAAATGTAGTGCAATAACTCTCATCTATTAAATATACACCCGTAGTGACCGTCCTGGAAAACCATCCGAGGACCCCACCCCCTGATCTCTCCCTCAATCGATATTAACGCGACGTATGTTTGCATTATGATGATCCGTCACCACACTCCACCAGCGGAGGGATGTCTGAAACAACTGCCCCCATCCCGCGACCAGGATCAACTAACGGCTGCACTTAATTCGAGGGTTAGTTGTAAAGGCATACGTAAACATCTTTATTTTAAAATTAACTCTACATCCTGACATAAATAGACCATAAGGTTCTCCAAAATCATATCCGATGGCAGGAAAATAATAGTTTGTCGGGCAAAAGGTGGTCTCATGCTGGTGTGGAGAATTTGAGTTTAAGATATCGTTGAGATAACCCACAACCTCCGGACCTACCCGATTGATGAACGGATTATCAAAGAGTTATATACAGGAGATTCAAGGCCGGACAACATCTATGGTGTGGGTGGGGTGAAATTGTAAACTTGCCAAGTCAGCAGCTTTCGTAATGCCACTTTCGCATTCACTAGATGGCGCCATTACTGTGCATTTGTAGTCTACTGCTTTGTTTCCAGCCAGCACTCCCGCATCATCTCTTGTTCATTCGCTAGATGGCGCCAGGCTCTCATGGCTGCTCTCGTGCTTACTGGATGACGCCACAAGATCACTAGTCTTCAAGTGTTCAGAACCATTCCTCCTGACACATTTAATAGTAGATAGCCGAAGTCAAATCAGATGCTTGTAGTCAATTATCTGAGACTATATTTGGAGAAAAATAAATTGATATCGCTGTCTTTTAGAGGTTGTAGATGAAATTCGATCTATATATATGTATGCATTTATAACACGTCCCCCCCCCACCCCCAACCCCCCCCGACCCCCGCCCTCATGTCGAGGTTTAATAATCCCACTTTGACTGCAACTCCTAGGACTCGGCGTATTACATGAATGCGTATTACTTTTTATATAACCATTTGCATGACTCCCTCTCCCTCCCCTTTACCCCCCTCTATGTTTAGTGAACTTCATCCAAGTAAAATCCTTACTTAATCCAATACGACTTACCCGAGATCCTATCGCAAACTTGAAAACATTTGAAGCATATGTTTTGCTTTTGCCGCCTCAACTGAAGCCTTGCCGGCGTAGCAAGGCTCCAGCTGAGGTAATTATTAAGCCTTATGGCTTAATAATACAGTACATATTATGGCTAAAACAATCAGCCTCCATCCCCCCCAAAAATACATATACCCAATGGTATTTGCACAAACCCCTCTGTAGGCCTACATTTATAGTCCGTAACATTGAACTCTAGCCGAGGCGCCAGCATAGTCCAATATTTTGACCGCAGCGCATGGCGGGTGCAGAGTTTGCCTGGATCTCGTCCAATCACAAGCCAGAGTCGATGAAGCAGAGCGTGACGTCAGAGCACCGCTCAAAGCAACAACAGCGCGCGGACGCGTGAACCAAAGTTGTAAACGGGAGGGTAGCCCAAGATTTACTCTCCGTACGCAAATACTACATGATGGAATACTCGCGAAAGGTATGCAACTGATGAGCACGCGATCGAGGATATAGTTCGTGGAGTTACAAGCCTGCAGAGTGTACGTGAGACAAGGAATCGGTCTGGTGTGTGAGTACGCTGCCAAGTTGTCAAGTCCCTCTGCCAGGCCTTGCAGCCAGTGAGTGGGAGCTGCACTTTGACAGCTCCATGCTGTGGGCTGTGGCTGTGCGCTGCCTGTGTGCGCTGTTCGCTGGCTGAGAGTGAGAGGATAAAGACAGCTAGACACACGCTCAACTCATGACTGTGTGAGGCTTGACATCTTTAATTAAATACATTTGGTGCAGGGTTACCACTTCCAAGTTATTACACAGACAGTTAAAGTTACCATGCTTACAACCCATACCTGGGCCATGTTGAGCAAGCACAACTTGTACAAGACAAGTGATTGTTTGTTTATGCCAAGTTGTCAAGTCATCATTGGTTCACGTCAATATTTTAAATGATAAAATGTGACTTGGCACCAATTGCCAGCTTCCAGTAGGAGTCATCTGGGGGCAGCAACTTCTTGATATAAGCTAGATGCATAAAAGCTTATATCATCTGGTAGTGGTGGTGGGGGGGGGGGGGGGGGGCAGTATTGGTCTATTATCGGATATACTCTGGTAGGCAAGCCCAAATGGCATGTGCATGGTTCAAACCCCAGCTGTGCAAATGTCAATTTTTGTGATATGATTTGTAAGTTAAAGCATCCGACTTAAAACATCAAATCGGTTATCTGGTATATCATCAAAATAGGTTGTAAACAACTTATATCCACTGATTTATATCTAAGCACTGCAGTGTCTGTGATTGTATACAGACTAGATATATTTATAACCAAAATAACAATATTATATAACTTATAACTGTCTGTTTTATATTTCTGGGTAGGTATCTTATTCAAACATTATTTAATAGATTGATGACATTGTTTTCTTCGTTATTAGTTGTATATGTAGTGTGTAAGGGTTTAACAGGTTAAATAGGTAATTATTCAGCTTTGTGACAGAGTAATCGTGTAGATATGATACTGGAAAAGTTACATATGGTTATATAAAAAAAATCTCTATGAAAGACTTAATTACGTTGATAAATGGTATGTAATTTCTTCTCAGGTATGACAGTGACAATCCAAGCAACAGAGAATTGGATTAACACCATGCTGATATGGATACCAGGATCACATGGATGCCTATGACCGCTTTGTGCACGAGATTCTAGTATAATGACATGCACCCATGGATTTATTAGACCTTGGATTATGAAATATGTCCAGTGCATAGAGGGTGTTACAATGACGCCTGTGGTGGTGAAGGCTGCATTCACAGGTTCTGTCCTGGAAGGATACCGTGGTACAAGTTAATGATGTGGACTGTCGCAGAACCTCAGTGGGTAGGATCATGTATTCACCAGCTATGAAAGCGACGTCACTGTTGTTGTTACTATGGAGTACTGCGATACAGGTGCAGCTTACGTTGGGCTGTCCCCTAAGCTGTACCTGCACAATGCTACGAGCGGAACGTGGAGATGATATGTCTGGCCGAAAGGTGGTGTGCAAAAGCGCATCACCAGTGTCATCGTTGAAACAAGTGCCGAGTGCCATCCCCACAGACACTATTCAGTTGTAAGTATTGGTTCTGAGACATGATCAATGCATAGGAAATATGAGTAAAGTTAAGGATATATATGCACCAAAACATTGTTGATATTTTTTGTGAAGAGAAAACATATGAGCATGAAATAAGGTATGAAATACGGTATACACATGATTTGTATCAAGATTTTTTCCTGGAATGATACTGGTGAAAACTATGATGATCCCAAGTAAAGTGAAAATCTTGCATGCTATAATATGAAAATCTTTTATATCTCCATGTGAAATAAATCATCAATTGACACCCATCTAGTAAATAATTAATTTGCCAGAACATACTGGTTTATTTTTACATCTCATATTAAACTGTATCTAATGAGTTTAAACCTAAATCTGCCCTAATTTTCAATCAACAAATCCCATTATCAGATCATTGCCTAGCCAATCTGCATAACTACTTATTTATCTTAAGTTCTCAAGGAACTACCCGACGACGATTGAATAGTTTTTTCTTCGATTTTCAAGCGTCTATTTGACCTTGTGCGATTGGCTGACAACGTCCTGGGTGGCCTTCAACAATCTAGCCTCTGTTTATTGAACGGACTGTTGTGCCTAATGTTGATGGCTGTTGTCTGCCCGAGAGCATGATCACATCACCTACCAGGGTATCCCAGACCCCTCCTGGTGGATCGCTCAGTCTAGTGGGTCTCTCCGCCTGCCTCCCTATCTATTCCCCTTTCTCATCCCGACGCTCTATCCTCACCCCCACCCCCCCACCCCCCCACTCCCTGCCTCACCCACCGATCCCGTCTCCATCCGCCCCGTTCGCTCCCCTCCTCCCCCCCCCCCTGACTCCTTCCTACATATATTTATACCGTCAGCCATCTGGTTTGGTTTAACCGTTCGGGCAGGGGAAGCCTCCACACCACCGCGATATTGAACCTTGAAAAATATACCTCCGAAGGTTCATCCAAGTAAACGAGAGGGAACTCGGGGTATCCAGAAGTGCTTGGCACAAGGTTTTGGGAGGGTGTCTAAAAGGGCTGATATAGAAGGGCGGCACCCCCCCCCCCCCCGGCTGATATAGAAGGGCGGCACCCCCCCCTCCCCATCTTGCCCCACGCTTCCGGTGCCCATGCCACTGCGCGCCATCGCCGCTGTATCACGTGGCTGGGGCTGGCTGTCCAGTGCTCTGATGTTGGTAAACCTGAGCATGCTGAGTGAGGTCCGGGAATCCGGGGCCAAGTTAACGAATCCCACTCATTCCCAGTTAGGCCAGCTATATAATACCATCCCTGCAGGGCTGCCTAATGTACCGCGTCCACTGCGCCTCCACCTCCTCCTACCTGTCCTTTATATGCTGCTTCACCGAAGTTCACTCCTTGTCTGGGAGCCGCCGCGTGGTAGGTCCCTCGACTGCAGATCAATAGGGCCTAGGTTAGAAACCCGATCTGGGCGACATAATCTGGGGCATAGATATATATATTTCATCAAGTCCCATTCATGGTTCGGTCCCGGAGGTACCTTGGCCTGATTTAACCCTCGTGTGCGCGAAACAATCATAAAACAGTCAATCCATAACGGTAGGCGAAGACCGACAAATCGAAGTCAGCCACTTCCCACATAGCTTAATATAGGAGTTGATGGGCTTGGGTCACTTTCCCGCCCCTAATGTCGTGGTGGGCACTGGGATACTGCGATAAGCCCCGGGGTCATGGCATGAGCTGTATATTATAGGCACCCTCCCCTTCTGGGGTGATTTACAGGCATTGAAGTTAATTATGGGTACCGGTGGTTACATGTATTCATAAGCATGAACGGTGAGGGGAATAAGGGCTGCAAGATATATGTCCCGCTAAACTCGTCACTTCCTACCGCCTGCATTCTTACCTTCGGGGCAGGGAGAGCATAACGGAGCTATGTGTTTGTCGAAGCCGGTATAGATAGGGTGAGAGAACTACGGAACTATCGGTATTCCAACGCCTATCGACACGGAGGGAACCGAACAACCATCGGTATTTCAAAGCCTTTCGAGACAGGGAGAGAACCGCACAACCATCAGTATTCCAAAGCCTATCGAGACAGGGAGAGAACCGCACAACCATCTGTATTTCCAAAGCCTATCGAGACAGGGAGAGAATCGCACAACCATCGGTATTCCAAAGCCTATCGAGACAGGGAGAGAACCGCACAACCATCGGTATTCCAAAGCCTATCGAGACAGGGAGAGAATCGCACAACCATCGGTATTCCAAAGCCTATCGAGACAGGGAGAGAACCGCACAACCATCGGTATTCCAAAGCCTATCGAGACAGGGAGAGAACCGCACAACCATCGGTATTCCAAAGCCTATCGAGACAGGGAGAGAACCGCACAACCATCGGTATTCCAAAGCCTATCGAGACAGGGAGAGAACCGCACAACCATCTGTATTTCCAAAGCCTATCGAGACAGGGAGAGAATCGCACAACCATCGGTATTCCAAAGCCTATCGAGACAGGGAGAGAACCGCACAACCATCGGTATTCCAAAGCCTATCGAGACAGGGAGAGAACCGCACAACCATCGGTATTCCAAAGCCTATCGAGACAGGGAGAGAACCGCACAACCATCTGTATTTCCAAAGCCTATCGAGACAGGGAGAGAACCGCACAACCATCGGTATTCAAAAGCCTATCGAGACAGGGAGAGAACCGCACAACCATCGGTATTCAAAAGCCTATCGAGACAGGGAGAGAACCGCACAACCATCGGTATTCCAAAGCCTATCGAGACAGGGAGAGAATCGCACAACCATCGGTATTCCAAAGCCTATCGAGACAGGGAGAGAACCGCACAACCATCTGTATTTCCAAAGCCTATCGAGACAGGGAGAGAACCGCACAACCATCGGTATTCAAAAGCCTATCGAGACAGGGAGAGAACCGCACAACCATCGGTATTCCAAAGCCTATCGAGACAGGGATAGAACCGCACAACCATCTGTATTTCCAAAGCCTATCGAGACAGGGAGAGAACCGCACAACCATCGGTATTCAAAAGCCTATCGAGACAGGGAGAGAACCGCACAACCATCGGTATTCCAAAGCCTATCGAGACAGGGAGAGAACCGCACAACCATCTGTATTTCCAAAGCCTATTGAGACAGGGAGAGAACCGCACAACCATCTGTATTTCCAAAGCCTGTCGAGACAGGAAGTGAACCGCACAACCATCAGTATTCAAAGCCTATCGAGACCGAGAGGGAACCGCACAACCGTCGGTATTCCAAAACCGATCTAACCATGTAGGTAGCCTAAACGCACTGCCAACGACAAACTGTCCTTATTCCAAAGCATATTGAGCCTGGAAGTAAACTCCACAACCACCGAGACGGGCAGAGGACCGCACTGCCATCCCCACCCACAGGATATATATAGGTAGACCTGGCAGGACGTGTGTTCATGCCGTTGGTGTCGAAGGTGGGATCGACATAAAACCAGGCTTTCGGGCTGCTCGGAAATGAAATGCACACATCTGGTGGGGCCGGGAACAACTGAATATATGTATACATCTATAATGTCTATAGAGACCGTCGTTAGCTTGGCGTCAAAAATTATGACTGCAAATATTTGCAGTCCTGTTCCGAGAAGCTCATATATTTCCTCCCAGCAGGTGCTTGGCTTTTCAACAGCGCTCTAGTTTTCAAATAGTCTCTCGCCCACACCAATGTTATCCCTATGCTCAGTGTTGGAATTACTGAATGGTTTTCGGCTGGGTATACTCTCGCGGTGGCGTGCGCTCCAGACTCCACGACTGTGTGTATGTATACCGTGTATCGCAAAACTTTAATTACTGCCTGCCGGCAAAGGACGAACGAGCCATTAATCTTGACTTTGTTGCATCGCATTTCAGTTTCGCCGCAGGGTCAGTTCGCAATCTTTGCCTCCAGGACTGGTGTGAAAAACTTCCCTTTCATTTCGTTTCTGCCTCTTTCATTCTTGTTTACGTCGTCGATTGGTATCGCTATCCGCACGGTGTTCTGTCCCGACTCCCCCCCCCCCCCCCCCCCAGCCCCCTCCTTCGCCCTTACCGGTCGAGTATTACCTTTGATGCTGCGATACATACATACATGTACAAGTTGGAACTCCCCCCGGGGTCATGTCGAGTACAACTTATCGTGGATGGACAGGTGTTTCTAGCTGTATAATATGCCTAAATGAGATCCCCGGAGGTTGCTGTGATAAACAGCGGTGAATCAAAGCGTTATAGCCTCCCCCCGTGGCCGGGGCTACAGGTTTGATGGTCTGTGTGTTCGCTTAGAACTAGATAACGACCTCTTGATGTTCTCTTCCGGTCAGTAAATATCCCCAGAATGGTGTTCCTGTGAAGTGAACATCTACCCACACGCACCCCAACTTTTATATATATACAAATCGCCTAAATTACATTTCCCGGGATGGTTCGTTGGATGCATATATATGTAGGACGCTTTAAACACTTTTGATCATATCGCGTCAAGGATGGGAGGGTGGAGCCATGTCCCCGGGGGCAACCTCCTACTCTTTGCGAAGAAAGACATGGGATCTTTATCCTGCGACCCATGGCCACAGCGGGGTGCGAACCACCGACCCACGTGCCGTTAGGCTCTCAGGTGACCAGAGCAGCATTTCCTGGGAGCCGCGATGTAATGCTCGCTGCTCCATCAACTTTTATCTCATTGACCGAGGTCTCCTTGGCTCGTTTTACCCCATGTGTGCACAAAGGTGGCATTAAACACCAGTCGGTCAATCCATCGCACTTCCTGATCATTGAATTAGTGACTCTTGGCGTTTAAAGAGGGCACTTACCCCCTGGACGTGGTTCATGAAGGCGCCCTATTCACTCACTGGTACCGTGTGTTTGGATTGTTTAAACAAACCTCACTACTCTTAGCGAACCTAGGTTGATCGTTTTTTTCCGCCATCCAAACCGATATCTACCCACTGTCTAATGGGAAACACTGTCCTGATTAAAACATACATGTATGTTCAGAGAGACGCTGAGCATTAATAGTTTGCGGGCGTTAGTGGTGAGGCTGTGGTTTTTATATGTACATATATCCACATGTAGTTGATACTACAGTTAATCTGTAGCCAATAGTCAAGAGGGTCCGTTGAACGAGTCGCGAGCACCTCCCCCCCCACCCCAGTCGTACCGGCGCGTATCTTTTGACCCGCGTAAGTAAACCACACACCTTACAGAATTAAGGATCAGACGTGGTAATCTGTGGTAGGTAAGTGCAGCGTCGCGGGCTTAAGAGTTCAGACGGGGGGGGGGGGGCGAAGAGAGTCAAAGAGGGTGGGGGTGGAGTGAGGGGGGGGTGACGAAGAGAGTCAGATACGGTGGGGGTGGAGGGAGGGGGGGGGGGGTGACGAAGAGAGTCAGATAGGGTTGGGGGGGGGACGAAGAGAGTCAGAGAGGGTTGTGGGGGGGGGGGGTACATTAATAGGACTTTACTACTACTGTAGTTAGCATGGTTAGAGCAATGGTCTTCTGCGACTATCAAGAGTTTTAGGTGGTAGACCACGTACCGCCACCAGGAGTGCCTGAGATGGCGGGGTTAGGGACCTAAGCCGCGGATCTCGGCAGGGGGGAGGGGGGTGGGGGGGGGGGGCGGTGAGACCAAGCCAGTCGTTTGACGCAACCACTCATAGAGTCGCGGTGTCACACAACCCATCAAAGAACATTATCCGAGCTGGACGGGTTCGTCAACTTGACGTGAAGGGTCCAGTGGAGGCGCCGGCGTTGTTATAGGGTTTAGAGGTGGGTTGGGGGGGTGGGAGGCGAGATTGAGTTGATAGCGCACGGGTGACGTGAGGGTGGGGGGGGGGCGGCGGGCGACAATTTATAAGGGTTGTTGTGCAGAAGTTGTCATGACAAACCCGGCAACGCGTAAGTCTCCTGCCGCCTATAGAGACGTTATGTTAATCCCCGGGATGCCTACGGTGGCAGTTTTGCCTGATTGACATAATGTTGTGCCAGGTTTGGAATATGTATTAGCTTTCTAACTTCCCCCTAGCCCTGCTTTATGGCTCTTAACACGCGCGGGTTCCAAACTCAAGCACATTGAAAGCCATGTATCATGGCTAATGCCCCCCACCACCATCCTCTCTGCATGCTGCACACGTCAGATTTTTTTTTCAGATTTAACAAAAAATCAATCTTTGTCCGTCTTGGTCTGCTTGAAATTGTTTACAGGTATTGCTTGAACCAAATCTTTATACATGAAGGCGTCCTAAAACTATGATATACCCGTTAAGCTTTTTTCTACAGGAGGTGGGGGGGGCGGTCGTGTTCCGAAATCACGCAAAATAAATCTCCTTATTCCCAGGTCACGATAAATTAAATGGCAATTTCCCAATTCAAAGTTATTTAAGATTCACAGTTCGCGAGTAATGAAAATCTCCGTGGTACTCTACTCATTCTGCACACTGTACTCCTCGTGTTGCTGGCGATGTGGGGTCATTATGGCTGATCTATGAGGCATTGACAAGTTATAGGGAGAGTCATGGTGTTTTGGTGCCACGGACAGCGGGATCTGACAGTCTGTTGCATCCTATCTGGACAAAGCAAGACGAAAACCTGCGTAAAAACGCCATAAATGGGTGGTCATCACTGATGATGATATATGCAGGCTGTGAATCAAACGACCGCCTTTGTCATGCGGAAGTTCTGATCAATACACTGCCCATCCCAATGGATGTCGTTTACGGGGCAATCATTTCAGCACTTATAAATCATGTTAAATGTTCTAAAGACCGCCATAAACACATGGTTCTGATCTATGGACGTCATGTGGTCTGACAGTAGAGAGATGACCGCCTCTGTAATAGCCAAGTGATGCCAACTCTGTTGTGTGCTGTATATTGCTTACAATCCTTACATTACAGGCTGGGCTCTGTATGTTTTTAACCGGACTGTTGTTTATGATGTTTTGTTTTCCGTTGCAGGGATTTAAGCGGTAATTCGCTGGGAAAAATAACTAAAGGAACTTTCACTTCAATGGTTTCTCTACAAAAACTGTAAGTAGATAAAAAATAATTTTTATTTACCTAATGTTACCCGCAATTGTTCCCCATTTTAGGCAACATTTCAGCACTTTAAGTCGAAAGTCGTGTAAGTTGATTGAAATATCGACGGATGAAACTGCCCAACCGGTTTCATATCGTTTAATTGCTCAACCTTGGAAATCTTCTTAGTAAACTAGTGTCGGTAACACTAAACATGGAATAACTATGTGACACTGTCATATACTTGTACGTAATGGCTTCAGAACTTTTATTGGGGAGACGTGTGAATTGATATATGGGTCAGTGGCTGATATTGGAAGGAGTCAGTTGCACAATAGATAAAATAAGGATAGATAGTAGTGTTGACTGTGTTGCAGAACTTTCGTTCCCCGTAAACGATTCGTCCCGGGATAGGACTGTTGGTGCCGCTGTCGGTCATCATGCATACAGCAGCATGGCCTTGTAACATGATGTATTTGGTTGCCTGTTGTTTTCATGATGGATTCTTTGTGTGTGGGGGATTCCTCTATTGTGCTGGCTTCAGGAATTTATATTAAAGATTATCTCTGGTTCCCATTTGCTACTTTTACGACCACGGCTCGATGGATGGATTGAATTAGATTGTCCATCCTAGCCCCGAATCACCCCCCCCCCCCCCCTCCCCATCCTCGTCTCCAGCCCCTACCGTATCCGGGGCACCACTCCAGAGTCTGCCCCCGAGTGACCTCATATTATTACCCCTGGCTTCCCGTAGCTACTCACCCTGACCCGGCGCCCCTGACCCCCATTCCCAGTCGATGCGACCCTCCCCCCCCTCCCCACCCCATCCTGCTCAGACACTCCCTCCGTCACTCGCCCCCCACCCCTCCCCCGCCACAATCCCCTTGGTTATCATCCCAAATCCGCAGTGGTCACGGCTTTGAAGTCCCTCCCGTGCGGGTTTCCTGTGGTCGGAAGCAGGATTGAGGTGGTGTTGCCGCGCCAGAGACCGACCAGGGAGGGAGGGAGGCGAGGGAGGGAGGGAGGACAAACGCTGGCCGCTGAAGTGGCATCGGGAACCCTTATAAATATGTGTGTGCCCGTGGAGCCACCGCGGCTGCGTGGTAGCAGTTCCACGTGGCTCTGTGATCTAGGGTATGACGCCCGCCCGGCGGTACCTGTGCTGCACATGTATTATTACGCGCATAACTCATCCCTTTCGTCCCTGGAGCTTCCTGTGCCAGGTTATCAGCCGGAATATGACGAATATGGCATGAAAGAAGAGGGCATAAGCGAACAGTACATTCATCTTCCCATCTAATACATTAGCTTCTTGTGTCATGCTATGGACTCAATTCTGCGCTTTTGTGCATCATGGTAGCGACAGAAGAGGAAGAGCGAGGGCGAAATGACGCTGTGTAAAGGAAATGAGAACGCACTCAAAGGGCAAAGATTAGTGTGAAGGGGAACTAAAGGAGAAGACATTAGCTTGACGTTAATTCGGTTGTATGAGGAGAGAACGAACCGCATGTTATATGTGTGGTATAATGGTTGTAATTGGTCGTTCTTCCCTATTAGCGCGAACCATTGTTTCAGCATAGCTGACATGGGAGAAGGACGTTGTAGAAGTAAAGAGGTCAATTACTGGTGCTTGTAGAAGAGCCGACAGGATTAAATAAGACAGATTTCATACAACAGCAGAAGACTTAAGGAAAGGCACGCATGACGAAAATGCCCATTTAGAAGAATCAGAAACTGCTTTGTGTAACGGCTGAAGACTTTACGAACATACTCCTCCTTCCCTTCAAGGATAATGTAATGGTTACGTTCTCCTTCAAGCAGAGGTGCCTTTAATGCCCCGCTCCGCGTTTCCCGGCATTCAAAAGACATGCCACTGCCACATGGTCTGTGTCGTCCCTTATTTGCATCATCTTCCCTGGCGAGCGCCCATTGCTAATCGCCCGTGACTGTCACGGCGAGATCAAGAGATAGGGCGGAAGTGCGCCTTGTTTGGTGGGCAGTGAAGCTGAACTGATGCAGGGGTAGTGGATGGGGCACATCCTGGTTGCATAGCAATGGTTGGGGTGGCAATTTGAAAGGCATCCGCGCGGTGGTAAACGAATGAAGCGGCTGTCGGAAAGTTATATTGCGGGTGATATTATTATCGTGAAGTCCTTCGCGTTTTATTAATAACGCTCAGTCGAGAGTCATCACCATTGCGAAAGAGGATAACCTTTGTCATTTGAAATCAATGTTGAGCGGTTTTGAGGCAGCTTTTTTTGCTCCCGGGTGCATGAAATGGGGTTGGATGAAACGTTCTCCAAATGCAGAAGGTACCGGAGTTCACGCCCACCCTACTTACCAACCAACGCAGCTAATGAGGTTTCTAGGTATACATCATTTGGTAACCGAAAGAGCAACATGGCATGCAGAAGGAATCTGGTCTCAAAGTTCCTCTCCACCCGAAACGCTGCCCAATGCATTGAGATCAACGTGTAACGTTGTGGCCACCATCGAGGTTCTTAACGCCATTAAGAGGTGGTGCCAACTGGTGGGGCCGGCCTTATGTCAGGCCGGGTGTCACCTTAATGACGGTCTCCATGAAGGATTGCCGGTCATGCATTGGGATGCGGCGATTGGGTTTTGTCCGTGCCAAATTGCCCCATTCTTGGCGCGACCAGGGGTGGAGTCCCGGGCTGTCACCGGGGGTATTGTCAGCCGGGGCGGCGAGGGGGACGAGACATGGGAGTTTGATGACCCTCGTCGGGACTCGCTCCAGAGGGTCCCAGGCCGCGCGATCGGGGTGGTCCTCCTGTCTTGTTATTCTTGTCAGCAAATCCCACCCCACCCCCACCTCCACCTCCACCTTCCGCAACCCTACCTGACCCCGTTCCTTCCTCTTACCCGCCACTGACGCTCTCCACCCCACCCACCCCTCTACTCTTTCGACGTCATCGCTGTTACCTTTTGTGGTCTACCCCAGCTGTATTACCGGTGGGCAGACTACAGGTGCTCGCCACCAGGGGGTGCCCGCGTGCCCCTTTTCCCGCACCCCCTTTGCCCCCCCCCCCCCTACCACTCCCCGCTACCTCCGCTCACATGCGCCACCCCTGCACTCACCCGCCCTCCCCATTTTGCCTTGAGGGGGTGTACTGCAGTGGTGGCCTCTGGTGGCGACAAACGGAGCCATGGGCCTCTCATGCGTTGCCCTGTTCGATTGTCCCGGCGGAGCTGCTGGTGGTGGTTGTGGTAATACTCAGTCAGTCTCTGGGTGGTTACACAGTTTTCTTGGCGCTTGTTAGCATAACGGTGATGTTAGCTACCCACCGCTGCGGCCCTTTTTTGATAAAAGGACAGAACCAGACTCACTCAGCATGCTGAACACTCCGCTGAGAGAGACACGCTGCGGTTTCATGCAAAAAAAATGTGTCTCATTAAGTGGTGTCAGAAGTGAGTTATGTCACTTGGCCGCTGGCCGTGTATGGACACTGACTGCAGCCTGAAGGCGGTCGGCTGTCGGCTCCGCTTGTTGGGCCACTGCATACTTTGACCTGATCCGCATCTTAATGACTAGACGAACCGGCGAAAAGGTCCGCTTTGTGTAGGGCACTTTTTTAACCGATGTCGCTGCATATATATATATATATATATATATGTGTGTATGTGGTAGAGTTACAAGAAGAGAACCAAGTAGGCAGTTTCTTTCGTGTTAACATAATTGTCTGGCAACATATATATATATACATAGCATATATATATAGCTGAGATACAGTGATGGTCTGGTGGTATAAACCGAGATACAATAATGGTATGTCAGTATTTAGCCAAGTCACAACTCGTTGTCCAACAGCGTGACCTAGATCTCCTGGCAGTCAGGTCCAAATATGTTGGCATAAGTAAGGTTCACTAATATTTATGTTGACAGTGTGACCAAGTTTCCAGTAATGGAACCCGACGGCCGTGAGGATGAATTAATCATCTAACACTGGGTTAGACCACGTGGAAAGCATCTCACGAAAGGCCGTGTCACTTATAAATTGCTCAGCGGCAGTTCTGGTCCGCAGCTAAGACGAAGATTGTAACCGACGAAGCCACCTTGCACTGATGAAGATGTAGCAACAGTATTTGCATGTTTTATGACAAGGAAAGAAAACAAACGCGTCAATATATTAGGCAGTCCTGTTTTTGTTAAGCGACTGACTCGCGTCGGTCCATAATGGCGTCTGTCGTAAAACTGGTAAAATGGATCCATCTGTCCTGACATAAGACGCAGGAGCCCAGCTGTGATTGCGTGAAACGGAACCGGAAACGAATATAGAATGGTAAACTATGGGCGATAACTGGTTGTAGTCCTGTTTCCACGACCCTGTGTTGTCTGGTGTCAGATAGTAAGCAGCCAACCCACGTGTCGTAATGTTCTGCACATGTACGCTGTCACTGTGATCAATATATCATTTTCGCACCCGGTATGGATACAAATGGTACAATGCTGATGACGAATACTTCTTCCTAAAAAAAGCTCCCATTAGATTGGATTCATGCTGCGGCGTCTACGCTACATTGGTTTACACAGAGACATCTGTGCTTATCATGTCTTCAACGATGCCTGTGGACACGACCGCATGTATATGTGGTGGAGTTAAAAGCATGGCGTGGCAGTTACGTTGGTTCCGGCATAAGTCGTCATGCGCTTATCTGTGATGCAGCTGGGGTCTGCCTGCACCCTGTTAACGCTATACAACATTACGTCGTCATTGCTTGCGCTTTAGTTGTGTAACGTTGTGTAACCAAAAAATGGCCTTTGGCTATTCCTTCGCGATGCTGAAATGAAGAGAACGGACTTGGCCATTGTAAGGAAGGCGTTTTATACTGATCACAAGTGGTAAAAACGGTAATGCGCTATTAAAAACGTCAGGCTACACCGCCAAGCCGCCTGAAAACTGGAGTGATGTCTGGGGGTGTAGACAGAACTATGGCACCAGTCAAGGTACTTCAGTCTTGTCGAAAATAACTCTCCGTAAACGGGTGATAGTTTTCTCTGGTAGTCGCTGGTGTTTTGCATCGTTGAATCAGCAGACACTGAGTATACATTTCCGATGAAGTGTGTTATCTCTTACAAACTACAGCTACAGGTTTGCACCGCTGATTACGGTCCTGTTTGTAATGACTCGGTCATAAGATCGAATAGAGTGGATGGATGGCTGCTTCGTCCAGTAATGGGGCCGACAGTACTGTAAGTTGGCGAGCTGGCTGCCACTTTCGAGTCCGTCTGGGGTAAAACTTTGTATACAAACCTAATTGTATTCACGTTATAAGTAAATATGTGGTTCACTGACGATCGACTGTAAGGTTTTGCACCCTTATCGTTCAGCCGCACGCGATTTACCTTTTCGAGGTGCTTATTTGGCGTCCTGTGGGAACGCATGAATTGTACTCGCTCCAGTTTATACAAGGCCTTTGAGTTAGTCCGCAAATATTGCAGTGGTCCTACCCCTAGCGATTATTGCCTTTACGCGACGGTGTATTCTTGTTGTTGGACGCCACTTTCATGGTTGAAAGGCTCACAAACTCCGTCCCTATCCGAACTTTCAACGCCGTTAAAGTCCCCCCTAATATAGAAATCATTGAATGCGACATTCCACAACGGTCAAGGGTGCTCGTTACACTAACCGCGTCTTCCAAGGTGAATGTCATATTATGTGTCAAAACTGCTGACAGGCCATCAGCTATATATCGTCAGGTGCTTCCTCGGTCGTGGCGGGTCCTACCTCGTGGCCGAGTCGGTTGGTTGGTTGGTTGAATGTTCAGCTTTAACACATTCTGGTCATATGGCGACAAAGGGATCAGGAAGGGAGAGTGGAGCCACGTCCCCGGGGGTAATCCCCTACTCTTTGCGAAGAAGGACATGCGATCTTTATCCTGCGACCACACAAACATGAACTAGAACGCCCCATACGGTGATTTCGCAATTATAGATCATCATCGAAATATCACACGGGAGTTATATTAACCGTGCAAGGTCGATCCATTTAAAAAAATGACAGAATTTGTATCAAAATATTCCTTATTTTCGCCAAGAAAAAACTTCAGTGACCATGGAAAATGGTTAAAGCGCAGGCCGCTTAGCAACTGAGCCACGGAGGTTTCCCCAATTTTTAGGTGGGATTCCGCCAGGGAAGTACTTGTATAAATGGGTCTGTCGTGATATCAGATTTCTTTCCCTTTCTCTTGAGTGGATGAGCAGCAGCAGGCAGGCTCACTTCCCTTGTCCTCTTACTGTTGCCCATAGTCATGTACCACTTGTGTATAGCCATGTGCTTTAATAATACCGCGTTGTGTTAGATAATAGCCGGCGTGGCTCGGACTAATAATGGCTCTGCACGCCCTATGTGATGTTTACGACGGGACCGGCCGACTCTTTACGGCCATAGTGGGCTGGCAATAAACACGCGGCCACCGATGGATGGGTCATTTCCCGCGTTACATTTCAAAGCGAGTGCGATGACTGACTGCCGACTGACTTCATGGGCGGTACATGTAAGAAGGCCAGCCCCAGTCAGCCATGGGGTTTTTTGCACTTTTACAGCCATATTCACCTCCCCGTCGTCCCTGTGTCGTCGTGTGTCTTATGTCTCCAATGGTTATGTAGGGACCGCTGTCTCGTTAGGAATGAAAAATAGCGGTCGAGGTCGGTGGAGGTGGAGGGAGGTGGTAGGTGGTAGGGGGTGGGGGTAGGGGGTAGGAGGTGGAGGAAGGAGGTTGGAGGTGGAGGGCAGAGGTAGAGGTTGGAGGCCGAGGTGGAGGAAGGGGGTTGGGGGTTGGAGGGCGGGGGTAGGTCGTACGGGGTTGGAGGTGGAGGGCGGAGGTGGGGGTGGGTGGTGGAGGTCCTGCTATCATCGTGTCGGCGGTGGTGTGTGAAGACCCCGGGTCATGACTACCATACTGTCGGCCTGCGCTATAACAGCGGGCGGGGGAGGGAGGGCAGGAGGTGTGGGTAGCCTTTGTCGCCCCTTCCACCCTGCCACACACACACCACTACCCTCTAACCCACCGACGCAGCGTGAAGCGAGCGACCCGGAGATTTCCACCTACCCCGACTGCTAGCCTGTAGAGCCTACTAGTCGTAGTGGGGCCACAGAACACATAAAAGGCAATGGAATTGAATTCATTCAGCGCCCGTCGTGTACGGGGCAGATGGGTGGAGGGAGGTGGAGGGTGTGACCATCGGGTGTCAGTGAAAGTGTGCTAAAAAGGTGACTTTAACGGCGTGGGGTCTCCCGTGCGGCGTGGGGTCTCCCGTGCGGCGCGGTGGCGTCTGTTTACACTGCTCGGTACAGAGACGGTCACAGGTGTGGAGTGTGGCTATCCCAGTCCTGTGAAGTGACAAGCCCTGTTGGCTGAGCACAACCACAGCCGGCTGTGAAAACACACGCGTAAAGGCAGAAGATACCGTCCTCTGTTTGAAGAAAGTCATTTTTTGTTCATGCATGGATTAATTCACTTATAATTAGATTACCGGGCTTAGGGCCGAGAAAGCTGGGGGGAAACAAACTTTGTTATTGTAGTACATTAGTAGTAGGTATAGCATATCGAATGCACTGGCAGACTGGTATGACCGAACAAAGTGTGATAGAATATTTTGCCCAGCGTCAACACGTGTCCGAACCTCTACCATGTTAAAGATATGCTACCTACATATATTGTTAAAGGTGTACAACCTATATATATGTATATATATATGTTGTTAAAGGTGTACCACCTATATATTTAGCTCTACGACTTTATAACGACATGCCACATTACGCCTCAAATTACCCACAAATTACCATGTTGATGCAGGAATAAATTCAGTTTTGCGTCTTGTTGTCGGTGTGTTTATTGGGGACCCAGTTGCCATAAAATTATGAACTCCGCACCTTTACCCGTAGCTGGTTTCGAGCCCACAATGCTGCTATGAATAAGGGGGCATTATTATCACAACATTTACATGTTATTGCCAGTGTCACGGTAAATTTAACCTTTTAATGCAACGACTCCTATTTACCGGAGCATTCCTTTTACTACAAGTTGTGTCTATGTTAAAATTCTTCGTCTGAGTCCTCGTCCACCTGATCCCACTCTACCCCATCTTCACCCTCTCTTGCCCCACTTTAACGCCGTCTTACCCCAGTATCAACCCATCCTAAGCGTTCCTCACTTCATTTTCACCGCACGTTCAATCTGAGCCCATCCCCTTCACGCTTAGTCCACTCTACCCTCACCTTTCGCCTCAGTCTGAAGCCACCTGCGATCGCTGCCTGGGTTCAAACCCCACCTGTACCAATGTCTGCTTGTTGCTGCAGAGTAAAGACCACGTGTCTTTGTATTTCACGCTAATTGTAGTGGATACCTTGAACCTTCCCATCATCGCGATGTGGAATTGCGGGTTAAAGCTACCAGCCAAGCATGCACTGTCCCCACCAATTATGGCCGCAAATCTCACCCACACGTACATTATACTTTTCCCATTCTGTCTACACTTAAGCCCAGCTCACCTGCTGTATCCTTACCTCATGTGCATATCTCCCCACCTACTTTATTCCCTCATCCCTTTCCCACATCGTCATCTTACTATTATCCACCCTCTAACCCCCGCCCTGCCCCCACCACCCCGTCCGCTCCAGCATATCCCTCACCGCTCCAATCAAGCATTATACCTAATACCACCCTCAGTGATTGTCTGTGACAACCAGCCAGACAAGACACTGCCCGCCACCCCGATGAAACCACCCCCTCTCCTCTATCGATCAGCCCCCCCCCCGACTCTCACCCCCAACTCCCACCCACCCCCACCCGCTACTGCCCCCTCCTTGAGACGACTTCAAAGGGACGACCTATTAATTAAGCTGATTACAAGGCTCGGACTCTCTCCTCGGCCCTGGATATTGTCTCCTTGTCCCAGCCTCTCTCTTCAGCCACGCGTATGACTGTCAGTTAATTAATGTATTGACGATGATTCCTGCTCGTCTGAATGCATGCGTACCCCGGGCGCCACTGTGCTGTCCAATCTCCAATGCCGAAGTTATGACTACATATCCTCATACCCCCCCCCCCCCCGCCCGATTCACATGCTGATGTGCGAGATAGACAATAAAACTTTCCTTCATAGCTTAGAAGACAAGTTAACCGAGATTGTTTTCGTCCTAAAAATACTACTGCATGGATGAAGCCGTAAATCATCACCTCCCCCCCCCCCCCGCCCCACCGCCCGCCGCCCCACCTCATCCTACCACCGCCTCCTCGAAAATAAATACTGGTCCCCCCCCCCCCCCCGCTCTCGTCAAGAAGTGATGAAAGGGTCATGTTTGCTTTGCCGTGACACGTTTTATGGTTTTTGATTAGGTTGACTTTTTAGGCACCCTTGTTCCTCATTTATTTATTCGCCGTCACGAAGGCTCACGTTGCTGACTGGGGCGATGGCGGTTGGAAGTGACTGGTATATTGTTCACGCCGGGTCAGTTGTCTTATCGCGTTCGTGACTCAAGGTGGCAAGCTGTGGCTTTTCTCTGATTGACCAACTTAGTCTAATGCCTTTTTTGTTATGGAGCAAGCTGCTCTTTGGTACAGTTGTTTTTGGTTAACAAAGGCAAGTCAATGACATGCGGGATATTGTTACTTATAAATGTGTAAATGTAGATAATCTCCATGAAGTATATAAAAATAATTTTACCAATGAAATATATAGATATAATTTTACCAATGAAATATATAAAAAGAATTTTACCAATGAAATATATAAAAAGAATTTTACCAATGAAATATATAAAAAGAATTTTACCAATGAAATCTATAAAATTAATGTTACCAATGAAATCACAAAGTGACAGGACAGCAAGACGTATGGTATATTTTTGGGTTATGTATGTTGGTAGAGGTATATTATATTAGCTCGGTCGGGCAAAAAAGTTTGAAGAAAGCGCATTGATATGATCAAGTAGTGTTCTTCGCATGGTTGGCGTTTCCTACGGGCTTGTCGATATGAACCAGCGTGGGCTTTACTTACTGGTGACCTGGGACTTGAATCCGAAGTTCGAAATGAAAATCATGGTCGTGGCTGGCATGCCGTGAAGACACACTGGGCGGTTTCCAGAGCTAGGACCCATTCTGCATCTCCCGGCCCTCGATATTGTCAAGGGAGGGACGACCTGTGGCTCCGCCTGGTGACGGACGACAAACTTAATGGTGTCCTTTGGCGGAAGGTCAATTAATGTCAAGTAAAAATGAAGAGCAGGCGATTGTCATTTTCGTTGAAACCGAAGTGGCCTGTTTTTTATGTCAACACAAGCTGGCATGGCCCGCTCCATCAACTTGAGGGTTCGCAAACAATTCTCATTGGCAGCGGATGTTCAGCCTTAAGTTGACGGATACGCCCGCAGAACAGCATCAAAGGGGTGAAGCCGAATTATTTTCAAGTACTCAAGTCCCATGAGAACCTCAAATGAAAAGAATCTTTCTACCTCAAAACGTACGTGATTGTTTATTTAGCTAAATTCTTGAACAGTTTACATTTAATTGTCTTCCTTCCACCCGAGGATTTGCAGGTGCACTGTCCTGAAATAATTACTGGTCCCGCCGTATGTGCCATACAGTCGCCACAATACTCGTCTGTCAGTGCCTCCCCTATGGAGACTCGGTGACCTTCGAGGCCCATTCCACATCAGCTGGTTATAAGACATGGCCTCCTCCGCCACTTAAAGGGTCCTCACTTTATTTCAACAAAGCACTTGAAAGTAGATTCAAGAATATTTTCCTGGGTGCATAGTCAAGTAGACACGCATTTTTTTGTGGTGTATACCTGTTATTGCTTTGCAGACTGTTTGTAATATGAGTCAATGGACGTTTTTAACGCCACCGCTTGTCTCGGACACCCGCGCAATTCCAGATTAAGATCCGGTTTTGAGGCCGGAACGGCATCGGCTGATATATTATGCGTGTCCGTGTCCGCAATGGACATCCTGTTACCCTGGGTTGTGGTTTCATAGCTGCACTGCGAGTACTCAACCACCACGTCGAGTGAGTGCATAGTGCATAGCGTGTTCGGCTATTGTCGGGTGTGCTCTAATAGGCTAGCCCAAGCGGCCGGTGTGTGGTTCGAACCTCACGTGTCTAATTATATATATTTGTGCAGGATGAAGATCCTATTAACTATTTCTTCGCACATACTAGAGGGGTTACGCCAAGACGTCTCCCGGGACAATAAGTTATGAGACATGCCCCATACACCGCTACCAGGGCGCGAACCCATGACCTGCTCCGGCGCATTTCACGAACGCTGTTTAGCCGACCACGGGGCTTACTCAGCTAAAGTTAGCATGTAAATGATGGGCCATTTTATCGGTATAAAACTATGTACGTGAAATAGACCATAGATTTGCGGTTAAAACCTGCTCAACGACGGAGCAAAGAAGGTTCCCAACGCGCCAACTGAGGACCAGCCATTGCATGGTTACCAAACGGCTTCCACGTCTCTTACGCAGATAGCTAGCTACAAAGACATAAAAACGCTGAATCGTTGATCAATATTCGTCGGCGGCCCTTACTTTGGGATGAAAAACCGCCAGACGGCGCCCTTCGAAAAGAGAAAATATTTGTGCAGCAGAACCCTTGATTTGAAGAATGGCTTTCCTGATTTTTATTTCTTCGTCGTACTTGTGGATTGAGGCGGTTGGCGTCTCTGGCCTTGCGAGAGAAGTGGATCTGGGTCTCCCGTCACTGAAGCGGAAGGGTGGGTAAGTGAGGAATTTAGGAGATTTTGAGGAGAGCTCATGACGGCTGATATGTGTGATTACTGAGAAGAACAAAAAAATGACCGATGTATGTTTAACCCATGGTAATTCGTAAGAGGGAAATGAAGATTTATAAGACCGGAGCGAAAAAAAGGTTGCTAGGGATGCCACGAGGCGCCGTAGTGATGTCGTGTGGGTGTCACCCCGGGTCACGTGGTCGACATGTGACCTCCTGGCTCTCAAGATGGCACACTCGAGACAGCGGGATGGAAGGAAGGAGGCTGGGTGATGTCAGTGGTATGTTTTATTATATTTACTCCATCCCGCCCTGCCCAGCCACTCCTACTTACTGTCAAGGTTTTGGGACACTAACTCTGTACGACAGCCCCTCCCGGAGGAAATATGATGCGGGGGAGAGGGTGTTGGGGGTGGGGTGGGGTGCAATTGATCTTCAGATAGCCAGTTACCACGAGTTAACATCGCATGGGCGCAGAATGGTCGCACTCTGGCTATATAGCATTTATTGTACCAACTATAGTAAAATCTCCCATTTGACGGGAGTTCATGTTAAACATCTCACGCTTTCACTCTCGGCTTCTATCCCGCCCATCGCATTCATGGTCACTCTCGTCGGTGGATCTACGCTTGTGGCTGAGCCTGCGAATGCTGTAGAAGGAAATAGACTCAAGAGGAAGTTGGGCCTAACCTTAATAAGGAATACGAATGTGGCCCTTACCAATGCCAGTGTAAATTTGATTATGCGTAGATTTTCGCCGTGCTGCGAAATTGTGGTTTCTGAGCCTGTAAAGCCAAGCTGATTGATCGACCGCTGTTACACCGTCCACTGTTTGTCCTTCAGTCGGACTGGATGACGGTCCATGAAAGTTGCTGCTTAGGCAAATAAGAAAAAAAGGGGGAAACTCTTTGAATTGTAATCAGTCTCGTTTCATCGTAGATGTATACCAGTCAACTCGATATTGTGATTTACCAATGTTTGTGTTTGTGGACTGATTATCGGCCATATTTACATTGACTGAGTGTCGACGTTCAGGGGTTTAGCTCAGCATAGCTCCACTCCCGGCCGGGCCATTTCCCCCACCTATGTGATTGCTGTCATCATTGTGGGGTATGAATGACCGATATTATGTGACGGGAACTTGTGGGCTGTGGTAGTTTACTGTTGGCAGAAGTTTGGTAAGAGCGATAGACCATGTCCACATTTGGTGGTGTAAATATAACTTTCTGTCACATGTTGTAAAATTGTTACGTGAGAGAGAATGAATTTAATGACATTAGTGACAAGTATAACTCCAAGGTTAAGTGACGAGAGCTATAAGCTTGAACTGATTCGTGTTGTATGGACCTGTAAGTACAACCTGTTAAGCGAAGTTAACTTGACTAGTTTCACTAAAAGTTACGAGCTCGTAACCGCTATCTTTCCCATGTTAAAGTTGTGATTTCTCGTAACTTTACGAGCAATATGAATATCAAATGTTTCGTAATTGCTAGTGTAGAATTAATAGTTATGCGATTGAGTGCTAGCAAGAATGTTTCATATTGATGTCTGTATATAATGTGCCGTTCCTGCAGTACGGTTTTAAAGTTACTTTTAGAGTTTAATGTTAAGTTACGAGGAAAATTTACGAGATCTTAGTGAAACGATCCCTGATTAAACTGAATCGTGTTGAACTGGCCCCAAGTCGCTGTCGGACCTCAGCCGTGTCGGACTTCTCCCACCCTACTGCATCACAGTACGGACCACCTCTGTTCACCGCAACCCATAAAGGGGATATTATTGCGAAAGCCGGTCGGTACTATGGCAGAAGACAACAACACGAATCCGATCTAAATCACTACTCGCCCCTACCCTAATATTACCCCCCTCCCCCCATACACACCCCCCCCCCCCCACACACACACCCCCTCCACACACACCCCTCCCCCACTCCCTCCACATACGCACCCCATCCCACCCCCTCCACACACACCCCTTCCCACCCCCTCCACACACACCCCTTCCCACCCCCTCCACACACACCCCTTCCCACCCCCTCCACATACACACCCCTTCCCACCCCCTCCACTCACACCCCTTCCCACCCCCTCCACACACACCCCTTCCCACCCCCTCCACACACACCCCTCCCCCACTCCCTCCACACACACCCCTCCCCCACTCCCTCCACATACACACCCCTTCCCACCCCCTCCACACACCCCTTCCCACCCCCTCACACACAGTGGTTACGGTTGTTCACTGTTGCGCTTCCCACACATAATGTCTGTGGTCTGCGTTTTAATGTACATTCTAGGAAACAGCCACAAAAAATGCCTGCCGTTGCCAATATAAAAAATCTGTGTGGGCCTGAGTATGCGGTTCGCTGTCTTGACTCTCTTTCTTGACTGGCATCCATCCCCCTGGTGAGTACGAGTGGTGATAATACTAGAGGAAGGCAGAACCGGGAAGGCAGGATCCTTCACGTCTCCGTGCCACCACAGCTATCACCCGGCCAGGTGTGTGTTTGGATCAGCCTGCCCGGGTGGGTGGCTGGGTGGGTGGGTGGGTTGGTCGCTTCCCCGGCTTACTTTGCATACGCAGGTCGCATAATTATCTCCCACCTCCCCATCAGAGTGACTTCGCATACACACAGGTCAAAGGATTATCTGGCTCCGGGCCTGCGGGACCATTAAAACTACTCGGCCATCCTGCTTCCATCATCGCTCTCCAGATTTCCTTCTGGCTGGTGGGATCCGGACTCCCTCCCTCCCTCCCTCCCGCCATCCTCCCTCCCTCCACCCAACCTTCCTGCCCTGCCTTACATATCTCTGAGAAGCAGTCCGTGTGGTTTGGTTGGGTTGTGACTTGTGAGGGGCTCCTCCACCCCCCTTCCCCGATCCTCCACCCCCCCACCCCCCCCCCCAATCCTCTAACCCCACCCCCCCGCACCCCATCTCCGTACCTGCCAGTTGTGTTGGTGTCTGTCCTGGCGCCCCATTCACCCCTCAGCTCTCAGCGCCAGCTGTGGGTAGGAGGGGAGGAATAAGGTATGTGGCCAAGGAAGTGTCCCCCCCCCAGCCTCTCGGGGGGTGCTCCCGGAAGGGAAGATGTACCGCTGGAGGATCGCTGGGTGTTAGAAGCGATTGGTGGGTAGGAGGGGGGGGGGGAGGGGGTGGCGGGGTGCGTGTTGAGTGGCGTCGACTACTGATTACATAGCTCACGGCCACCATCCTACCCCCTCCCCCTCCTCCACACACCCTCCTCCACACCCCCTTACCTGTCTACCTGTACCCCAGTCAGTTAGTCAAAAGACTTGGACTGGCACGTTCCTCGGAACTCTCGGCCGGTTGCTGTGTGTGTGTGTGTGTGTGGGGGGGGTGAGGAGGAGCGCTGGGCGCGCCGTCACAGTGTGGGTTGGGGGCGAGGTGCGCTCCGTCACAGTGTGGGTTGGGGGCGAGGTGCGCTCCGTCACAGTGTGGGGTGGGGGCGAGGTGCGCGCCGTCACAGTGTGGGGTGGGGGCGGCGTGCGCCGTCACAGTGTGGGGGGTGGGGTCGATGTGTACGGCCTGTGTGCGTGGTATGGTGGGGATTCAGGAGTTGTGATTTCCCGTTACCACTCAATCCTCACGCCACTGGCGTTGCCGTGCCCCTCTCCCACCCTCACCCACGTCACCGTCCCACCCTCGCCCATCACCAAGCGGACCTCCCTCCGTGCCGACGCACGCCCAGATCGTCCGTGCCTCCCTCACACCCTGCTGCCCTGATCCACGACGATGCCCCCCTTAATCCCTGCGCCCCCCCCCCCCTCCTCCCGGGGCTCTAGAGAGATAGAAACCCCGTCTGGCCCCGCCTCCCCGCTAGACCAAGCTATCATATTGCTCCCCTTCCTCTACCCCACCCCCACCTCGACGACGACAGACTCGGCTATCGTGTGGCCCTATCCGCCCGTCTCGATCTTTATATCTCGCACCACAACGAAACAGGTCCACATTGGGTAATATTGGGTATATATCCGCGGTTTGTTTCAGAGTATTCTTTAGAGACTTTTTGGAGATTCATATATTCTCGCTATCTTCCAGCTATGTTATAAGCGGGATTATGAATGCGGCCCCTTTATCTGTGACCTTTCATAGTTATCGGCTCATGGTCAGTTGCACCTATCCCCCGATTTTCGTCTTTCCTCTCAAGCTATGCTTGACAAATTCTTTTAGGTTTGAAATTAAACAAAAGTAAAACTCATATATTTCTTCTCCATGAAAACGACACACATGACAAAGAAAACACTATCGAAGGTATCAAAGTTATAGAAAAAAAAATTCAAAACACTAGGCCTAAATTTTAACACTGACCAAGAGGTGATGTCTTGTAAAAACCTTGAAGATCGATTTGCCAAGTTCAAATCAATACTGAATAAATGGGCAACTCGTCAGCTATCATTGAAGCGTAGAATAACCATACTGAAAAGCTTAGCCTTACCACAGCTAACATACGCGACTGCTGTTATCCCTGTCTCGGATCATTTCATCAAAAAAGTACATCACGAAATAATTAATTTTGTATGGACTAGTAAACCCCCAAAGGGGAAGTTTTTCTGTATGATATCAGACTTTGTGAAGGGCGGATTAAACCTACCATGCTTTGATGCTATAATTTCTTGTCAAAAAACGCTATGGGTTAAAAGGCTAGCTACTAGCCCAAACCAACACTTCAAAGAAGGGCAAACTAGCACTACGCTTACTGGGGCCCTCCTTAGAAGAGATCAATGGCAAACTCTCGATGGAACTTATAAGAATTCCCAAAAGCCAGCTACCACCAAGTTATCAAACACTGGTTTTCAGTTCGATCTGTTGAGCCAGAGGCATCCTACATTGAATATGAGAAACTATGGAACAATAAATTTATTTTGATTGGGGGAGAACTGAGTAACACTTTCTACCCAAAGTATAATATATGGGCAAAAACACGGAATACGACGGATACAAGACATAATGGACAATAATGGACACTTTCTTACCACATTAAACCTTCACCATACTTTCAACATGGAAATAGAAGACATGGCC